>CM042426.1:9995441-10420441 GCA_023631565.1 Gymnocephalus cernua | reverse complement strand
ACTTAGATGCAGGACCAGATGTGAGTGTGTGTGCATGCACGTGCCTGTGTATGTGACACAGCCCTCTTGTGACAACTGTGCCCTTTTCAACAGCACTCAAACATCAAGCATGCTTATCCACACATTGTTTTTCTCAAGAGTCTCAACCAAAGATATATACCTTCCTCCATCACATGAGGCCCTGCTATTCTCACAAGTGAAGTATAAGAACACTCCCAACTCGCCTGTTTTCTATAGGTTGCACCATGCCTTCTTGGGTGCAGCAGGTTTGACACAGAGAAGAGAAAAAGAGAAGGAGAGAGGTAAAATAAAAAGGCAGGAAGGCAGGAAAAGGGGAGAAAAAGGCTACCCTGCTGTTGGTGGAAATTGTTTCCATGATGTTTGAAGTCCGCAACATTCCAATTGGGCTGCAAATAATCAGGATTACACACACACACACACACACACACACACTCGCCCTGTAAGCAATAGAGGCAAGGAGCGAGGAGGAGGGGATAGAGAGGGAGGGATGGTGATGAGCAGCGAAAGTGGCAGTGAGTTTTGGAGAGATGGCAGAAACCAGAGGAGAGCAGCCTCCATGTTAGCAGCAGCTAAAATCATATCCACTGCAGGAAAAGGGAGATGGCACTCCCATGAAAGAAATGCGCAGGAAAACGAGGCAAGTGGGGGAAAGAGTTAAAAATGACGGAGGACATATATAAAAATAATGTGGGAGAGAGTCACAGCCAGAGAGGGAAATTGCAAAACGGACAGATTGTTTGGACATTTGTGCTTGTTAGAAGCCATGATCAATAGGCAACTGTTTGGACAGTTTTGCTCAGTGTTGGTGGGCAATTCAGCCAACAAACAGCACTTGTTTGCCCTTATTTACAGTTGAGTTCCTATTACCAAATCCCATTCCTGCCACACATTATATTGCCAATGTTTTGAACAGGAAAGACAACATCATACAAACTGAAGGTTATTTTAACTATGCATACTATAAAAAATGTGTTCTTTTATGCAGGACCCTGTGGTTTCATTGCTGTTTTTTTGTGTGTGGCACAATAAGGCCTTAATGAACAAGCTCCTAGGGTATAATATCCAATATTCTCCCCCTGCAGCAATAAATGACTCCTTCTGTTTTTATTATTTGTTCCTTTGCTGTGTTTTGCAGACCTTGACACACCTGTTCTGACCGTGCACCAGACCATCAGCGATGTGCGTGGCAGTTACTACCAGGAGAAGACAGTGTTCCTCCGCTGCACCGTCAACTCCAACCCTCCCGCACGATTCATCTGGAAACGTGGGAACATGCTCATCGAACAGAGCAAGGACAACGGAGTGGACATCTACGAACCGCTTTACACTCAGGTAGTCCACACATGAACGCATGCAGTACACAGACACAGAGGCAGGTTTACCGTCACTCCCTGCTTTCTGCTCTTCCCTTTAAGAAGTGCCTCACAAACTCCTCCCCACTGAATTATGTCCTGCTTTAGTCCCATTTTTTACCATTGTCTTGAGAAAAAATGTTCAATTTAAATCCCTCTCTCCCTTTCCATTTCTGTTTAACATTAGGGGTTTAAATGAACACTGTTACAGCACCATGGTCGTGACCCAACTTGTGGCCAGCTGAACAGGAAAAAGCCCATTCAGCAAGACATATCCACTGTCTGTGCAGTGTCTCACCACTGTGCTAGCTAGCTAGCTAGCTGAAGCTGATAACGTCTGTTTTATAGTCACTTCAGCCGAACAACAGCCGAACAAACCTACGCTCGCTGAATAGAAATGGGAAGTCTGCAACAGTAACTATGGGGGATGAGACTTAGAAAACAGTCAAAAGCAGAGAGACTTTAGCGCACAATTGTTGCGTTAGCACAACTGCTCCCTTTTTTCCACTTATCAAAGCATCAGTCAGCCACAAAGCAGTGCCCCTTGAGTTCAATTAGCCAGCCAGCAGAGCTCTTCCCAGGGCTGCCCGTAAGACACTGTTGGCCCATCACCTACTGTAGCAGACGGACAGTTATACAGTATCAATCAAGTCATCAGTGATGTTGAAAGAAATGTGTAACTGCTTCTCTGTGTCCAAGAGAGTGTGTATGTCTAGATGAGGAGCACAGAGAAAGCTACTGGAGTAGCGAGAGGCACTGATTTATAAATAGTCAGGGAGAGGATGGATGGATTTAGCTTTTATTTTTGCTCTCACTATCAGATCACTTTGATTTTCCTAATGGTCTCATGTGAAAGCCATTTGAAATGCATCATTCATATTACTCTATAGAATTAAGATGCTGCAGTTGATAATCAGGGCATGTCAGACGTACAAACAGTGTGTGTGTGTGTGTGTGTGTGTGTGTGTGTGTGTGTGTGTGTGTGTGTGTGTGTGTGTGTGTGTGTGTGTGTTTATCTCAGTGTGTCTTTGACCCTGTTTATCACACTGCGGCTCATCAAAAATTAAAGTGACTTTTACTCAAGATTATAACCCAGTTTAGAAAAGGCCGAGCTTTCTCATTGATGTAATGTTATGTGTTATGTAATGCAAATGTGGTCATATTAGATGTATCTTTAAATCAATGTTCATATGTGTCTAATAAAAGATTATGGGGTAAAGTATTTGTATTACATTTTAGCATGATGTTGGCATGTGTGTGTGCTTCATCCCATCTAGGGTGAGACCAAGGTGCTGAAGCTGAAAAACCTCAGACCCAAGGACTTTGCTGATTACACGTGCCAGGTGTCCGTCCGCAATGTGTGTAATATCGAAGACATGTCGGTCACCTTTAGGCTCACAAATGCCACATGTAAGTATTTTAATTGTTTCTTTGAAAAAACATCGAAGACAAAGGATGCTTGCGTGCACATGCAAGCATCCCTGTACATGCCAAGATTTCTCCGCTATTAATTTCTTGCTTTGGCTTTTGCACTCCCTTTCTTTCATTCTCCCATCTTATGTGACTTTTCTCTGCATGCTCGTTGTCTTGGCTCAGGAATCTCTTGCTGTCTGTCTCTTTCTCTCATTGTTAAAATGTCTCCCATCTTTATTTCTCCTTTCAACCCTTTCATTTTCTCACATCCTTTAATCCCTCTCTTTCCCTGAGATTTACCTCTACCCTTTGACTTTCCACTCAGATTTGCTCTCGGTCTTGGCTCCTTCCCAGTGTGCCATATTTTCTATCTGTCTTGTGTTTTCTGTTGCTGAGAGCTCATCTCAGGGCCGTCAGCAGTAATTCAGTTGTCACACTCCCTGTTATCTCCAATTCACTCCACACCTCTCTGTCCATCTCCACGCCACCGCCCGGCAGCTCTGTTACTTCTGACAACATTGTTGCCGTTGACAGCCTTGTCATGTTTGTTGTCAGACTGATACACCACAAGGAAAGGCCCTCTGCTTTTTCTATTGTGTTTACTTTATCTTCTTCTCTCCCTTTCTTCTTGCCCCTCTTTCTAAATGCCAGCCAGTTTGAATTTATGTTGGCAAATATTGCAAGACAATTAAGTGTGTAATAGCGTTATAAAAGAGTTCCAAAACCATTATCAGTTATGTTTATTTCCTTTCAGTGGCATGAGTGCACTCATTTTGAAAGTCCTTGTTGTCACATTTTGTGAAACATGCGTCCAACATGCTCAAGAGCCATTTGAAGATATGAGAACTATTTAGGGCTTCTCATCTTAATCCAGTCTTTGTCATGGTCAGAGGGCCTGAATAGATATGCACTGGAAATCTGAATACGCAAAGATGTGCTTGTTTTAATTGAAAGGACACTTAAGGTTAGAAAAGCAGCCTTTTTACCAACACATAGGTTCTTTAAATCTCCAAAGTTGTGGTGAAAATCAAAGATTAATACTCCCTTTAAGCAATATTGTGACATTTTGGGAAACACACATATTTTCTTTCTTGCCCAGAGTTAGATGGGGATATGTTGTGCTTAGCACAATGACTGAAAACAGCATGGCTCTGCTCGTCCATCTAGAACCTCCACGGCTCAGTAATTGTTTAGAAACTAGTTGATGTTCTGTGCTGCTCAGTTCTCATGTTGGGAATGATGTTAACTCTGAATGTGTTGCAGAAATCCCATCATTATTCCAAGGTTAAAAAAATCTGAAACAACAAAGAGGTTGGTCAACATCACAGTTGGCTAATGCCCTGAGGATGAGAATGGGTTGTTGAAACTGTTGGCCCCTTCCCTCCTGTTCACTGGCTGGCCGGTCGCTCTGCATTGCGCGATGCCTGGGTCGGCCTTCTGTGGGAGATCAGTGCTCATACAGAGCCGGCGTTACCCACTGATAGCGCTGTTGTCCCAGTTGGGACGGTTAGCATTATCGCTTATGAGGTCTTCCACTGCAGCCAGGTCACCATGGTGAGAGTGAGCTAGCTCTATTAGCACTGTTTGCCATTAGTGCTGTTACTGTTCCCTGTTTCTTCCCCCCTCTCCCTCCCTTCGTCATCCGCTGATCAGCGGTGACCTCCGTATGAGCACAGTTCTCTCACTGAAGCCTTCAGCCGAGCAGTGCTAGCCAATGCTAGGGCTCGGCCACCTCCATGTTTGCTTTTGTCACGTCAGAGGCGAAAGCCATTACTGGCCCAGACTCTGAATGTCAATCAAACCCTGGTGAGAGCCCTGTGGAGGCAATCCCAGCCCAGAGTGAATTTTGTTCAGTATTTCAAGTACAGCCCCTTTGGTCTCTTATTTGTATCAATGATTATATATAAATGTTACTTTAAAATAGGATAGTTATATAAAATATAAAAAAGACAAGTACATTATTTTTTTTAACTGCATTGATGTTTTCTTACACACACTTCATACACACAAAAGAGTAAAGAGAAAGTTTTCTTTTTTTGCTACATTTTTGTGATGGCCACAAGTCTCCATGACTTTTTACTTTAACTTTTTGTTTACAGACTTTGAACTGAAGGAGAGGTTATCAATTGGGTAATACGTCCTCGTTCAGATAAGAGATAAATGTTCCCAGGAGTCTTCTGAAGTGAGCTGAAGGTGGAGAAGATAATAAAAAAAGAATCTGTGATTAAGTTAAGAGGAGACGAAACAGAGTCTGGCATTTCTATTAAAGACCACGAAAAAGAAGTTGTCGCAAAGGTAATATGAAGAAAAACAGAAGATATGAAAGACTGATCTGAATGACAGATGGAAATGACTTGCTGAAATGCTCAAGAAAACAGAGTGATGCTAATGAATCAGTCTCAGGTGAATGAGATGTGCTATCAATTAGAGGAGATAACACATAGGACCAGAGATGATAAATGATGGATTATGATGAAAGAGAAATGCCAGAGAGAGTGACCAACATAGAACAAAAAAAAGAGGCTAAAACATCTGTGAATTTTACTGTAAGTCCGAATACAGATTAAGGCTGAATAACTGTGTCAAGGTTCGGAATTATTTGAACACATTAATGTCTTTTGAATGGCTACATATTTTAAATAATACTCAAGATCTCAAATCAATACATTAGCTGTCTTTTAAAAAAAAACGTTTTTGTAAAACAGTCACAAAAAGTGAAAGTGAAAATCAACAGGTAGGAAGGAAAAACAAACACGTCTTTATGTAATAGTCTAGCTGCATGATAGGTGTTCCTCACTCGTATTCCCTCTGTCTTCCTGTGCTTCCCTCTTGGACTCCTGTGGCTGAGATCAATTGTATCCCTACGGCTCAGTCAATACACACACACACACACACACACACACACACACACACACACACACACACACACACACACACACACACACACACACACACACACACACACACACACACACACACACACACACACACACATACACACACACACAAACACAGCTACAATAACGATAAATGTCTGCCTGGTGCTGGCATCCGGGCACAGAGACTTGCCAGAACAGTCTCAGAACAGATTTGTCTGGACCTAACAGCCTCACAGTGTGTGTGTGTGTGTGTGTGTGTGTGTGTGTGTGTGTGTGTGTGTGTGTGTGTGTGTGTGTGTGTGTGTGTGTCCATGTGTGTGTGTGTGTTCGTGTGTGTGTGTGTGCGTGCGTGCGTGCGTGCATGTGTGTGTGTGTGTGTGTGTGTGTGGGTGTGTAGGATGGAGGAAGCTGCATTTCAGGAAAATACAATGTATTTCTTTTTACATCTGTTGCTTAGACACATTTCTTAAAATGAACACCACATTACAAACTGCATTAAAGTTTCCCCAGACGATACACCAGTTGCCCTAAACCTGACATTTTCCTACCAAAATGAACTGGTATCTGTACAGTACATGCAGAAAAATGTTACTCACAATGATATATCCAAGTTTGCTAGTTTGTTAGAACACACACAACACTAAGACACTAGCTGTAATACGTACTTTGAACTGCGTGGTGCGAGAGAGTTGATTGCAATATACGATCTCAATACTAGATGGGAGAAATTCCTACACATTGGACCTTTAAAGTTAATCCAGCTACATGAGACAAATCGTTTTTCAGACAAGTGTAAACATAATGATGATATCTCAGAAAATCAGTCGCTCAGATCTCCAAAATAACTGTAATGACATGCGTGACAGGCGGGGAAAGAAAATTCCAAATAGAGAAGACAATATCATAGCTACACAGAGGGCAACGAGTGGCACAGAGATAGACAGGACATATGAGATAGAGAGATTGTAATAGAGGAAAACAAACAGGGAGCTGCTGCTTTGTTTTTTATCCTCTATAATATTTATCTAATGAGCGTATTTTGTTATTCCCCGCTGAGCTCCCTTTTGTCCTTGTGGCGTCAGTCACTGCTTAGATTAGATTCATCCAACTAGGTCACGCCATCACCGCTGATTCACCGCGCTAGGACAAGGGGAATTGATTGATTTTTATATCATAATCCCGGCCTGGGATTTGAGTATGGGATCTTCTGCCTTCTAGTAACTGCTGACAGCAGCCAAATCCTCTTCCCCTGCCTCTTGTAAAAAACAACACAGGGGCAGTGCTCCGGAGCTTGTCATGGTATTTAAAGTGGTGTAGCACATGGGTGGAGGGGGTAATGAAACAAGGCCTGGACATGTGGAGGGATGGAGCAAAACAATAGATTACATTATATTGACTTCCACCTCGACTGAACGTGGACCTTGGATATTGTTTGTTTAAAATAAATCACAAATTATCAGTTTAAATGTCATGCCTCGCACATTTGTTTTCTTTATATCTTCATATCACATCAGACATCAACACGTAATGTATAAAGCCTGAATTCCAGCACCACACAAAGTGGCCTGCTATTTTTCAAATTAGCTTATAAAACAGAACATAGAGAAAGAAGATGAGGGCAATCATTTCAAGCTAAAGGCTTCTACCATAAGGTACATTATTAATCTGGCCCTACACGTTTTTTAGTAGGGGGCTCCTGCGGAGGTCTAACTATTATATTAAAATCATAAAACAGTAGGTGTGGGGACAATACATGTGTATAATCACTGTTGTGAACTGTGAAGTGCAATAAAAAAGAGCTGCTCCACATAAAAAAAGAAAAAAAAGGAGAAATGCAAAATTGGCTTTTTAGAACTGTCACATTGATTGGTAATCATCAGGTTAAGACAGCTGCTTACAGTGGAGACACTGTTTCTAAGAGTGGTGTCTCTATGTGTCAATTAAGTTGATAATTTGAAAACACTAAAGTTTGTTTCTCCTGTTCTGTTTAATTACAACTCCAAATCAGAAAAGGTTGGGACAGTATGGAAAACACAAATAAAAAAAGAAAGAAGTGATTTCTAAATGTACTTTGACTTGTATTTCATTGCAGACAATACAACAGCACATACTTTAATGTGTTCCTCATGATTTGTATTGTTTTTGTTTCAAAAAAACAAAATTCCTATTTTGGTTCTTGTAACACATTTCAAAAAAAGTTGGAACAGTAAAGCATTTACCACTTTGTAATGTTGCCATTCCTTTTCACAACACTTAAAAGACGTTTAGGGACTGCACCAACTTTTTCTGATTTGGGTTGTAAATTAACAAAAATGTCAAATCACAGAAAAGATTAAACAACGATAAAAGCATGTTTCCTTTCCTGAATAATGATGCGGGCAGGTATGCTGGACGAAAGAAAGAAAGAAATACAGACACACACATACACACACACACACACACACACACACACACACATATACCATGATTTAAAGCTGTTGGCAACCTCTGAGCGAACTGTAAATCTGAACGATGGAAAAGTTGATTCAGTCTTTTATTGATTACTGTAACTCTTACTACAATATACCTTCACAATAATATGGCAGTCGTACTAGTGTGTAATATATATGATGAGATCAATAGGTGGCAAATCCTATTGCGTAATAATTCCCCCTTGAAAAGTTTAGGATCGATGGGCAATCTGCAATAACCCTTAGTACTGCAAAACCTCTGTGGTAGGATGTCAGACTGCATCTGTGCAGTCAGTTTTATGTAAGGCCATAATCCATGTCTGAGAGTGCTGATGTGGAAGAAAGAGAGGGAGAATAGAAAAATTAGAGGGACAAAAAAAAGCCACACATTTAATCCAGAAGTATCAATTTATTTAAAGCTATTACATGTTCATCCATTATAATACTTACTCTTTGTTTATATTTTTGAATTGTTTAGTTCTATAGAAATGTATATAGTTATATGACTAACCGATTATGTGTGTCTGGACTCTATGGATGTAGATAAAGGCCTCCTACTGTTCAGTTCCTAAACATCTCCACCGGTCTCAAATCTAGTCCAGTCAGGGGATCAGGGTGGGGATATAGAGCCACACCACTGGCAGGAATGAATTTGTTTGTAAGGCTACTTTGATCACTTTTTTGTGAAGTTACTGGAAGAGGCTTTAAGAATCTCAGAATTTCAGTTCTGTGCCTTCTGCATTTGACCTTTCCAGTTTCAAAATATATTACTTTAATTGTACAAGTGAGCATGCAGCCTCTTTTCAGCAGTGCTGAATTACACACATTCACACCCATGCCCTGCACTGTACAAATGTTAGATACCAATTGCAGTGTTGGGATTTAAATTGGCAAAATTCAATCTGTATCTTTAAACATATCCTAATGCAGTCCAAGTCATGGCTTCTGATGAAATACTTTAACCTGTTCTGACCTTAAAGGTCCCATGGCATAGCAATTTCACTTTATGAGTTTTTTCAGCCCTGGGTATCCTGCTCCACCTTTAAGAAAAAGTAAGCTCAGATGGCCAATCTGGAATCTCCTCCTTATGTTGTCATAAAGGGAAAGGTTACCTCTCCTTTCTCTGCTTTGCCCGCCCAGAGCAAAGCAGAGCATGAGAAAGAGAGAGACATAGTCTTGAATTTAGTGTGTAAATCAAAGTGTTCTATGTGTCAGCGCTGGATTAAGGTCTGGCTACACCACACACATTCTAGTACAGGGGGAAAAAAATGCTGTGGCTCGTTTGCATTTCTTTAATCACAATTATCTTGGGCAGTGCTATGCTCCGGATTCAGCGACTGTGCCTCTGCATATATTTTTGGGAAGGAACTTGTTTTGGTGGAACATTTGCATTTCCATTATCCCTGTGTTTAACGTTACCCTTGCTATAGCTCACTGATAGGACATGCTTGGAAAATAAAACCTTTTCCATAACCGGTGGGTAAACATGCTAGCATGCCCCTGTTAGATATACATTTTGTAAATATTTACAATCATTCGCAGAAAGACCCAAGCAGGCCTTTCGTCAAAACATTTCCATTTTCAGCATGTAGCTCTGAGGTTATTTTAGTTTTTCCTGTAGCAAAGGGATTTTTAGCATGATAACAGAGATGGCAGAAAGGAAGGGGGGAAAGACTGACATCCTGCGCGGAGCCACGTGCCTCATGTCAGCCTTTATCCTGTTAATCTACTTCCGTTGCGCCAGACTAGTCGGCCAACCTGCCACCTCACCATATTTTTGACTGACGTAAAGGTGACACCCACTGTTCTTGGGTACAAAACATCTGTACATCTGCAAACATACAGCACCAGTCAGCATTCACCTCTATCTAAACCTTTAAGCTTATATTTGCAGCTGATATCCCTCCCCCCTTCCCCCCCCCCCCCCCCCCCCCCAAAAAAAACTCTGCCTTTACTCCATAAATTAAATACTGCAAATCTGAAATAGGCAATACAGCATGGCAGTGAGAAAGAAAGCAAGTCATGGAGAGAATGCAGTTAACAAAAAAGAAAAGAATGAGAACCAGGTATTGAGACATGGGGTATGAAGACCGATATTGAAGATACAGAGGTGACAAACTGACAGAGAGAAAAGGCGAGAGAGGGAGTGAGAAAGTGTGAGCGTGGAAGAGAGAGGCATTTGTTACCTGGTTGTAAACCGCTGTGCTGCACCTAAATCCCATTACTTTGGGAAGAGCGCTGGCTGATACGACCGTCACCATCACCCACGCATCTCCAGGAAATTGAAGCTATAATTCTCATATTCTCAGTCCCCCCCCCCCCCCCCCCCCCCCATTTGCTTCAAATGTAGTGTTCTCACCTATTTTTTTCTTCCTCCCAGACTTTTTTTTAAACTGTACTTTTGGCCTTTTCTGTTCTTGGAATTTTAATTTGTTTAGTGGTTTATTTGTTTATTTTTTAACACCGTTTGCATTAGCATTCACCTATAGCTAATTTGGAATATCTTAACCTAACATATTATAAATTCATCTAGGACACCAGTGCACTCAGAGGAAAACCACGTAAGCAGCATACTCTCACAGATTAGTGGACCTTAAAATGTCAGTATAATCAATTATGTCAACATACAGGGCTTTAATATATTCCCAATTGCCCTGATACTCTTTTTGTTTACTGAAACTGCCTTTAACAAACAGTTTCTCTGGAGGTGCAATGAATACTGATTAGAAAGCTATTCAGACCTACAGGGGTTTAGCTTCATAGTGTTGTGATTTGATACAATGGAAGTGGACAGTGCTATTTATGCGCTGATTGCAGTTGTTACACCAGTGAAATTTCTTGTCAGCTTGAGAGCCATCACTACTGAGGTTAGCTAAAGAGATGTCCCATTAGTGTGTGTTTTTGCACGTACATTATTGTCACCCATGTAAGCGTGTATGCACAGCGTGCGCGTGTTCTTATGTATTATAGAAACATGCTTCGGTAAACTAGGTTGTTATGCCTCTGTGCACCTCTTTCATTACGCCGATTGCAATCTGTTAAAAAAGAGATTAGATGAGAGGATATACTGCATAACGTCTATTAGAGGAATGAATTGCTTCCTGTACTCTGTGGGGTCGTTCTCTCACTGAGGATTAACTTTCTCTCTGGTCGATAAAAGACTGGATTCTCCTCCTTCCTCCTCATTTTAAAGACCCCGTCTGGAGAACTTTAAATTGCTCAAAAATAAATATTTAAAACCTTAAAAATGCATAAATGGTAAACAAATATTTTAGTTTAAAAAATGGTAAGACTATTTTAATGTACACTTGTCTATGCTTAAATAATGCATGATGAACTACATTACTTTGCCCTGTAATTTTCCCAGGCACCACATCAATAGTATTGCTAATGGTAGACAGCACCCACCTGGTTGTGCCTCTGAGGTTGGATTTGTTTATTTTCTACAAGCATCTAAACCTATTAGAGAATGTAAGCCTCTTTCGTCTTTCTGCATCCATAGAGTTAGAATTAATTCACAAATAAATGAGGTGTTTACCACTATAACTCCAGCACTTTGTGTGTGTGTGTGTGTGCGTGTGTGTGTGTGCGTGTGTGTGTGTGTGTGTGTGTGTGTGTGTGTGTGTGTGTTTGTGGTCTTTAGTTTTTGTGCCATTTCTAAACAAGGAGCATATAGCAAGCAAATTCATTACTATACAGAATAATTGGGAGACATGTGTACAACAAGTTCAACAGCCAAGTTTATGGCTTGCTTTTGTTTATTTACAAAATGACCCAAACTGATATGTTCTTAACAGAGTAATGCATCATTATGCCTACACATGCTAAACAGTATGGCATTATCACCTGCTGCATGATGTCTGACAGGGCTGCAATAGAAAAAAACAAACATTAGCATCCCATGTGACATGGCAACTTAATAAAGAATATATACATAATTCAAAGAGGCAGGTTGACTGAGCACATTTCAAACAGAATACAATGACCTTGTTTTTCTTCTTTTTTCGCCGCTATAACTTAGCCAAATACTTACAGAGAGAGAGGCAGAGTAATACTCTGACACAAATTTACACCAGAGAGTTTAACAATACCACCACAGATTAGTAACTTGTGGCCAGTGAAGCAGCTCCAGTAGAGAAACTGGGGCTCCACTGCTTTGCCCCAGGGTGTTTTTACTGCAATTGATGAGAGAGGGGGAGACCTTTCTATATTACTCCACCAAAAACTTTTTTGTAGCCACTCGAGGGATTTAAACAGGTGACATTTAGGTCACAAGCTCATTTCTCTCAATGTTACCCCCTGTCACCCCATTTACACCCTGTGGCAAGATATGCAAAAACCTATTACAAGATGTTGCAGATAGAATTGCCACCTACATGATGTGGAGCTTTTTGAGTGCTCTAAAAAGTGCTCAGTTTTACATTAAACTAGATACAACCACATGAAACAGGGTTTTCACCATCATTAAGATGTGGGGAAAACCTGTTTGATGCTCTATATGTAACAGTGCAATATTGAGAGCCTTACAAAGATATTGTAACATCACACACCATTCTTCTGGAATTATTATGGACAAATATGCCACTAAACAACCATTTAGTGCTTTTACATAAATCACAATTCTCAGCTGCCACTTGCCAATGGGGATTTTATTTTGTAGCACTAATTACGTTAAACACCGAAAAAATGAATGGACAAGGTTACTGCAAAAGCCTTGCAACTGCAACTCAGCAATAAAGCAAAAATCAATAATAACCTGTTTAATTGGATCTCTTTTGTCTTTTCATGATACCAATATTGTTGTTGTTCGTAACGTGCTTCATTACCACTAGTAAGAATAACATGTTAGCAAAAAAGTACTACTTACACATTCAGCAAACAGAGCAATATTATCATTCCATTGGAGTCATGGGTATGGCCACCTGAAGAATCTATTAAATCCAAAGTTTTTTTTAAAAGCATAATGAGTAGGATTTTTCTAAAAAAGCAATGTATAGACTCGTACAAAAATGATCCCTCTCAATCATCACTTATGACCCACTAAAGGTGTGTGTGGCTGTGGCTGTATCTGCAGAGACCCTGCCCTCTGCCTGTATTTTCTTATTTTGCTGTGTTTACAAGATTTTGGGGTGTCAACCTCTTTTAAAAACATAGCGTCTTGGTGCCAGAACACAAATATAGTAAGGCGAAACGCCAAGCTGACAAAGCTCATTCCAAAACGAGAGTAAATCTGGGGCTGGTTTTCACCCGCTGGCGAGCACCGTAACCCTTGTTGGGGTGGGGAGGAGGGGCTAATCTTGCATGTTGTATTTACGAACCGCCACGGACAAATTCTTCTCATTCTGCCTTTAAGCTAGCTTCAGTTTGGTTTTCACCAACATCTGGAGATTTAGCTACTTGATAGCTAACACTTGGCGCTAATCAATGTGCTAATGCGCATGTGGTTTTTATCAGCACTTGTTTTCTGAAAACAACAAATGGAAATGAGTTGAACTCTACCAATAGGTCTATATGTGACGGAAACTCAAACAAGCTCAAAGAGGTTAACATTAACACATTCTGTAGAGAAGCAAAGTTGGAATCTGTGTTTAAAAACCATTGACGTAACATCACCCAGACTGCTTTCTTTCTTTTTGGGATATTTTTTTATTGAGAAAGGCACAAGTTTAACAACAGTACACATCACAGATTTAGCCCTTTCTTTCTTTTCTTTTTTTCAGCCTCCCTATCCCTCAACACACACACACACACACACACACACACACACACACACACACACACACACACACACACACACACACACACACACACACACACCAGACATGTACCTATCTAAAATATACATGAATTTTCTCCTTAGTCTCCCTCATTCAAATCACTTTATCTATCTATCTATCTATCTATCTATCTATCTATCTATCTATCTATCTATCTATCTATCTATCTATCTTTCTATCTATCTATCTGTCTATCTATCTATCCTCTCCATCCATCCATCTATCTCTTTCTCTTTCCCCCTGCTCTTTCTCTTTCTCTCTCTGTCTCTCTCTGAAGCCCCCATGCAGAGTTTGGGATGATTGCTATGTAAATGAGTGCGACTGGAGAGAAGGAAGGAGGGATGGGGGGGTCAGACACACACATACAATGTAAAACATTCCACAACTAAAACCAAAAAGTGTACCTTATAAAGGGTAGAGTAAAACGTCTTGAATTCTGTGTTGATATCCAGGGGGTCACTCAAAGTACACAGATGTGTTTTAATGGCCATAAAATTAAAAATATATGTTCATGTTTTCTCAGTCTTAAAGCTAAAAGATGGCCAGACGAACATATTATTTTAATGGAGCCAGACCGGCTCCATTAAAATAACATGTTCTTCTGGTCCTGTGCATCAAAAAACTCTACGTTTTAACAAAGAGTTGTTCAGTTCTTGTCACAGCTATTCTTCCTTGTAAAGCCTCTGAGCATGCAACTTGCTGTTGTGCCACAAGCTGGGTGAGGACATTAATCTCCAGTTCAACTATCCTGCATAGTCTATTTTTATTGAGGTGAGATGAAAACGCAGTTGAGGAGTCCCTGATAAAGCCCTTCATGGCATCCCATCGAAATCTGGTATCATCTACTGCGCCTGTATGAGAAGTGAAACATTGAACCGCCAACGCGATGCCCTATAAGGCGTGCACAGAAACAATACTGTGATCTGATAGAGAGCAGGGCTTGATGACAACATTATGTATCTCAGAAAAAGATGCAGCTGAGGCTAGTACATAGATTATTCTAGAAAAAGGCTGATCCCTTGCCGTAAATGTAATTTTTAGATTAGGATTAATAGTGAGGTAAAGCTCTGTTAAGCTAAGTGCTGACAGGAACTTCTGAAAATCTTTAGGTGAACGTAACTGAGCTGGCGTAGAGAGGTGAACAGATTTATCCAAAGTCAGGTTTACAAAGGAATTCATATCTGCACCAAGAGCAAGCGAAAAATCCTGGAGGTTCGGTGATGTTGTAGTTAATTTGATGAAAAACTCAGGTTCATACTGGGATGGACCGTAGACAGAAATAAAAGCGAATTGATTAATATCCTTTTTTGTGTCTTTTGGCCCTTTCTTCCTCTACTGCTTCAGACCTGTCTTTTATTCTCTCCTTCCTCGTAAGTTGTTCAGCACTGTACCATGTAGTGTGTGTGTCCCTCGCTCCCACTGCTCTGCCATTTTTTTTTGTGTTTTGAAACTGCTGGGGTCCAATCGATCTCTGTCTGGCAAAAGGATCCCCCCCCCCCCCTCTGCAGTTGCATTTTGGGTTATCATATACTTTTCCTGTTAGGTCAGTCATAGAAAAATGATGCAGTGGCTTGGGTAAGATTTGGGCGATATGAGAGCAGAGGAACAAGACATGAATTACCTTTGGTTTACTGATTAGTGTTTACTGAGAAAAGGCTGCAAATTCAAACATGAATACACAATGGCTCACAGGCACATACACACGCACCATGTGAGAAACAAATACACTCGGGCACATATGTACACATATTCACACACTACATCATATTAGCAGTCAGAATAAATGTATAAAAGGCTGTTTGCTGATTTGGTTAGATGTCAGTTTTGCCTGTGAGTCTTGGGATTTAAGTGGTGATCCTCTATAGCAAGCATTATTTCCCTCCCTTGAAATATCCATAAGTGGTTCTGAACATTTGGGAGTTCATTGCTGCTCAAGATTAATTTAATGTACGCTGCTATATGGCTGGTCCTCATATTTTTACTTAAAGCAAGGGTTGGGTTGGATACCAAGTAAAGCATGTAAGGTAACTTGCTGATGAAATAGAAAACGTGGTATTTACGTAAAGACCAGGATGTCAAACCACTAATTTATAAAAATTTGCTTTTGAGGTGCAGAACCTCAAATTCAAGATGTTAGTGAGGAAATTGTGTTTCCTTATAGATTATGTTACGTATATGCACGCACGCAAATGTCAACATAACAGATACATACTCCTATTCTCACTTTTAAATAATGTCATCACTTACATGCATACTCCTGTAACCATCCTGTAATCCCACTAAACCATCAATCTTGTACAACAGCTGCAAAGCACAAGACGAACAACTTGTTTCTGTTCCATGTAACCACAGAAAAAGTGTTTTGCTCTTCCAATAATCTTTTCTCCTCCTCCCTTGTGTCTCCCCCCCTCAGCTCCCCCAATGATCCGACTGTCAGTGAACGACACGGTGGTGGTGGATCCCGGGCAGGATGTGCTCTTAACCTGTGAGGTTACGGCAGGTTTTCCTTTTCCTACTGTGACGTGGTCGCGTTACCCCAGCCCCCTTCCCCTCAGCGCACAAGTTCGAGGGCCAACGCTGATTTTGCGGGCCGTCACGCCGGCTGACGCAGGTTTCTACAACTGCACAGCTGTCAACAATGTGGGCAACCCTGCACGCAAAAACGCCAATCTTGTTGTCAGGAGTAAGTAACACATGTGTTTGGGGGAGGCATATGTTTTTTTTCTTTCCTTTTGAGATTTGTTTTAATTATTTTTGACAAAGTAAAACACACACACACACACACACACACACACACACACACACACACACACACACACACACACCTGATAAATATATTCTTATCCTGAGAATATTTTTTCATTTTTCATCACCTTAGTCCATGCCTATTTCAATCAAGTATTTAAAGCTAAGATGATTTCCCTTACTTAAAATGAAAAGTGCCATCTGTCCAGTCCTTGCTTTATTCATCTACTGTAATGTTTGAATGTTTGCAATCCATCATTAGAGAGAGCTGATCTGAGATCTTGTCAGAATAGGCGGGTTAAGTATTGCTCTTTTTGTAATTCCCCTGCCATTGAAACAGAAGCCTTCCATTCTCCCTCCCCTCTGGCTATTTTTAGTCCCTTTAATCATCTTTATTCACTCCAATTAGTTAGACTGGAGTAGAAGCAATTAGCGACAGTCTCTTCTGTTAGTTAACACTGTAGAAAACGTATGCTGGATGGGTTTCTCCTGTTAGCTTAATGGGCCTCAATGCATCGTCACACCAGCACAGGTGGCAAGTCGGTGAATGAGACACACACACACACACACACACACACACACACACACACACACACACACACACACACACACACACACACACACTCGTGTTCAGTGAGTGCAGAAGTCTGCAGGTAGACAGGCGACACAGGTTGCACATAAATGCACACACAGCCACAGGCTTCCCATGCACACACAACATTGTCCCCACACTTACAAAGGTTGCAGGATTATGTTAAACATATGGTCACTGCTTCATATATCCATGGCTCTACTCAGGCATCTTGTTAACAAGCTCAAAAGGAGTTTAAATCAAGCTCTCCTCTCCTCCTTTTGCCTTTCTCTCCCGTTAGTGGGGAAACAGAGAGCTGTTTTGTATTCAACATGGAAATCTGTTGGGGAAGCGTAGCCTTTGAAACTGAAAATTAAATGTGACAATATGAGAGTAACTCTTTGTCCTTGATTTTGCCCCCCCCCCCCCCCCCCCCCCCCCCCCTTATCCCGCTGTTATTTTATTCTGGATCTGGCTCCTTTTGTATCTTCCTCCTTCACAATTTGCTTCTTCCTCCCTCTCTCTTTGTTTCTTCTTCATATTCCTTTTCCCTTTGGTTTCTTTCTGTCATTGTGCCCCCTCCTTATTCCTCATGCGCTCACATGTCACAAACTCATCTCATCATCATTAGCCATCTTACCCTTCCTCCATTACATTTTTTTTCTTTTAATTGCTTTTTTCTCTCTCTCTTTATCACTCACCCTCACTACTATATAAATTCTGTATTTTTAATTTCCTAAAACCTATTTACAATCTCCTTTATCAAATTTAAATGTCTTTTAATTAATAATAATTTATTGGCATGATATAAATATGTGTTGCAGAAAATAAAATCCTAATGAAAAAGGTTAGAGGGTAATAGATTAATAAACACATATACATTACGATGAGTCATATTTTCATTAATGCCAAGCACCACTCTTACATAATTCACAGTAAGTCATCAATTTCACTAGCAAACACATTTTTAAGTTCACCACCTTTTCAGTTTGGACTTTTTGGTGCAAGAGTTACCCGTTCATTTCTGTATTTGGATGTGGCAAAACGGTTTTGTATCAGAGTGTCGTTTTTTTTTTTTGCCATGGCAGCAAAACAGACACATTTTGTAAAGGCACACATTTCTGCTATTTATATAATATAATATAATATCCTGACTACTGTATATACAAACAATAACTACTCCACTGCTAGCAACGGCCTCTTGTAGAACCTGCTAAATGTAAATTGAGTGAGTTTGTGAGTGAAAGTGAAAGATTATAGAGATTAGGTGTATGTATGTTAGAAGAAAATATCTCTAAATAGCTTTGTGTGACAGAAGTTCAGTTTTTAAATACAGACAACTCCATAGGCCATACAAACTCTTTCTTTGTTGCTATGGTGATATCAGATATCTAATAAAACACTGCACTGTTCTAATGCCACACCCTCAATAATGGCATAATCGTCACACTTTCCTCAACACTATGTACCCTAACAAAAGAAAAGGAAATGTATGGTAATGGTAAGAGTGTAAAGACTGTTTTGTCTATACCTTCCCCTTCCTCTTTGTGAGCACTCCAGTGGTGACTGCTGCTATAAAATCTCCCAGAGAATGGGCTTTTAAAAAGCAGTAGGATCTGTCTTGCTAAATTAACACATGCTTTCAATACCTTTTCCCTTCCCATGAGGTTACCTACTTTTACTTACTTTGTTATGTATGTTAGAAGAAAATATCACAAATTCTTCTTAGTAATTCCTTTAATTCGTTTGGGTCTTTTCCCAGTCATTTGAAATAGTCATATTTCCTCCCATATTAATTTTTTTCAAGACTGTGCCTATGTCTATTTAACCCTTTCTTCTCTCTTCTTCTTCACCCTGCTACCACCATACACAGCAATGGGCAACCTGACCTTCCAGATTACACCAGACTCCAACAAGGACAGCGAGACCATCCAGATGGGTCGGGACCTCAAGCTGTCGTGCCACGTTGATGCCACCCCGCAGGACAAGGTCAACTACACCTGGTACAAGAACGGTGCACCTGTCTTCAACTCGGATAGCCTGATCTTGCTGCGCAGCGACCCAGACATGGCACCCGGCACCAGTAGCTTGGAGATTGTGGACATGAAGTTCAGAGACTTGGCTACCTACAGCTGTGTGGCGAACTTCCCAGGCAGCAGGGTGCCAGAGCTCCGTGTGGATGTCAACATCTCTCAGAACAGTGGTGAGGTTTTCCTTTTCTTTTTTCTTTTATAGGCCTATCTCTGTCAGACAGAGACAAATTCCATTGACTTTCTAAGCATCTGTCCGTTAGAGTGAAGTAGCTTATTCAAAAATCCTTTAATGGGCCAATACATTTCTCTATATTCAAACCACACGCAATGAGAGATCCAAATGTCTCAATGGGCTGTAAATAAATGCATGCATAGCTGCTGATCAGTAGCATCACTCAAATGTGTACTTGGTGGCGTGTATACTGGTTAGAGGTTAGTCAGATGCTGATAGTTTAAGAAACAATTATGCCAATCAAGGCATGTCCCAGTCTGTAATAATTCATTATTCAAGAGGACTTTATCCTGAACACAGTCACTGTTGTTTTAGGACTTTGTGTCTCTGTGTGTTCGTGTGTGCATTCCCATGTGTGGTTAACCATAATGTTAGCACTTAATTACTAAGCAGTAATCTTTTTTTATTGTTCCTATGTTGCATTGAAACTGATTGTCCAATGGAATTAGCCCTGTAAATGTCAGTTTATTTCATACCTGTTTATTCACCGTCTGTCTCTGTTATCCAGTTTCTCTGTATCTCCCATCTGTAATCTTTAGTCATTTCCTCCTCCAAACTTATTATTAACAACATATAACCCTTCTTTTCCATTCCTTTGTGTTTGTTTTTTTATATATTGTTCATTCTGAAATGAAATTATACTTGCCCAGACAGTATAATGTTATAGTAGATACTTACAAGCTACAATATATGAGACTTTACTTTATAACTTTTTATGTAGTAACTATTGTAATGAAAATTATTTGTATCATCATAAAGAATGTCTCACTTTTCAAGTACATTATTTTTTGTTTGTTTTTATATATGTAGAGGTTAAACAATAAAACCTTTTCTTACTATTCCTCCCTCTCTTTCTTTGCCCCTTTCTTTCCCTCCAGTCTCTCCTCCAGTGTTGTCGGTTCCACCCGGAGGTCAGGTGGTCAGTGTGCGAGAGGGAGGAAACGTTGAGCTGGTGTGCTTGGTGGTGGATGGCAAACCACGTCCACCCATACTGTGGTCACGGACAGAAAAGGACCTGCTAATGCCATCAGGGACGACCACGATGGAGACACCCGATGGCCGCCTGAGACTCAAGAGCGTCAGCCGGGACATGATGGGGGTGTACCGGTGCCAGACTGCTCCATACAACGGGCTGAACATCAAACGCAGAGAAGCGCAGGTCCAACTCAATGTGCAGTGTAAGTGTGGATCAGGTCATGTTCACCCAAGAACTCAACCTACAACAACATGTATTGTTTAGGTCAAGCAGCTGAAGGCCGGGGATATTTCTTAAAGATTATTTTTTGGGCTTTTCCGCCTTTATTCGATAGGACAGCTAGGTGAGAAAGGGGAGAGAGAGGGGGAAGACATGCAGGAAATGGTCACAGGTCGGATTTGAACCCTGGACCTCTGCATGAAGGCATAAACCTCTCAGTATATGTGCGCCTGCTCTACCCACTGAACCAACCCGGCCACAAAAGGCGAGGGTTATTTGTTGAGAATACAACTCTTGTAGTCCAGTTTGGTGTAAATAAGTCCAGATTGGTTACAACTACTTTCAAATACTGTTATTGCTGCATCAAACTTGAATGATCCCTGGGGTGGCAGTAATAGTAGTAGTAATGTCTGCAATAGGGCTTATTCGATCTACGTCATGAATGTTCGCGGTGGCCATTTTGTTGACACAGAAACCACGGCAACGGTCAGTCTGTCAATTGAGAAGCAAAGCGTCGTCGGTATTATCGCTGTATTTATTTATTTTTTTCTGGCGCGATGGTGTGTTGTGTAATACACGGCTGTTCTAACTGCAGTAATAAGAACCCAGGAGTATAATATAGTATAGTATAATATCTGATTCTGAACAAGGAACAGAAAGAAAGTATAATGACAACAAACACAATAGCTTCAAATGTTATTCGGCAGCCTGTTGCACCAGCTGTGTGTAGGTTCAAAGGTAGCTTAATTACAACGTAAATTATTACCAAGTTGTGATTTATGCTTTACTAAAATAAAATGTTGCACCACGGAGATAAGTTACAATATTACTCTGAGTAACAAATATGGTCTGTCTGTGTACATCATAAAATTATACTCACTAATCTTAAACAGACTTCTTTATTCACTGCATGTTGTTTTGCACGTCAGCAAACCAGTAGAGACCACATTTAGTGTAGTAAATAAATATTTATAGTTGCTAATGTAGTTACAAACTAAGTAGTAAGTTAGTTAACTGTTAAGATAGAAATCACACACAGCTGATGCAACCCCGTGCTGGTATGCTAACGTTAGCTATAAATCACAATCCGGTTATGCAAGTAAGTTAACCTTAACAGACATGAAAATCACTCGCCGTTTTGAAAACAAAATAGGTGACCTACGTGAATCGTGTAGATTCGATGAGAAAATGTTTAAGGGGGGGTACCAGAGATTCAGTGAACTACGAAGTTAGTTAGTTTGGTTGGTTCCCCCAGGGAGGACGGTGCTTGCAAAGGTAACGGGTTTGATGTAGACAGTTTGATGTGACATTGTGAAATTAATTAATTTACGTAGCCTACCTGTCAACTTTGGAGAAATATTATTTATTTACATTATTATTAATAAAGCCTTGAATTTGGTATACAAAGTCTTGGATTTCGTTAAAAAGTCTTGGATTTCTTTACAAAGAAAGGTCTTATATACATTTCCCTTTCCTAGGATTTAGTTCATACTACCGTAACAACATGAACTGTTGCTAATGTAGGCTAATTAAAAACTGACCGGAGGACCGAGACACAAAGTGAACACGCCTCTCTGACCGGTAACGGGGGGATAGCGGTTAAACTGAGCGGAGGATGTGCGGAATGTGTCGGTGTGTGACGGAGCCTGGCTGGCTGCTTCAGACAAAGCTCCAGCTGACAGGCTGACGGGCGCAGCTTCGCCGGAGCTCCGACTGCTGTCTGTCCGCGCGGCCGTCTGACGGCATCAGTATTACATTGACACAGTTCATTACCGGGTCTATTGGGTCTATTTGATATGGGTCCACACCAATCAAGCTGATCTTATCTTTATATCGACGAGATGAAGCCATTAGGCTAGCTGCTACTGCTCTCCTCAACTCAAATCTGCGTGCGGCTAGCGGCAGGAGTCAGATGTCATGTCAACAATATGGCCGCGGCAAGCTACTTCCGGTGTTTGCGAATAAGCCCTATACACAAAAACAGAACTTCAGAACTAGAATATATGTAATGAAATGAAAGTATAAAAGCTTTGTGTGACAGAAGTTCAGTTTTTAAATACATACAATTCCATAGGCCAAACAAACTCTTTCTTTGTTGCTATGGTG
Source organism: Gymnocephalus cernua (assembly GCA_023631565.1). Classification (NCBI taxonomy): domain Eukaryota; kingdom Metazoa; phylum Chordata; class Actinopteri; order Perciformes; family Percidae; genus Gymnocephalus; species Gymnocephalus cernua. The sequence continues at coordinate 10,397,667 of CM042426.1, read as the reverse complement.
ATATCAGATATCTAATAAAACACTGCACTTTTCTTATGCCGCATAATCGTCACACTTCCCTCAACACTATGTACCCTAACAAAAGAAAAGGAAATGTATGGTAATGGTAAGAGTGTAAAGGCTGTTTTGTCTATACCTTCCCCTTCCTCTTTGTGAGCACTCCAGTGGTGACTGCTGCTATAAAATCTCCCAGAGAATGGGCTTTTAAAAAGCAGTAGGATCTGTCTTGCTAAAGTAACACATGCTTTCAGTACCTTCTCCCTTCCAATGAGGTTAACTACTTTTTACTTACTTTTTCAATACTTGCATTGTGTCGGCAAGCATTGACACTTCTGACTGTTGAGATTGCTGAGAGCTTAACATGAAATACAGATTTGAATTGGATTTTTCGGAGACTATCAACTAGCACAAACAAATACTTTAGACGTACCTCATTCATCTAATCAAACCATACAGAATCACTTGTCACCCAAAGTTGAGTCTGAGCTTCTCCATGACACCACCAGCTTATTTGGAACAATTAATGAAACCAACATTAAGTACTGAAGATGTTTTGGCACTCATGCAAGAAGCTTCATTAGTTCTGAGGAATTTAAGGATGATTAGCTGCTGTTGTCTGTGCACCCATAGTTTTTAATAACTCAGAAAAAACAACAACCAGCTTGTAGCTGAGTTTAATTATACACTTAAATCATGTATTAGTTTAACATGTAATTAGATTAGTCACCAAATGTACTGTATAAGTTGAAGCCCTCTTTCTTGCACAGCAGTGTATCATTGCACTAGTAAGTGCTTGGTATAATTCAGTCAAATTATGTTAACAGGAATTCAGTATTCAATTTGACCCTTTCAGCATCCTCCCAGTGTGCCCTACAAGGTCCAGTTAAAAGGCTGCTATTAATTAAAGTGATGAAATGTACATGATTTTAGAAAAACATGAGGATCCTAAAAAAGAAATAGCAATACAGTACATATAAAACGTATAAACCACTAATGACTCAAAAGGAGAGGACAAATGAAAGAACTGGGCCTGTATTCATCAAGCAACTCGGGGTAGGGAAATCTCCTTCTTGTGCCAGACCTCTCAGTTGACTTCTATGCTTTTAGCCATAGGACTAATGCATATTATCAAAGTTGTAAAGGAAAGTCAATCTATCTGGATATATAATATATTTTAGACTCTGGGCCTATATTCCTTCACATATTTAAATATGCTCACATTTGTAAGGAGCCAGAGTCATTGCTGCTGTAGCTGCACTTATTTGTTGCCAATGAAGCAAAACTGCAAGAGAGGGACCAATTTATTCATGTGGATAGAGCAATTAAAAGTGCTTCCTGGACAAAATCAAACACTATATGTTTTCTAGAATTTGAACAAAAGTATTTGCTTAAAAGCAGAAACAACTGTGTTGTGTGTCTGAGAATACTGGGCCTGTTAGGATAAAAACGACCACAGTCTAAATCCTCTCCTCTCCTCTCCTCTCCAAGAAGGATTTACAGGCTTGCTAATGCAGGCGGGGCGGAAGGGCAACACTGTGAGCTCTACCGTCCACACTGGCCAAGTCTGATTAATGGACCAGGTGGCCACCCCACGCTGGACAGAGATAAAAAACAGATAGAGAGATGAGACACATACATGAGAAGGATCAAGAGAGCGAGAAACAGGTATAAGAGAGAGCTTGAAACAGGGTTATGTCTGGCAAGGTGCTGAAATAACAATTGTGTGATTGGGAGTTTAGAAAGATTGAAAAAGGAAAAAGAGTGAAACAGATTGGCAGATGGAGAAACACTATAAACGAGGAGATATTGCTGTACAGCCAACAGAAGTATGCAAAAACAGATCTTTCCTTTTTCTCTGACTGCCCCTCGCTATGCCCTGCTCACATTTACCTAGTTTCTATATTTTATGAGGTTTGTTTTGCCTCCTTTCATTTAGCACTGTTGATCGATGTGAGGGAAGGATGCCACCATTTTTTATGGCAGATATAAGTAAGAGGATACGCAGATTCTTGCCACCGTTGCCTCTCCCACTTCCTCTTTTCGCCTTGTTCCCCTTCTTTACTTGCCCACTTTCCCTCCAAGAGAGGTGGCTGTTCTTCCTTATTGCCATTCTCATCATCATCAATCAGCTAACTGCTGGCCATGAGAGAGGACCTCTCTCTGTCTTGTCATTCCCTTTCTGCATCCTGCATTCTCTCATTCTCTCCCCACCACCCATACTCAATCATGGACTTCTCTCACTTTCACACCACACTTTCTCTATCATTTGTCTTCCTCATTGTCTTCTTTTTTAAAAGCTGTCTCTCCCTTCATCCCACCTTACTCCCTCCCACCTCCTCCCTCTCTCAGTCTTATGTAAATAGATTTTTTATTTCGCATACTGTAAATGTTTGGCTTGGTCAGTGTTGCATTCCTGGATGGAATCTATTTTGCATTCGATAAGACAGATAGCGATGGTGTGTTTACATGGATTATGGTCTTCTGACTATGAAACATTGCAGTGGGGTGCTGTGAGTCCCAAATGAGTAGCAAATAAATGCGAAAACAATGCTCCACAGAATTTGAAAAGTTGGGCTAGAAATTGAAGTAGCCCCACGACTTCAAAAAGTGACTAGTGGTAATAATTGTTGAAATGAATACTTAAGGTCAGGTAAGGGTATTGTAATAACTTGTCTACCACATTCTACTGGGGATCGAATGATTTATAAACTGCTCACAAACCAGCTCACAACACACCTCCCTCCCTCCTCCCTACTTCTATCACCATCGCTCCACAGTTTGCCTGCTTTTCTTTACCCTTGCCACCTGTTTCCAAAGTCAGATAGCCATCAGTATGCATACGTGTGTCTATAAGCAGGAGCAGGATATGTGACCATACACTAATCAGTCCATAGGATTGCAGTGTGACCTTTGACCACTTACCAATTCCTCAGCTCCAAACCCCATCTGTTGTGGCTGCAGGAAATGTAGGCAACATATTCATTTCAAGAGGTAAAAAGACATAATAATGACTGGACACAGTGCATTAAATGAATGAATTTAGATTCTACATATAAGAAAGTGGGAAGCTGTATGCTGCATCCACATAATTGGACTAAAAACAACACAGAAGCTGAAAAGTTAAATGTAATGGTGGTTTCCAGTCTTTTTAGCATGCAGGAGCTTACTCATGTTCCTCTGACTGGAGAGCAAGCACAGAATGGTAAACGGTGATGCCACACAAGGATTTGGTATGGCTGTGTATACCTGTATCTATAGCAAAATAATAAACAGTAACAACCTTTACCCACAAGAGAATAGATGAGCTTTAGATTTCAAAAGAAGATTCAATATCGGCAGTGTTAACTAGGTAGTATCTTTAGGGTTATGTACTTTAACTATGTAAAAATGTGCAAGCCATACAGTATTCTTGTCTCCTAAAATGATAGAAAGTATGAGCATCAATCAATTAAACCTTTATTTGTACAGCATCTCTTATACAGCTTAATGCAATTCAAAGGGCTTAAAAGATGACTGACAAGCTCATAATACAAAACAAATGTGAACAGTAAAATGATTTGAGACTAATCAAATAAAAAAAGATGAGAAGCATATAGGACAATACAAAATAAAATAAAGGCGATGAGACATTTAAATGCGAGAATACAATTAATTTAAGCAATGGCCATAACACATTCTAATAAAAAGCCAAGTTAAAGATGTAGGTTTTAAGTTTATGTTTAAATAAATCATGTTCAAACCTCCTCCCCTATCAGTTGTTAAACATCAACATCATTTGTCATCAGATCACTGTGATTTTGTTTCAATGTCTTTCTATTATTGCTTGTGTTACTGGATGGTTAAAATTGCATTCTCAGTCACATTTCAGTCTTCTCCCCTGCTACTTACGTTATCTTTCTATCTGTCTCTGTTTCCTTCTCTCCTCCTTGTAGCTCATTCCTGGACTTCTCTGTCTAAATTACAGGCATAACACAGATTAGACTATAATTACACATCTGTGCCTGATAAACTTGATTCATAAGGGACTATAGTCATGCTGCTTCACCTCTAGGGGCCTTAACACCAGATCTCATCACTGTTAGTACAGCAATACCACCATTAGCATCTTGTATATTATCTACATGATTAGCCAGGGGTGAACTAGCTTGCTGGTGATTTGTGGCAGAGTCATTTGGCTGTCTTGTGTCCTGGCTGACCCCAGGGCAACAACAGTTAGTCAGTCATTAACTGCAGAGCCACACATCCCAGCTGACAGGTTAATTACAGCTGGTTAGGATAGTTTAGCAGCAGGGATGGGACTGTGCGTCATAAAAATCCTGATCCCCTGTGGCAGTAACAGTTGCTTTGTGTCAGATTATTTGTCAAAACTGATGCTGTGAGGGCATTTACACCGCAGAGAACAAAAAGATAATGCAGGGAAAATTAGACATGGATGATGGTGATGTATGTACACTGTTGCAGTCCATTTTGCACTGTCCACATCTCTAAGCTGAAATACCCCCCTCAAACTCTTCTGCTTCAGTTTATCTCCATCTCCCCCTTTATGATGGAAATAGATCTTAAAATGGAAAACCATTAGGAATAATGGGTTTTACACAGATACACCTCATCACTATGCTTAATCACAAAGCAAGCGTCCCAAATATTTTGAACAGTCAGTGTATATGGGCATGTGAAAAAGTGATTGTGATTTTTAAGTAGAAACTGATTATGTGAAACCAGTTACAAATGACATGGTTTTGCTTCTGCACCTCGTTACATTATATTAATTGACATGGCAGGCTAAACAATGTCTAAAAACTGAAATTAACACATGTTTTAAATGGACTGTTGTCTCCGCAGATCCTCCCATACTGGACCCAGTCTTCCAAGACGCACGTTCTAGGAACTATCAGATGGTGACCCTGAGGTGTACGGTCATGCGGACAAACCCGCCACGCCTAACAGACATCCGCTGGTTCCGTAACGGCGACTTTATCCGCATGCCCATGCCAGACCTGAAGGAGACACCTGAGCTAAAGTTTAAGCTGGAACCCACCAACAACGGCTCTTATGAGTGCCGAGTCAGCAATAGCGCAGGGACATCAACATGCACATTTAACGTCTCTGGTGAGTGAACATGAATCAATGCCTTATTATCTATTTGTGGCAACTAATTTATCTATCTACTGTTCATTTATCATCTAGTCATAGTCAATATGGGGCACTTATGTCATTTTTAGTATCATTTACCTGTGACATTTTGCTCTCTATCCCACAGCACAACCCTACAATGCTGAGTTCTACTTCGACACACCCAACCCAGTGCGAATTCTAAAAGGAAACAACTATTCCTACAACCTACAGTGGACCCAGAAAGATCCTGAGGCCACGGATCGCATCATAGGCTACTGGATTAATGTCCGAAAGGTAAAGTAATACTGCACAAATACTTAAAAGTATACATTCCACACCCCCACCCAAACTACTCTGAGACAATACACATACACACAGGAATACTGCACACACTTTCATGAACTAGTCTGGCTTTGGTAACTGGGTTTTTCTTGAAAGTATGACTGCCTTGACTGAATAAGCTCATAACTTGTGTAGATAAGAACACACATACGCACAAGTCTGTAAGTAGTGACGTGTGGATGCTAAGTAAACATGGAGCTCACATGGAGCTTCATGAGCTTGGGGAGTATCAGGTGTGTGTAGTCAATAAAAGGAGACCTACACTGAATTACAACAACGTCACAACTTTCCTCTCCTCTCCTCTCCTCTCCTCTCCTCTCCTCTCCTCTCCTCTCCTCTCCTCTCCTCTCCTCTCCTCTCCTCTCCTCTCCTCTCCTCTCCTCTCCTCTCCTCTCCTTTTTTGGCTCTTTCCCATTTTTTTTATGAAAAATAACCCAGTTTCAATGAATAAACAGATCATTCTGATGCAATTCCTAGCCAGATTTCATATTTCAATGCATTGGAAAGTCCTCTTGCAGTGAGCACACCTCGAAATGCTTTCAATAAAACAGAGTGGACAGAAATAAGGGCGAGCACAAACGTTACTCGTATTATGCAACGTTTTATTATATTTATTTTTATTTTGTATGATTATAATCTAATTTTCAGTTTGATATTTAAATTGTGTTTATCTAATTGTATCTTATCTAAATGTTTCTCTTTTTTAAATCATCCCTAGTGACCTCCATTCTTCAGTTTTTCCTCCTTCTCATCTCTTACAGTAATTGTCTACTCTCTTCTTGTTACCCTGTTTTCATGAATAGCCATATCAAACACAGGCTTCATTTTCCACTTTCCAGCACCTAGAGATTTGAAGCTGAGTAGCCAGCTCTAAAAAGCCCCATTAGAGGGTTGTGCCTGTGTTCACAGAACTACTTGCCACATACAATTACTTTGCTGTCACTGGAAGATTCTAGCTTTGAGTGCCAGACAGACAATAATGTGTTCACTGTGTTGTAACAACAACTCAACAAGACCAGGCCTCCACTGAAACAGCTCTCATTTTAGCCAGAATTCAGCGCAGCGACAGTTAGAAGAGTACAATTTTTAATGGTATTTTCATGTTTTATCTTGTCCTCAAATGATTGACTTTGCATCGAAATTACTTCATTTTCACAACCCTGTGAGGGGTGTTAAATTAGTCTTGCAGTCACAAACTTGAATTTAGAATTAACATGCACTGAAATAACCTATTACACCTCAACAGTTACATTCACCTTAAGTAGATTGTGGGCCCTATCTTGCACCCAGCGCAATTGATTTTGTACACCGACGCATGTATCATTCATATTTTGCACCCGACGCACAGCGGACTTTTAGACGCACGTCGGTAAATTAGGGAATGAACTTGTGCTCCCGGGGGCGGTTCAGCGAAAAGAGGAGGCGTGTTCAGGCACAAACGTTCCCTGCTGCTATTTTGCAGTTTCAGAAAACAATTCCGCCACAGACCAGGAAAAACCTAGTCTAAAGTCAGTGGTACTAGTCTAAAGTCAGTGGTGTGTTATTCAGATGCTATTTTAGGAGCGCATGCTTGGCCATAATGTAGCGTGTGCACAACGCACATACACTTTGCTTCTCTCATCTACACCGACGCAGCAGTTCCCATTTTTGCAAACCATACATAATTACAAGGAAAAATACTACTGAAAATGCACTTCAGGTGTTGGATAGGTCAGGAGCCACTTTACAGTACAGTCCTCAAAAAGTCGCAGCATTCTTTGTGGCTTGTTGTGTTTTACACATTTCCATGAATCATGGATGTGTTGATGACATAAATGAGGAAATATTAGAGGACTTAAGGAGACTTGATGTTGAACTACGGCAGGATTGGACACTTGAGGGTCCAGGCGTGGCAATGCGCGCGGGTGGACGGAGATGAAGTGGGGGGAGGAGGAAGGGGCACAACAGGAGCAGGTAGTGCGTTTGGAGGCCCCCGCTCCATGGCTGCAGCAATCCTCTCCAGACTTGAGGAGATGCGCCCAAGAGGCCGCAGCAACATCGCCACCCGGTCAAGACGGGCATTTATTACTTTGCCGCATCCTGGACAACTCCTGCTGGCGTGCGCCAGGCAAATCCGCCGTCATAATAGCAATCCGCCATCGAACAAGCGCATCTGCTCTTAAAGGGAATGTGAGATGACGCTCTGATTGGTTTATTGCACGTTATGCCCAAACCACACCTAGCTACTTCAGACCAACCCATTTTAGACTTGCATAGGGCGCAGGACTCATTTATCCCGCCGGTAAAATAGCAACAGCGCCCGAGATCCACCCACAAAGCTACTTGCATTTTGCGTTTGATACTTGCGTTTCAGATCGTTAAAATAGGGCCCTGTATGTCAGTAAACAATCTAGATATGCTCAGGGAGATAGTATTTATAAAGAACATGCACACATAGCTATTCCATTACAAATACATTCAGGGCCAGATGTACGTACATTTGCGAACGTAGCGTTATCAGCGCCATTGCTCACCCGCAGATAGCGAACGCAATGATACCATAGTTTACGCCATATTTACCAAACCTGCAGGTCATCCGTAATTAGCGCCTTTCTCCGCCCACTATACCGTAAACTGTAAGTACTTGTGCTATGATACGGCTGAGTGCAGACTGCGATATTCCCACTGCTGATGCTATGACTGTTTGAAATTATCCTGATGCCAATATTTGTAATGTAGCGAGGAGTTTAACAACTGCTGGAATGTGAACTCTGAGTCGGAGATTCAATGTCATCTTTGATTTCTTCCAGTAACTGTAATCTTGCATGGCTGCTTAATCTGTGATCCTTGTGGCAAAACTCCTTTCAGCTCGTCTCCTTGGCCTATGTCTTCGTCTTGCTCGGATTACTGCTGTCATTTCACCAGGAGGCATATGTGAGGAAACCCGCTTCCAGGTTTACACCTGCTTTTAAGAGGCGGAGAATTTTCACCGCAAAATAGAGGCGCGCTATCACTGGCAGTTTTTGTACATACCGCGGAATACGTAATTAAGCGCTCTTTACGCTTCCCCTCCCATCTCTTTACGGTAAACTCCCACTTTCCCCGCGACCCTCCCATGAATAAATATGCATGACACGAAAAACGCAATTTGTCCTTTTCAGCTCCCACGACATGCAGTTTGCGCTTTTACATCATTGCGGCCTGTTTGTACATACCTCGCCATGATTTTACGCGCACGTTGCGACACAAATACGCCTGAAGTGGGCGCAAAAGCGTTAGTACATCTGGCCCTCAGTGCGTTAAAAACATACAGACTAATGCTACCAGTAATGACCGATTTTATGACTGATTTTTTGGTTTATATCTTCCAGAAACTCATAGGCTTTGATGTTTACCCCAACCAAACCTGCTATAAACCTAACCATTTTGGAGCCCTCTGAGCGGGTCCCCGATTTGAAGTTGGAAATTTTTGTCCACAGTAGGAGAGCAACCTCAGGCCACCCTCTTGTTTTGTTTCAAACATCTATTCATAGATTACTGGCCTTGAGTCAGAAGACAGGAAGGATAATAGTGAATTATACACAACTTGCTTGGGGATTTGTGTGTGTGTGCGTGCGTGCGCGCGTGTGTGCATGTGTGTGTGTGTGTGTGTGTGTGTGTGTGTGTGTGTGTGTGTGTGTGTGTGTGTGTGTGTGTGTGTGTGTGTGTGTGTGTGTGTGTGTCAGACACTGAAACAGAGGGAAGGCAGGGTCTGCCAGCTTGCTTTTGAGCGGATGAATAGCTAATTCCCCTCCTACTTTAAGACTTGGCAGCTTACCTCATTAAGTAAGACTACAGGGAGACAGAAAATGAGCACTGGCCTTCCTAAGATGCACATTTGATTGCATGCCTTAGCTCTCTGAAAACACTCACTCTAACTCTCTCTTGTTCCCCTCTCCTTTTGTCCTCTGTCCGTCTACCAATATTTCACACAGCATATCTTCCGTTTTCTTTTCTCATTTCTTCCTCTTTCTTCGCCATCTCTCAGTCTTCCTTGCTTCCACTTGTGCTCCTCTCTTCTCTCTCTCTCTCTCTCTCTCTCTCTCTCTCTCTCTTTCTCTCGCTCTTATGCTTCCCCTCTCCCCTTTCGGTTTTTCCCACTCTGAGGTTTTACATACTGTGTGTATTAAGTGCAGACTTAATGACATTTAATGTTGAGTGAACTGTGGCAACTGAAATAGCGCTGATAAATAGTTGCTTTGAGTTGTTGTGCTGACAGTGTTAAAATAATGAGTTGCATTAAGTGGCAGGTTAGGACTTCTTAAATGTTGTTAAACTTTAATTTAATTTCAAGGTTTTTACCTGCATATTTTTACGTGTGCATTAGAGAGCGCCAAAAATTAGGAAAAAAAGGAAAAGCAGAGGTTGAGAGTGAGCAGGGAAGCGAATGAAATGGTGCGAAAGGGAGAAATAAGATACAAATTAAAGAAAAACAGTGAATCTCACTGGTCCTCTCAACTATTAAATAGAGTATGAGAACATTCAAATCTAATACCATCTCAATTTCACAACCCATCAATTTCTGCAACACTCGCTCCAGCTCATCCTCTTAACGCCTTAACACTCTATCTTTTTAGCACGTACAAAATGATGTAGGGGGTCTCAGGAGAGACATGCAGACACAGAGGGGAATAAAGAAGGACTCAGATCAGTTCATGTAGAAGCAGTGCTCTGCGGTCTGAGCACATGCCTATAACTTTTGCTCATATGCATTAAGTGTGTCCATTTGCTTTTTGTTGCTGTATAAGTGGGTGTTTTTAATGTCTAATTCAGAGTTAGTGTATATTAATTGGGCTTTGTGCCTAAATGTATGTACTATATATGAATGTCCTCTAATGCATTTGTATTTAGCTGTGTGTATAGCATATGTCCATTCCTCGTTTTGTGTGTGTGTGTGTGTGTGTGTGTGTGTGTGTGTGTGTGTGTGTGTGTGTGTGTGTGTGTGTGTGTGTGTGTGTGTGTGTCTGTGGCAGATTACATGGTTTGCTCCAGGACTCATTGGTAGGCTGTGAAATCCCCCATTTACACTTCATTTAGTTTTGTTCTCCCTGCAGTGGTTTCCCTGTGTAGGAATTAACAGAGTTGACAGGCCCTCCTTGTTTCATCAAGCTGTTCTTACACCCCTTTTCAACACCCCAACCTCCACCCCTATGGTTTCTTAAATTAGTACTTTGATTCGTGACAGATAATTAACATGGGATGATTTTACCTTTTGGCAACAAGAGAGAGATTTACTAAACCTCTTTTCTTATATAGGCGCACTGGCATAGGAAGTTGTCAGTCTCCATAGTCGCACCTTATTAATTAATGCAATGCATCTCTCATGCATGTGCATTTAGTGGAGTACCGTATCATGCTGCATTCACATGTACTTGACTTAGGAGGGTCATATTTAGGTGAACAATTCTTCTCTATAAAGCAGATGCAGATTTGTTCACATATAGTCTCGCATTGCCAGACCTTCCCCCACAGTGCTGCAAAGGAGGGTCTGACCAGTCCACACAGCATTCTGGGATGGGAGAAAAACGTGACAACTGTTTGTGCAGTCCCTGTTGATCTGCCCCAAACAACCAATATATGCACTCTGCACTGCATCTGGGAGTGTCAACAAGTCCTCCTAACCATACGACGTTATAGGTTGTTAATGCCTACCCTCTAAGACAACACACAGGAGGATTTCATAACTCAGCGCCCCCAGTGGTGGCAGAAAATATAACCCACAGGAGCGTTTCCGTCCTCATATCTAAACCAGAAAATGTAACAGCTTTAAAAATGTTAACGTTGTTAAACGGCCGTAGTTTGGTTAGGTTTAGTTACAAAAACTACTTGCTTACGATTAGGCACCAAAACTACTTAGTTAAGTTTAGAAAAAGATTGTGTTTTTTGTTACAATCATCTGTTACATTACTTAACTTCCAGTTACGCATGTGACGCAGAAAGTTTGTTCCATAAAGTAAAAAAATAAAAATTTGCTATTTACTTTTATTTTCAAACAGGACACAAACCCTGGTCTCCTTGGTGAAAGTCCTGTGTACGTTTGACCCGACCATCCAAACCCATCTTTATGCTGAATTTGGCGCTGTTATACTTTGTCACCTTACTTCCTGCTTTGCCTCCATAATAAGTATGGGACACCACTAGAGGGCACCACCACTATAAATGTAAATATGAGTCATAATTGCTGCTTGAACAAACGACTTATGCAAAGCCTTTTTCCAGGAGAGGGCAGTCTTCTTTGTGTTCCCCTCAGCCTTTGACTGAACTCCGAACTCGAAAGAAACAATTACTGTTATTTTCCTACTGTCTCTCTCCTTTTTTCTCTCGCCTCTATATGCCTTTTTAGCAGATTCTTAAAGCCCTGCGATAAGCACAAATTGTTTTGCATCTATGCGCTCTTCGAGCCTCAGCAGGCAAATTTGCGCCTATTTGCATCTTGACTTGAATGCAATCTTACCGCCTCTAAAATTTGCCTTGCGTTCCGTCAGAACACACAGTTATGAGTTTGTACAATGACCCCCATAGCATTTGTTTAACGATTGTATGTATAAAAAACGTTTTATATTACAACCCCAAATCAGAAAAAGTTGGGACAGTATGGAAAACACAAATAAAAATGGTAAGGATTATGTTCTGTGTGTGTTTTGTACTAATTAGTGTGTTACAATACAATGCCATTGAAATGTACTATCCTGATGCAGACATACAATATAAACCTTATGCACACACAGCATGTACTATGCAAAATGTACACATTCTGTACACATATACTGGAGAGACAGATCGGAAAACTGTCATGCCTCAAGTTTGTTTTTTTAAACCCAATTTCTCACTGCTTCTGTAGTTCGTATTCTTCTTCTTCTTCTGGACTGTGCTTTTCTCATTGTTTTTTTTTCTCCCTCTTCACACTTGTCTTATCCCATCTCTCAATCTTTCCACCTCATCTCTATATCGACCACTCGTCTGCCTGCAACTATGGAGTTGTGTATTGTGTGGATCACTGAAGTAGTGTGGCCAGCAGCTGACCTGGCTTTAGATCATAACTACACCCGGTTTTCTCTGCACTGAGACACAGTCACACACAGTCACACAAACACACATCCCCATTATCATATATATGAGAAATTAAGAATATTCATGATGAATTAGGGTTGTACATTAAATCAAATGTATGAATAATGTAGCACAAAACCAACCCCACTATGCAGATATACTCAAATATTCACACACTAGGCCACAAAGACAGCACGTGCCCTATGCAAGTACATACAGACACACTCGGATGATGACTTGTTCACGTACACACACCCAATATCAGTGAACTGCTGGATTAGTCATGAAAGGGTTCCATTAATAGAGGATAATAGAAACATTAACCTAGTGTTTGAAGAGGCCACCTCCTCTCACGCTGTCAGTCCAAATTTCTCTCTCACACACACACACGCACGCACACACACACGCACACACACACGCACACACACACACGCACGCACGCACGCACGCACACACGCACACACGCACGCACGCACGCACGCACGCACGCACACACGCACACACACACACACACACACACACACACACACACACACACACACACACACACAGCGTCACTGTCAACTTTTTCTGATTTGGGGTTGTATGTCATGGCTGCTCCTTTGCTCTCACCCACTTTTTACACATTGTTTGTCTTGTCTCTTTGTTGACAGCTTGATGGGAGACACATGCATGGGCATAAACACACACACACACACACACACACACACACACACACACACACACACACACACACACACGTCAAAAGATTTATATGGACATCCATATCAGTCTATTAACCAACCACCTCTCTGCTTCTATAAATATGTTGGTCAGTCACTCTGGTCACTTTTGACTGTCTCCTTCTGATGGTCCTTTCACTACACGCTGTATATCTTTCTCCCCCTCCCCCTGCCACTTTACCTGTCACTTAGGCACACACACACACACACACACACATTTTGTCCACTGGCCTTCTGTGAGGGAAGCAGACAGAGACAGAGGCAGGGACATGGAGTCTTTTACCAGCTGGGAGCAGCTGAATTCCTCTGAATCTCACTTCAGCACCTCATTGATCCAGTGTGTGTTTTGGGGTCCACAAGGTGTGTGTGTGTGTGTGTGTGTGTGTGTGTGTGTGTGTGTGTGTGTGTGTGTGTGTGTGTGTGTGTGTGTGTGTGTGTGTGTGTGTGTGTTCGTGCATGCTTTTAGTCTTGTTCTTTTTTTCTGTTGTCTGTATCCCACACACTGTAACCAGGACCAAAACAAATATGTGTGCATGTGTACACAGACCCTGTCCACTCATGAAGAAAGCACTTTCCATTTACTTCTAAAGCTTTGTCTCCTTAGCATTATTAACTCATCTCTCCCTGCTAACACACAGTCTATGCATATTACATGAGCATAGCTTTTCTTTCCTGCTATATTTCACAAAATTATGCATATGCTGTATGAGCAGTGTGTAAATGTTTATATGGATGAATGTGAGTGTAAATGGTTGTTAAAAGGGCACAATACATTTCACTATGTAACTACCATGCACAATATTATACACTGTATGATCATGTATGAGTTTATGTAGTCACTTATGGTGGAATGAGCAAATATCTGAGCAAATCTCTTATAATGCAGATTAGGGCTGGGCGATATGGAGAAAATCATATATCACAATATTCTTGACCAAATACCTCGATATCAATATTGTGGCGATATTATAGGGTTGACAATTGGTGCTTTAACGAAATATCTTCACTTAGATTTTAGATAAATAATCATCAGTAATGTGGACATAATGTCTAAGTGGTGAAAAGGCAAATAACAGCTAGAACAGTCTGGTAGGTTCAGAAAAGTACATCACTTTACTTTAATGCAGCCTTTAAAACCAGTAAAAGACAACACTTATGTCACATCACGATATTACGATAAACAAAATCTAAGACGATATCTAGTCTCATATCACGATAGTGATATAATATCGATATATTGCCCAGCCCTAATGCAAATACACTGGAAGCCTTCAGTATTACAGAATATGTCAACAATGAATAATGTGCTTTGCAATACACTATCAAAACCTCCAAAAAAATGTTATATTGGCAGATTCAGTTCAGTTGAGCACTAATACTACACATTTACCTGATACGTTTTCATTATCAGAAACTTCAACAAGACGCATTGCTGTTTGAGAAATCGAAACCTGTGACCTTTCCTTGATGTGATGGTCTCTTAAACCAAAAGGTCTCTTTGCTGCCTTTCCATTGAAAGATGCAGTATCCTGTTGTACAACATTCTGGTACTAAGTCCATTGTTAAGTCTCTTCTTTTTAAATTCCAGTTTAGCTGACGCTGCAAACCAGAGTCATAATTCCCTGAGTGCAATAGTAGACTAACAAAAAATGTCTAGATCACTCCAACTGCAGTACAAGCAAACATGAGTCCTGTTATACAAAGGCCAGGCCCATAATGCAATCATTTTTGCCCACAGCATCATCATAATAGAAGAGGTTGCTGGGAAAAGGAAAATATTAGTTACCGCGCAGATGGGAGGATTTTTTGAACAATTAATGTGAATTAGAGACTGGGAAGTACTATTTATTGGAAAGAAATGTGTTTTATGTTTGGAATATAAGATAATTTTGCCTGCATTAAAGGGTACCTGCTGTTGTGCTAGGCGTGAGAAGGATGTTCCATGACTGGCAAGAGAGGGGGCGAAAAGTTGGAGAAACTGAAAAATGGAAACAGCCAGACTGGCACTGAGAAAAGAAGATTTAACAGCCATTAGTGGCATAGAGCCTGGTGAGGAAGGTAGGATTTGATTCCAAGTATGTTGCCCAGCACAAACTTACAGGGATCGGGCTGCGGCTGCCATATGGGACTCGCACAATAATTGGAGTCATACCAAATTCTTTGCAGCCTAGGCAGGAGTCACCATGGTCTTGTCAATAGAAATGATCAGCTCAGTCTAGCTAAGTTTGAATTCGTGGTGGTGAGTAGACATCCAATGGGAATAGCACACCTCAACTTGAGTGTCAGAGGACAGGAGGAAAAGCAGATTTTACTGTGGCGATGTCAGAGCATACAGTACTGTAGCAATTATATGGAAAGTTATGGGATGCACCAATGCCTCTATGACCAAACTGCCAAACTCTTACGCTTTGGACTGGAGGAGCTGAGTTGAAGCAGAACAGCAAGCATGCACTTTTGAATCCTTTTTTTTTATACTCTGTTTTTGTTGTTTTTTGCAAACTATATCCCACAAAATTGGAATAGACAGATTGTTATAATAGCTTTTTTTGATATATCATATTTACGTCTATCAACTTTTGTAGTCAACTTTCATTCGGCTCTGTGCTGTAGATATTAACCATACACACATAAGCACATGTACACACACACACACACACACACACACACACACACACACACACACACACACACACACACACACACACACACACACACACACACACACACACACACACACACACACACACACTCTGCTGCATGCATTACCTGATAATGGCATGCTGTGGGTGTACTAAGGTGTTATGGTGGAGTGGCTGACCTAATGCATTAGATTGAGCTCACTGTCAGGTCTTTAAGTATCTGGGATCAGAGGCAGATACACAGCTAATGGATCCTTCTCTCCGTGGGTGGAATAACACAGCAATAGCTCTATTTAAAGTGTTGCTAACAAAAAAAAATACCCCAAAGTTAACTTTCAAAACATAAGAAGACAATTACTGGACTGGATAAACATCATAACCATTTTTAATTGCATATGAATTCCTGTAATGTACAGCCAATTCAATGTATCAAAGGCTGTTTGGGATTTAATGTCGGTAGGTTGCACAGTGAAAGAAATATGTCTTTAATTTCCAGTATTGCAGTAATATGTATTGAGTTCTTGTGGGAGCAGTGGGCAATAGTACATTGTGTTGGAAATCACAGAGCTTGCCTTGTACAATAACGCAGGTACTGTATGTTGACTGGATCACAAACTGCTTCAAAAACACTAAGTAAACATCTGTGATCATTGTTTACGGCATGCTGTAATCACATCTGAGCAGACACTATTTTTGCCAGGAAAAATATGATCTTCAACATGAGTTTGACTTTGTTTGCCTGTTTACATAAAATTGCATTAAAGTGTATTAGCAGTGGTAGACTATACTGTTGGAGCAGTTAATATTGCAGCGAAAACCCTTCAGATCAGAGATAAACCGGAGCTTTGTGTTGTTACTGGGGGTGAGTTTTATTACCTGAACATATCAACATGAAGTAGTAGAGATGAGGGTAAAGAAAGATGAGGGTATGAAGGAGAAATGATGGGAGGTATGCCTGACGGTATTGACAACACCCTCTGACTGTTTCTGCCTCTTAGTCAGATTTGCCACATTTTCTGGTGATCATCTTTTTTGTGTACTGTGTGTATTTGTCTTGCAAGCTAAACATTTTAACAGGTCTGCATCTTCCCTGCTTGTGTGTGTGTTCACCTGAACAAATCTAGAACAAGCAGAACCTGCTGTCGAAGCAGATAGACCTCAAGGGCAAGGAGCCAGAGAAGGGTGTGCTGATATCCTACACCATATCAGACCTGAGAATCCCTCTGTCCTACGAGGTCCGACTGGCCCCCATCACCACCTACAGCACTGGGGACTACGTCAGTCGCATCATACAGTACTCAGAACGTGAGTCTTATTAAAAAACGTTTTTATCAAACATCTTTTTTTGTGATATCGTTATCTTTCATTTCCATGTATGTACATTGTACAACCTAAGTGGATTGTGCATATCTGGGTGTTAATCAATATTATTTTCTTACAGCCTACACCTACCCAAGACCTTCAGGTGAGACTTCTCTCTTAACTACCATCCTCTGCTCTCCAACATTTCTACATTTCACAGTTATACTTGTTCTTGTGACCTGATGGATGACAGGGTGGTGAAGTTAGTAAGGCACGCTGAATTTAATCAAAATTAAATCTTGTTGCTAGGGAGGAGAGTGTACCCCACTCTTCTCCACAGTGGGATGTGAGAAAGCAACTGATGGCTGGAAGCAGGTCTATGACATTTCAAATTTCATTAAAGAGTGGCCATGATTGGAGGATATGAGACTGGTGTATGCAATGTAAGTGGTTAATGGATGTCCCCCTCTACCTACCTCTCTAGCCACATCTGCCCCAAAGAATGTGAGGTGTATGGTGTATCTGTTATTAAGAAACCCAAGCAAGAGTGAATTATATAAATTCTAAGAATGTCAATGCATGGGTTGTTGCAGAGAACATTTTTCCCTGACTGAACTGCTAGGACTCATCTTTGCAGTGTGGGAGGGAGTAAGTGTCCTGCATGTTTTGCATGCAATACATTTAAATGCACAGGTTTACTTTTTCCCATCTGACAGTCTCAACCGGCTGTTGATACTTTCTGAATATTTGAATTTGCATCATTCTGACAATAAAGCTATGATCAGATGCAGCCTCACATAACAAATAATCTTTTATCATCCATATGGATTCAGATTTTGGCTGTTTGATATTGCCACATACATTGGGAAGGGAAAACATATATGTATATTTTGAGAAATACCTCTTGTCTTGTTATGGCAGATAGAGGGGCTTCTCTCTATGGTGTTGCCCACTTCATTGGCCCATCTGGAGGGCTCTGCCATTATCAGAGGCTTACTAAACAAATGAAAATTGAGGCAAGCGAGTACAACAGCTATCGAAAACCATCCAAGCTGACAGATTCCGTGAAAGCTTCCCGGGCACTCTCACAGTCCGTTGCAGATGCATATGGCTCGCGTTACCCATGAGGATGGCTTATGTGTGCTTCTTTGTTTCAGGGAGCTAATCTATTACTATTCACACCCTGCTCCACTACATGCACTCCTTTCAATTTGCACTGTTGTTCTCGCAGTCTGTTCCAATCTGCTGTTGTTTTAATTGCCTCATCCTGGCGGAGCCAACTACCACTCCTGCCAGAAAAATGCTGCATGTCTCGTAATGAAGAAAATAGACAACATCCAATTGACTGAGAAAGAGAAAGGGATGGCAAGAGAGAGGATGAGAGGCAGGAAGAGAGCAGGAGTTAGTGAATGAGAGTGAGACAGAGCGAGAGAGGGGGCTAACAGAGAAAAAGGAGGCACAGGTATATATATATATATATATATATATAGTTTAATCAAGTAAGTTTCAAGTATTTCACCCATAAACCTTTTAATGAAAAGGCTGGTAGTTTGATCCCCAGCTCTACCTGTCTGCATGCCGATGTGTTGAGCAAGACACTGAACCCCAACTTGCCCCCGATTGCCAGAGCCTAGCGTCGCGGTTCCGCCACCATTGGTTCATGAATGGGTGTATGAGAGACAAATTGTAAAGCGCTTTGTCTGGTAAGGCAGAAAGGCGCAGTCCATTTACCTACCCATGAATGTAAGCCCCCACATTCCCTGTTTAGAAAAGTTGTAGCTCTCTACATATAAGACTCTTTTCTAATCTTTTTTTCTTACTTTTTATTATTAGTAGTAGTTGCAGTATGTCTTACTGCCTGAAAAGTGTCAGCAAGGTCATATTTGAAATAAAGACTAAGAACACAAAACAGGGTTTAGTAGGTCAACAGCTCTTCCCCTTGTGTTTGTTCCACACAATATTATTTTCAGAATATCTCCAGGCTAAGTGTCTTATTTTGTCAGAAATCTTGTAACAGTGACACATTATGATAAAGGCATTTCTTCTGTTTTGTTGTTGTTTTTGCTTTTATATTTAACACAGTCTGACCTAATATAGTTAGTTACCCTTAAAACGTTCTGCATGTGGGAGTCATGCATCAGAATATGCATAATATGTGGAAGCCACTTTAAGTTTCACATTATACACCCTGCCTCCTACATGGTGCCTATCACTTTGTCAGTAATTGCCTGCCTTTCTGATCTTCACATTTGAAGTGCATAATACAGAGGTTATTATACAGCTATATTGTTTGAATATTTTGGAGTCAAAAAAACCAGTAGATTACTGTATGTCACCTGTAGTTTGTAATGTCACCTGCCTGACATGTCGATGATCTAATGTAAATTTATTAGGTCTGTCAAAATAACGCATTCATTTTGATTAAAGATAACGATTAATTTCGATTCTGAGAAAAAATAGCGCGTAAAAAAAAATAACGCGATTAATCCATTCCATATTGACCTTTCACCCGGAGCCGTTCTAGCCACCATTCGACTGTAAAATGCATTGCTACAGGCAACAGAAACATCGCTGCACGTGACGCTAGTTAAGACTACACTCAACAGCAGGTAACATAAGCCTTCCGCTAGCTAGCAGCTGGATTAAACACGGTTAAAATGCAGACAGCTAACACTAAACTTTGACTGTATTTCACTCACTGTAGAGGATTCTGACACTTCTGCAGCTGCAGCCGTAAAAACACAGACGGAGACGGTGCGTTCAATGAAACTTGTAATCTACAGCCTCGTGGTGCATTCAAAGTTATTGTAAAATCTGGTGGATGTTTTTGTCGTTCAATAGCAATTTACCAGTGAAAAAAACCCTATTCCTGATTCAGGATTCCTGAAGCACTTTTGAATTTATTTCCTCAGCATATTAGGTCATATTGTTGATTGTTATGGTCATCATTTGAACAGTGAAAATAATAATAAAAAAGAGTGTTTTAACTTTAATGTCACTAATGCTGATTATTCATTGATTCATTTGAATTGAAATATTTAAAATACTTTCACAGCAAAATGATGTATGCGATTCATTTAGATTAATTAATCACAGAGTTAATTCGTTTAAATTTTTTAATCGATTGACAGCCCTAATATTTATCCCTTGTTTCCTCTCACACATCCCAGACCATGTGTGCGGTTTTGAGGATGACAGGATCTGTGGTTTCTCTCAAAGCCGGAGTGATGTCTTTGACTGGACGAGACAGAATCACCTGACGCAGAATCCCAAGCGATCTGCAAATACCGGCCCCGAGACAGACCGCAGTGGAACCAAGGAAGGTGATGAAACTGGGGAATCGTTTTATGTACACAAATGCACAATTACAATTCATAATCACATCAAATTATTTAATTTTGTGTTGCATTCGAGACTCCGGACAACGACAGTGTTGTCTTGTTGGTTTCAGGGTACTACATGTACATTGAAGCATCACGGCCACGTGTTGAGGGGGACAAGGCTCGTCTGCTTTCTCCACTTTTTAATTTGACGTCAGTCAGGGGCCCAAAGGGCTCCAGCAGAATCCCATACTGTGTCTCTTTCTACTACCACATGAAGGGCAAACATATTGGTGAGTAGTATAGTGGAGAATAACGCTCATAAACAAACACACACACACACACACACACACACACACACACACACACACACACACAGACTAATCGTCTTCTACCATATGAGAGCATCCATAGAAATACAATGACACACATGGATATAGAGTAGACAGCCTTCTGACACTCGATACAATCTGGGGTCTCATATCGCTGGGCTTCTGTCAAAATCTGAACTCTGTGCTTGACCCTCACTTATAGGGCTTGTCAGACACAACATTGTGTGTGTGTGTGTGTGTGTGTGTGTGTGTGTGTGTGTGTGTGTGTGTGTGTGTGTGTGTGTGTGTGTGTGTGTGTGTGTGTGTGTGTGTGTGTGTGTGTGTGAGCGGGCATGTGCGCACATGTGTGCGTGCATGTGTGTGTGTGTGTGTGTGTGTGAGAGAGAGAGAGAGAGAGAGAGAAGGAGGTATTACCAAAGTTCTGTTTTTTTGTATGTTTCTGTCGGTGCCTCAGTGTGTGTTTGGAGGTGGCTGAAGGGGGCAGTGGGTGTGTGATTTATGGCAGTGGCTAGACACAATCAGTCATTTGGGGGAGCTGTTCATCATAATATGCTCTGTCACACAGCTAGAATGCATACATCTTAGAGCCTACACACCTGCACACACACTTTAACACACACCCACACATACTGTATACACAGGCACAAAAAACATACAGTATAGTAAATGTTGCAAATACATGAAGGCACACCCACATTTTTTCACAGATACATGCACACACACACATACACAATGTTGATTTATGTGTCCATAGCCCAAGCATGCAGGCTTCACTGTAACATTTGTTACATTCTGACCTGCCCTGTCTCCAAAGGATGTTATAGTGTATAGAAGGGCACAATGTTTGTTTGTGCATGTGTGTGTGCATACCCAGATATGAGTATGTAATAATAATAATAATATGTATTTATAACTGTATGAATAAGGGAATTAGGTGGAGATTTGAAGATATACTGCTTCATGTTCACAAAGTGTTTAGCCATGCTAGCTGTATAGCATGAAGGATGGAAATGTCAGTCCACCGTTTTGGTGAACTGAAATGTCTTGACTGAAATATCTGAACAAAAATCCATTGGGCTGCTATGCAACTGTGTACATTAATGGTCCCCAGAGTATGAGTCCTAATGTTTTTGATCCCCTGACTTTTGAGTGAAATATCAACTATCGGATGTATTGCCATGTACTGTAATTTACAGATATTCAAGGTCCCTAGAGGATACATTCTAATTACTCAGGATCTTCTGACTTTTCCTATAGCACTACTAGAGGCTCCAGCAACAAACGTTTTCTCAAAAGCCCCAAATCTTTTAGGCCAAATGCACTGTCTTTCAGAGGATATAGCGGTCTCCATTTTAAAGCTAGAGTGAAGCTAGATATTGGTATCATCTAAAACATATACAAAACACTCTATAAATAACGACCTCTCACCTCCTGAATAAAATGGTTTGTATGGGTATCCACTAGTATCCCATTTACAGACACGCCCAATTTATGATAATTCCATGCAGTTTTTCCTTGGCAACTATCGCAAATAGTTTACAGATTTTAGGCATTCTATTATGAAATTGCTTGAAAAATAGTGCAAATAGCTACCATAAATGGAAAAAGAAATCTCCCAGAGGGAGCATGCCCCCCTAGGTTTGGTCTAAGCCCCGAATGTTTATAACATCTGGCTTCTCCCCTGATTGTAAGCATGTTAGCATGCGCTTGAGCTTTTATGCAAGTATAGCCTTACAGACCCACTAGCATGACTGTAAATGTTGAAGCTTAATTTATACATTTGATGTGCACATCTGTGCAAGGGTCCAGTTCGGTTCGCGTGGCATGAAATCGTTGTCTGCATGTCTGTGACGGTCTCGCTTGCAGCCGAAAAAGGTAACCATGCCGACTGTACACATAACAACATGCCTACTGCGTAGGCTCCACTTGTTCCACTCTCTGGTCCAGTTGGTGGTGTATGCACCTCTAGCTGATTTGCCAAAAAAGAGAAGGAGAAGAAGAAGAAAAAAAGAAAAAATGGGATGAGGACAGTAACGGCAGAACTTCATAAAGTTCAAAAGACAGTTAGAGAAAATCCACTATCTTTAAAAGCATACAAAGACCATCAACCGCCACCAACTGAAATAGAATGTTGATTGGGAAATGCAAGCCAGACCAATGCTTGCAAGTCATTGGACGCTGAAAGAGGTCATATCCGAGACTTAAGTCTTGTTTCCGACCATTGGCGTATCTCTTGTTTGTTTGTTTGCTTTTGTCACTTGATGGCACCACTGATTAGAGTATGAAGTCAAACACAGTGAAAAGTTGATAATAACCATCTCACCTGCATGTGGGCAGGGACAATATTTAGTTAGACTATTCACATAGACAAAGATTTGCACGTCAACCCAATTATCGGCCATCAGACAGTCTGGCGAGGTCGGTGACTCGAGTCTGTTTGGTGTGTTCCGTACTGTCGTCAGTCGGAGGAGCCATCAGCGTTCATTTGGGCCAATTACCGGAAATGACAAGCGGGATGAGCAGGATGAACGCCTCTCAAAATATGACGAAAATCTTTTAAACTGACCTTTGTAAATCTGAAATTAAGACTGATTCAGCAACTGCAAGGCCTATTTCTTGCTTAAAATATTTTCAGAAACACATTTCGGTGAACTATTTTCATAAAATATGAGATTGTAGTCCGAATATTATGGTCGGTTTTGAATCACAGCTGTCAGGTTGGTGTGTCAGAGCCTTTAGGGGGCAACGGCCAATATTTCGGGATATCCGGTGTAGCATGCGGATATATCCAGGCCAAGACTTCCTCTTCCTGGTGCCGGGTCCGATTAGCAACTTGAGATGTGAGAATGGAATTGGAGTAGAGAGACGGCATCTCTATATCTGCATATGAATGCAGATTTTTTTTTTAAAGCTAAATTGTCATCAGACAATTGCCCGGATTGCCTACAGATTCTGCATTCATATCCAGATATCTGTTCAAAGAGATTTAAACCATACTAGTGCTAGTTTCATGTGAATTTTGGAATTCTTATCCCCACTAGTGTTGGAAAACATGCTATCAAAAAAGTAGTGCTGTCAGTTTAACACGTTATTAATGGTGTTAATGTAAACCCATTTTAATGGCGACAAAATTATGGACATGCCATGTCCCGCCCTACGAAGCAGCTCGATTGCTTGGGGTTAGGCATTTCACCTCGAGTGGTTAAGGTTAGGATAGCGGATTGGTCAGGGGATAGGACCTGAACAAATGGGGTTACGTTACCTTGGACGCCTGGCCAATAGTAGTGATTGAAGGGGGGGTCTCGGCGTGGCCGGCCGCAAACACTTGTTTGGGCTTGCGAGCCGCGTAGCTGGTTGCTAGTACTGTAGGCTCATCACGGCGATTTGCTTCGGAGCGAGTAGCGACTCTAGAGTCATAGTGAGAGAAACAAAGTGTCTCCCCTGTTCTTTCTGACCATGGTGGGAAACCTGGAGCAGGAAAAGTTACCCCTCTCCTTGATTTTACGTTGTTTATGGAGAAGGATAACCAGGAAATGAATCGGGGGAAACGATAGTCGCTATGACGACGAGCCACGCTTGCCTCAGGCATGAGGCAGTACTATATGCAATGGAAAATCGAGGTAACAGTGTTACATTGTGTGACAGATTATTAGCTCCAAGTGTGAATGTGTGAAATTGAACACTACATATATGCCAAAGTTGTTTTCAATAAAAAAAACATTTGCACAAAGCAAGCCGATCCACTTTTCCATGTTGATAAGAACATTAAAATGAGAAAATATAATGGGACAAAAAGAAATCAAGGGACATTTAGAATAGGTAAAAATGTGCGATTAATTACGATTAATTACGATTAATCGTGAGTTAACTATGACATTAATCATTAATCGCGATTAAATATTTTAATCGTTCGACAGCACTACAAAAAAGAGAATATTACTACTTCCCTTATACATTTCTGGTTGCCTATTACTTTTCTAATTATTTGGTTAAATATATGGCTATCTAAGCCTAGGTATACCATCTGCACAGTGACATTATTTTCCTTACTCCTTCTCACTATGCTCTATCTTCTCATATAACAGAATTCTGCATGCTTATTTTTATATATATATTTTATAATTTAAAGCACATTATGTGTTATCAGTGGTGGATGCTCCAGCAATTGTATTGTGCATTTTGTTCAATGTCTTTTAGGTGTTTCACAGCAAAACAATGAGACAAGACAATGCTACATCAGACACACAGCGTTTTCTTATACAATTAGTACATTCTGTTACCAGTTACGCCCAGCTCTGCTACAAGCCCTCCCTCAATTTACTCTGTTGTTCTCCCAGTATGTTCCAATCTGTTGTCACTTTAATTGCCTTACCTTGGCAGAGCTCACACTCCTGCCAGGGAGACACAGTGTGACTCTTAATGACGAAAAGAGACAAGATGAGGATAAGGCAGAGGGGGTCAGTGAGAGAAGAGATGCGACGAGAAGAGTGAGGATGAGAATGGGGGTGGGCCAGCCTTGGAAAGGCTTAATGAAGAGAGAGAGAGAGAGCAAAGAGGATGGTAGGAAAAAGAGATGGACTGAGAAAAAAAAAAGACATGCAACAAGAAAATAAGCGAGAGCAAAGAGGTGTAAGGAGACATAGAAGGTAGGTAAAAAAGAGGCTAGAACAGAGAGCTGCAGGAGAGGCCATCAACTTTTTAATATTCAGAAATAGTCAGCGGATACAAGAAGTAACTAGTTTCACTGTACTCGATCACATATAGTGTTAAAGCACTGTGAAGTATTAAAAGGGCTGTATATGTCAAAACATTTTCAGATACTTTGACCCAAAGAAACTTTTAGAAATGCTGTTTTGCTCTTTTCTGACCCACATATGTTAGCTGTTTTATAATCATGAGATTATGTGAATATGAAACAAGTAAAAGTATCTTTTGAGGATTTTGCTAAATGAGAAAAGAAAGCATAATGCTCTTTGACTTTGGCTTTTAGGTTTGAAACAGGCTAGCACCATAAATACAGACCTCCCCATGTGATATGTTTTGTTGTTTACCTTAATGTTTCTCCCAGCGTTTGCTTGCAGCAACAATAAACAACATTTAATTAGTTTTGTTTGGTATTGGGTAGTAATTTAGGCTCAGGGTTGCAGAGAGCCACTGGCAGGCTTACTTGGAATCAGTGGATAGTTTTCTTTTCAGTGATGGAAAGCATATTGGAGTTTGAGGTTATTTAAATGTTGCACCTCTTGTTTCGGATTTCACTTCTATTAAGTAAGACTTTTAGTTTGCTGAATGGATGTTTACCGATCTGTGTGGAAAAGGAATGGGGTGCCACTGCCTATGTGGCAAGTTAGCTGTATTAACGCTACTTACTGTTTAAAAGGTTTCTCCCTACCAATGGTTTAGGTTTAGATTCTCATTTTCAGGAAACCATTTTGATCCGCTTGTTGTCTTGCAAGGTTAGAGTTAGATTTGTCTCTTTTCTCATGCTTCTAAATTGGTTATTTACTCAGAACGTTTTGCTTGTTGTTGTTTGGTGGCAGAAGCCAGATCACAGACTTTAATTCTTAATGCACAGTTTAGCATAGCTTTGGCTCTCAGGCTAACCAGCACTATAATCAGAGACAAACAGGACATTAACCCTATTTAGGTGCAGTAGAGGGACAGAGGTCCAAGAGATCCAATGGGGGCCTACTTCTGATTATCAAAAGGAAAACAGAATAACTCATTTGAGTTCAAGTATAGCAGCGTGTGTGTACTTCTGTCTGTGTGTGTGGCTGTGTATCTTTTGCTGTCCTCCCGACTCACGATTCTACAGAGACGTAGCGCTGATAGAGCTGTGCCTTCTCCTCTGCCTCTGTGACACTCATACCAGCATACTCTGCTTTACCTTAGTCCAATCAGTAGACTGCTTATCAGAGTCCTCTTCCCGCTGTCGTATGTGTGTGTGTGTGTGTGTGTGTGTGTGTGTGTGTGTGTGTGTGTGTGTGTGTGTGTGTGTGTGTGTGTGTGTGTAGGTGGTGATGGTGATAGTGCTACAGAGATAGGAGGGCGAGAGATAGAGAGTGAGAGAGAGAGTGAGTGAGCGAGAGAGAGAGAGAGAGAGAGAGAGAGAGAATGGGTGGTGAGGAAGAAGACAGTGAGGCTCAGATATGTAGAGGCAGAATGAGAGAGTGGGCTGCACAGGTGAAAGGGGGCTACACCAGCATTAGCCAACATTTCTCTCCATTATATAACTACAGCAGTGCTGTGGTACCCATGTCCTTTCAAATTCAATGTGATGAACAGTTGCATGCAACTCTTTTATGTTGCTATTATGACTGCAATATCAGTACATGGTTTTTACCAGAAGCAATCTGCTGTCTGCTGTTGCAGTAGTCTGACATGTTGGGAACATAAGCTTATTTGCTTTCTTCCTGAGAGTTAGAAGAAAAGACAAATACCACTGTCACGTATGTCTGTTCAATAAGAAGCCAGCAGCCAGTTAGCTTAGCTTAGCATGAACACGGATACAGCTGGGTTGGTCTCAAATTAACAAAATCCGCCTATCAGCACCTCTAATTAACACTAATTAACACATTATATCTTGTTTGTCTTGTACTAAAACCGAAGTGTAAAAAACGACAAGGTATGGTTTTATGAGTAAATATATGCTGGACTGTTTCTTGGCTAGGCTCCTGGAGGCTATGTTGGTAACCTGGCAACTTCGCAGTGATGACGTGAGGTTTTCCTGTCTTAATGCTAAGCTAAGCTAACCAGCTGCTGTTTCCAGGTTCATATTGAACGGACCGATATGGTTTATGGATCTTGTCATCTCCCAGCAAAGAAGTGGATAAGCGTATTTCCCACAATGCTGAACTATAGCAAAACCATTGGTCTGGACAAATCTTACAGCTTTTGATCTAAGCACATCTTTGAAATGACCTACCAGTCATGTTTCATTAAATCAGTGTGCACGTACATTGGAAACTAAGAATGTCAAACATTTTTATTTGTGAATGTAGAAATGGTCAAAGGCTAGTAAAAACATTTTTTAAATAAAAAAGTGTTTCTAACTGGATTGACTGTTTGCTTCCCACTGCTTCTTTCAAACTACTGCATACAGATACCCCCAACATGTTTTAGAAAAGAGAAGTCTGGAGTGCTTGGAAGTTCATATAAATCATGCTCGTGCTCTTTGGAAGGGGAACACAAAAGTTTAAAAAAAACTTTATTTAAATGGCTATTTCATATTGAAATCTTAGTACATTAAAAAAAGAACTGAACACGGAGGCAGAGATGTATTGTGTTTGTTAAATGGCTGTTGCTTCGAGTCCTCGGCTTGAATCTTCTGTGGGCGGGGAGGGGAAAACTGGTTAATGGGAAAGGCCCATGGTATGTACTAAAGGTAAACTGTGTCTTGAGGGCCACACCCTGAAGAAGGCTGTTTGTGCCGCTACTCGTGGGTTGCTGCCCAGTTCTGTTTTTAATGTACTAAGATTTCAATATTAAATATCCATTTAAAAAAGGCTTTTTACATTTTTTTGCAAGAAGAGTGCCTTGGACCTTTTTTCTATTTTGAACCCCCAACATGTCTGTGATTCTAATCCAACACACTTCAAAATCTGCATATATCTCCTCAGGATCAACGAGCTGTCTGTTTTTTGGTGTGTGCTGAAAAAACAGCCCTGGCTCTGTAAATGGGAAGCAGACAAAGTGGCTCAGGCCGAGCCACACAACATATTCCGTTCATGCTTGTGCGCAGAGGAAAGTCCATGAATGTATAAAGAGAAAGGCCGTGGGATCGGGAGGAACAGTGAATCTGGCACATGCTAACAATCAAACAGTACACTTTCCTTATTCACACCTCTCTTGTGACAGAGTGGGAAGTTAATTACTGCCAGCCTGCTGCTTATTTTAAGGTTTGCAGAACATTAGCTCAAAAATACACACACACGCAACAGAATGACAATTGTGTTTATGCGCAAGCATACATTTACGCACACACTCATAATGTATGTCCCCACACACACACACACAAATATACTCATATGTACATTATATAACACACAGATACCATGCCCCCTGCCTGCGTATTTGTTTAAGAGACTGGTGGTTGGTTAATGTTCCAATTAAGAGCAGGCTGGGGATCATTAAGAAGACGAATGATTCTCTCACACCTTAGAGACCCGAGAGAGAGAGAGAGAGAGAGAGAGAGAGAGAAGGATTCAAGACCACTCATTTTTATGTCATGTTTCCAAAGTACTAAATATTGTTTTAAGGATTTAAACCAAAAATAAATTTAATAGCTGACAACGTTTCGGGGCAAATTTAATTATGATGTGGCAGTGACTTGATACTGTAGAATAAAGGAAACTTCATTTTCTTAGAACCTCTCTCCATCAAATATTCATGATCAAAATATACAATCCAAGTTTATACTGGTAAAATAAACTAAGTGACAATATACATTGATTGCTGGAATAAAGGAATTCAGTAAACTTTATTTTTCGCAGTTGCATTCATAGTAACATTTTAGATGTAATGATAACGTTTTCGAAGGTCTTGTAATTGTAGAGAGAACTTCTAGACATATCACCACTCATCCAAGGGGCCTCACACATTTCATTTCCACCTAAATGTCATCCACATACAGTATCTGACCTTAGAGCTTCACCAGTATGCAATGCATTTGTTTCCACTTCCTATAGAAATAAGGTGAGGTCCACAGGACAGGCATGTTTGCCTATAGACGTAAAGGCAAATTAAATTAAACATATGTGGTGCTCAAACCCAGGTGTATCAGTGCATTCTGTTGCTTAGACTTTGGTCCCCTTAATTTTGTGTAAATAAATCCTTCATTTTCTATCTGCCGTTTCAGTCAGGAACACTCTCGTCATAGATTTAACCATTTATTGCAAACAAATGGAAATACAGCTATGCTTGGCGCTGATGGCTCCGTTCTTGATAATGCTCCCTGGACCAGCCAGGTATACAAGAGTGAGCCAAAAGAAAGACATTGAAAACCATTTTAAACTTTGATGTATGTTATGACTCTGAACTAGGAAGGTGAAGGCTGGGGTGGTGGAGGCAAAGCATTGCCAGCCGCATCAGTAAGTGTAGCAGGGATCAGTGAGGAGGGAGTTAAAAGGATCACCTTGATGTGAGAATGGCTGTGATTGGTGTGTGTCTGATAGGAATGATAATTCAATTAGCAGGCATTTGACTTTGTGTCCTGCATCAACTAACGCTAAGCTTAATTAAATGTTGACAATTTGATAAAAAACTAAATGGTGATGAGAAAGATACCATATTCAAACTATAGTTACGCATTTCCGGTCACTCGCTAACTTTTTTTTTTTATCTATTGTGTATGTAATGTATGTGCACTCTTTGTAGGAAAGCAGTGACCTACATTGCGTTGACAATGACAATAAAATAAAATTGAATTGAATATGTCTATGTTGGTGGATATAAGTCATTATGTGTGGGTCGTTATGCTTACAGTAAATGTTTCACCTTAAGATTTCAATAACCTTATCTGTTAGTCTGTTCCAAGCTGAACATAACTCAGTATCAGTCTTTGCTTACTGACAGCTTCTAATGATCCATACTGTCTGTGTGTATGCATATTTTTCACAGGTACTCTCAATGTTCTTGTGAGAGTGAGAGGCATTGCTGCTGTGGACACGGTAGTGTGGAGCATATCTGGTCATCAGGGCCCAGACTGGAAGAAAGCATTCTGTGACATCAGCCCCAGTGGACCCTTCCAGGTAATGGCTTGGCTATTACTTTTCTTGCAAACATAGACAATAATATAATAATAATAATAATAATAAAGAATAATAAAGTTATAAATATAATAATCCAACAGTGAAGAAGGTGCTAGTAATTTTAAACCTGCAGTATAATGTTTTGGGATATGTCTGTCGTTATAGAAAAACATACGTAGAACAGACCAGAGGATGTAACCTAAGAGCTTGTGAATGCTCGTAACGCTCCTCTTGTC
Source organism: Gymnocephalus cernua (assembly GCA_023631565.1). Classification (NCBI taxonomy): domain Eukaryota; kingdom Metazoa; phylum Chordata; class Actinopteri; order Perciformes; family Percidae; genus Gymnocephalus; species Gymnocephalus cernua. The sequence goes on along the minus strand of CM042426.1, from coordinate 10,366,842 downwards.
CTTTCAGCCACACTAAGACGATGAGATGTGTTGCATAATTTGGCCTAATGGTATGACCCGGTCAACTGTTAAGAGTTGAGTACTGTTTTCCTAATGTCAAAAGACCTCAACCTCTGAATTAAAATCAGCCTCCAGCGCTGACCTCTTGAGGGTTAATTTCCAACACTTGCCGACAAAATTGTCAGGTCTGCTTTGTCTTGCTCAGGGAAGAAGAAAAATGGAATTATATGATTTTTACACCACTGTATTCCTTTTTTTCTGTCATCTCCAAGACTTTTTCTCTACTGTGCCTTTACCCAAGAGGAAGGCCTCCACTGCAGCATAGATAGAACAGGAGGGGGTGTATACTCTAGTGGCTGTGGGGAATCAAGGGAAGAATTTGGCTTGAAACTCTGCTTGAAATTTGATTAATTTTAAACAAGGAATTCTCAACAGTGACATTTAAAGCTCCAAAGTCTCAAAGACACTTTACTTTTGCCACCTCTTATAGAGTGATGTCAAAGTTTACACATATCCAAATTCTCTTTCCTGTCCCTTGGTGGAGGCACAATTATAAGCAGGCATTAGAAATAAACAAAGGTTTTTATTAGTGGAGTGGCAGCAAGGTTAGAAAAAGTACTCTCTGTTGGCAAGCAACTGCCCTGTTAGTGCCCCTGCCAGCCACTGAGTCTGAGGATGTGAGCAATGAGAGAGTTTGCCCACTGAAATCAATATATCACATTATTATTTATCAAGCCTCACACATTTGTGGGAATAGTAGTACTAATGGAATCCAATGCAAAATATGATGTCTTCTGTTAAGTTGCGCTTGAAGACATTATGTGTAATTGCAGCATCACCTGACAGAAACAAGAATGTTCCAAGTGATTTCCACTCAAAGAGGTATACATGTTTTAAAGTGAAAAGCAAAAGAGCGCACTGGTATCAGATCAGTACTCTGTATTGACCAAGTGCAGTATCGGAATCATTATCAGGAGAGATACATTCTGATCAGTGCATACAGGATGTTATTAAGGAGTGTGGGTTTGTTTACTCCGTATACATAATGACATTCAATGGGATAAACTATATTTTACTATGAATACAGTTTGAATGCACAGGTGCACTGTGGTTTATGTTTTCAAAAAGTCTACCTTTTTGCAGTCTTTCCCTCATTTTGTATTTAATTATGAGGTGCTGGATTAGCTTGTCTGCTGGTATCTTAACGAGCAAGCTTTGTGATGCACGGTAAAAAATATCTCTTTTGAACCATCCGAACCCCCCCTGTCTGCGGGCCTGGAAAATGTATATCATTGGACAACAAGAGAATACCTGGGCCAATTCTGAGATACTTGATTTGTTGTTACAAAAAATGTACTAATGTCACTCCCTTCAAAACTATGCCTAACATGATTTAAAACTAATGTGAACCATTTCTCATGTCTAACATTCTGACCAAGCTCAAATTAAGCTTGTGGGGTACAGCATTCCCTAGTTTGAGCTGAACTATAATGTTTCCTTATTTAAGTTCACCAGAAATTTCAAGTTTATGTTTGCTGTACAGTCAATAGTAGAAGAAAATGGCCTGGGAGACATAACAGAGGATGCGCCTGTGTTTGAGCACTGTCTGTTGACACATCATTAAGGTCCCTCTCGGCTCTTGGGCAGCTGCGCTTGCAGTTAGCTCTTCCCTGTTGGGATGTGGCCGAGTAAACTTTATGACTCAGACGTCCTTTCTGACTGGACATGCTGCTTCCTCTCTCACTCATTTTTCCAGCCTTTTTCACTCACTGTGTCTATTTGCGAGTGTGTGTGCATGTGTGTCTACCTCCGTGAGTTTACAACCCAGCAGATAGGTGGGAGAAAAAAAGTGAGGGCAAAAAATGATGATGGGTTTTGTTTTACGTGCCTCTATCCTCCTGCTGCTCATCTTTTTCTCTGGCTCTGTGCTGGGACAGGCGGACTAGTTGGGTCGATTGTTGCCCTGGTCCACTCACCCCCCTGTTCAGTCTCAAGGCTGATGACTTATGGCTTTAAAATCAACACACCCAGGAAAGAGAGTATTCAACTGTTCATACACTCAAGCCTACACACACAGACACACACACCTTCTCTTTTCATGTATCTGTCCACATTATTTTACACAAAAAAACATGCACACATACAGACAAACTCTTTTTTTTTTAAACACACACACTAGTCTCCTATCCCCTGCAGCAATTAGCTATGACAGGTCAATTAACAGGCTTATTTATGAGCAGGGGATGCCTGCTAGTTGTGTTGTAATGATTCCAGATACTCCCTGTACGTGCATGGGGGAAATTGAATCCATGATGAATGTGGGTGTAAGGCCTGAGCTGGGGGCTGCATATGCTCTTCATTAACTATGCCTCGGCAACACCATGTTTCTTTCACCATTATAGGGGAAATCAAGTCAGAAACAGAGGGCATACTGTATGCTTTAGGGCTCCTCTGTAATATTGAATAGTGCCAATTGTACCATATTTGCATGTTAACGAGTCTCTTAGACAGAAGTTTTAAACTACTGCACACACACCTACTCAATATACAGGGCTATATATTTGTTCCCCTACACATGTAGCGAACTTGGTGACATTTCTTAACCAGTCACACTTTGTGACCCGCCCTTGTTTGTTCAATGCATCTTCTGGTAGAGAAAGCTAACAGGTTGGTCATGATGCACCTTTTCCACCTTATCTTTATTTAGTCCAGGTCAAATCAGTTAAAATTATATATTTTTAGTTACTAACCAATAACTAGTATTGTTCCACATATGTGGCATATAGTACGACATGATGCTCACCCAACAGTGTTTAAGTTTGGAAAAGTAACACAAATTATCTCAGAAATTACAACAAGCTAATTCTAAAGGATACATAAGATACAAAAGATACATAAATTGCAATTAAGGGATTTTATCAGGTGGAGTTTATCCTTTCAAACTATACATCCAGTGTCTTAACAGCACTTTTTTATATCCCCACACTAAGTGTTTATGTGTTTCAGTTTGTGTGTGTAGGCCAAAGTGTATGTGGGATGGGATATGGGGGACGGAATCATCAGAGAAGTCAGAGAAGTCCAAGGTCAGTAAATGGGTAAAATGCAGGAACCAAATGGGAAAAATTTGTATAAACCATCAAAGGTCTGAAGGTATCACCACTCAATACAGCACAGGGACATATGTGCTGATAGACACACACAGGGGCGGACTGGGACAAAAATTCAGCCCTGGAACTGTAGCCACACCAGCCCACATTACCACGCCCATGCAGCCCCATCCACGGACACGTTCATTCACTAATTACATTTGTGTACAGATGGTGAAATAATATATGCAGTACCTTAAGTAACAGATTTTTAAATATTTTATATAAGTAACTGGCAAACAATGCTTACTACTTTTTAAAGAGCACTTATTTATAACAAATTTACACATACTGCCTATTTATGCCGTTTGTATGCTGTTACTGTCATTCTCTACAGTATGTTGTTCTTTGTTGTCACTGTCTGTTCGTTTGTCTGTGCTTCTCTCTGTTGACACTGCACATATTGTCTGTCTAACCATCTTAAAAGATGGAGAAACCTCCATCTTTTCATCTGTTTTAACTCTCTAACTACAATTTAAATATATATTTTATGGCTGTCTGTGATTATACTTCAGGGTTGTTCCTTGCTCAGAATTAGCCTTTGGTGGAACACATACAGTAGGGGTGGTCTGGGGGTCCTCCCCTAGGAAATTTTGAGGGTAAAATACTTCAATTCCTGCATTCTGATACATTTTTAGCCGCCAATTTATGGTAAAAACGTCTATATTTATGGAAAGAAAATCACAAAATTCAGGTGGCAGGTAACAATTCAAAATACAAAATATAATAGAATATTATTATATTCAGTAGTCCATTAAGGGGGCTTTCACATCCGGGACATGGGCCGGATACGACAACACACAGCATGAACAGGGGTTTATGGTAACTTTTTTTCCCCAAGGAGCACGTTTTGCTCCCACTGTGAAAAATGTAGGATTGACTTACAGAGGCTACTGCTTTTACTGCTAAATTGAACAATAACACAATCATGTTATGGGTACAAAACTTTATGAAGTGTAATGTTTTCTATGTTCTATTGATCAGAAATTATCAGTGATATTGAATATAGCCTACAGTGTAATGGACCACCACAGTTTAAACTAAAACACGACGTGAATGGGGCAAAGCTGAAAGACGGAGCAGAACGATGCTGCTTGTTCAGGGTTGTCATTTGTACTCCTATAGGCCTACACTTTGCATCAGGTGTTAAAACCAACTGTACCAAAACACTGAATTGAACTACTATTTAACGCGACAACGAGACATTTTTAATGAACTGTATCAATTTAATACTGATGCCGTCAGACGGCCGCACAGACAGACGTGCTTGATTTTGACTGAACGTCCCAATTTGAGTAACCTCTGATTGGGTCGGTCGGCCCAATCTGACCGGCCCACATTAAAAAAAATGGTCCGGCCCCTCTGACATTTGCCAGAATTGCCAGATGGCCAATCCGCCCCTGGACACACACATGACACATGTGATGCAGATGCAGAAACATCACTCACACACAACAACCATACAGTTTATACACACACTGTGCCAGGAGAGGCAGACACCAGCGAGAGCCACATCCTTTCCACACTGTGTCAATGCAGTGTTAAAGCAGGCAGCTTGATTGGTCCAGACACCCTAACCTGCTGGTAATTATACAGTCAAGAACACTACAGAAAAAGGGATGTGTTTGTGAGCAAAGTAGGAGGTGTGGTTTAAAGACACAGAAAGAGGAAGTCTGAGCAAGAGTGAATGAGACGTGAAGGTGTTTCTCTCATCAATAAAGTACTTAATGCATCTTAAATATTCATCCCCCATTTATATCGTGAATGATGTAAAGGAAGGTGTGGCACGATGGATGTATGAGGAAGGAGGCATGCAAGAAAGAAAGGGGGTTGTCTCCTTGACAACTGAAAGTTGCCTCATATATGGCTATTTTTCACTTGTCTCTCTCTTCCTTGTGTGGTCTTTCTGTATGTACTGTACTTTTTGGCCAGTCCATCACAGGGGTGTATGTGTGTGGTTTGGTATGCCCTTACTTCTCTCTCACATTTGTGTATGCATACGTTTTGTTCAATCCATCACATGTTTGTTTGTGTCCTTGACCAGGTATGTCCTGGAAATGTGTCCACTATATTAAAGCTATAGTGCGTAGTTTCTGTCTCCCCCATGAGGAATTCTAAATAACGAAAACAACACTGTCTGCATGTCCATATGATACAAGCCTTACGTGATTGCGCACACGCCCCCACCCCTCCCCCACGCAGTTGCTAGTAGCCGTGGTACCACTGTAGCCACGGAGGACACTAATGATTAAAAAACATGATGGACTCTTCAGAAGAGGCAATTATCTTCACTCTGCGCGTGAAAGTCACCGGATGACACAATCTTCATGCTGGCTCATTGTCATGGCTTACTAGGAAACTAAATCGAACTGAGCCATCGTTGACAAATTGTGTATCACCAGTGCTTTTCCTGCAATGACAAGTCAAAATACGGTGAAAAGGTCTATAGTTTAGAGTACATCTTATCACAGGATCTGTCTCTGGCTGAACACTTACTAATCAGTGAATTCTGTTGTTGTAGTCTTATCTGGTTGGTGGGACAACCTGTATTGTCTTGTAATGATGGCACGATGTTGAAATCCATTGAGGATTGTACAGAAATCCCAGTATTAAGTACTCCGGACCGGAGGCTCAGCCGCACCCGGCGCCACGAGGGGGCAAAAGGGGGCATTGCCCCCACAGTTTTATTTTCTGCCCCCTGTTTCAACATTATACATCCATAAAACGTACAAACACAGCAACACAATTACTATTACAAGGTCTCCATGGCGTCTTTATCGAAGGGGGCTTTCAACTACAATGTAATCCCATCCGGGCAATATTTGACACAGAGAGCAACTGCTCCAGCCGTCCTCTTGTCTTTAACCCCCTTATCAAAACCGCTGCACTGCGCTCAATCCTAGCAATGCGTATTGTTTACATGTCTTTTGTCAAGGCATCGACTTCGACCTGCGACACTTTGCTGAATGTCATTTCCCCTCTCTCTCCCCTTTCATGTATTCAGCTGTCCTGTCAAAGAAAGGCCTAAAAATGGCCAAAAAAGAATCTTAAAAAAGTTAGTTAGTTTTAGCCTAACATTACTTTATGGAGAGAAAAAAAATTGCCCCCTCACAATTTTTACCTGCCCCCTTAGTCATTTTACCCTGGCTCCGGGCCTGGGCTCAGCAAATCATTTGTTCAGATTTGGTTAACAATTTCTGTTAGAACTTTGTTTACCCCTTTTTCTTTTTTTCTGTCAACAAACACCACCCTGTATGATATAATGAAAGAAAATATATGATATAAGCTCATACAGTTGTCACAGTTAATAAGAGTTGAAGCAACAACTGAGATCATTTCATTTAATATACAGTATATACTTTTAGTTTAATCATTTAAATTCAGCTCATAGTATTTTTACCTTTACAATTACTTTAAAGGTACAATATGTAACATTTCTGCATTAAAATGTCTAAAAACGACCACACCTATGTTATATATTTTTTTGAGTTGTGTAGTTACACTCTCCCAAATGTTTCCACCAAACTTCAAACCCAGAGAAATCGGTTATTTTATTTTCAGACACGGCACGTTTCCTTTCCTTCCTAGTCGCCTGTCAGTGGCGTCATATAACCTTTCACTCTCTAGTTACTCGTAACTTCCTTCAAAACACGGCTCCCAGATGATACGTTTGAGCGTAATTGTAAATCATACAATGTCACAGAAAAAAATATTCCTAACTATAATACTGCTTTTTCTGCCACGCAGCATCATTTTGTGATTGATAACATGTCACTTGGCAAAACAGTAATACAGCAGAGATCTTATTTATTGATACATATCAATATCGATCTAGTTTAACGTTACTACAATATGTTGATTGACAAGTAGCGAACGTTAATGCTAGCTAGCTAATGCTTGGTGCATAACATTATAGGGTTACCACATCGTTCAACACGCTCATAAGGTTATTAGTAGCATCATTGTTTTCACCACGGACACGGATAAAAGCAGCGCTGGGCTAACCCACGAATGAGTTTACCAGTAATGTTAACGTTACCTGTATAGATTAGACGACTAATCTAATGCTAATTTAGCCAGCTAGCACCCCGGTCTGTCTGCCTGGGATAAGAGCTGACAACACAGCCGGGACATGTAGCAATAGCCAGTTACCGTTAGCCCATAGCCAGCCAACAGCCAGCCACCATTACATCAATCCATACAGTATAAGTACTACACAGCACTTAACTCCGGTGCCGGGTGCTTACGACACTAACGGCAGTTTAATGAGGCGTTGGGAAACAGACCATATCAGACCCAGACCCAGATCTGAGTCGCAACAACGGCCATCCATAGCTAATGTTAGCTAGCTAGCTACATCTCCGTTAGCGCGAGCTACCGGTGTTCGTGCCGAAAATCTCCTCCCTGCCGAATTTCTCACCCCTTTGCGTTTAGCTGTCTTTACAATTAGCTAAATTAACCCGACAAGCACCAAAACGAATAGTTAAGATTAAAGAAAAGTGAAGGGGGAGATCGTTCCAGCCTCGTTGAGTAGCTAGCTAGTGTTACAACAAACCTCGTCCCACCCCGGTGTTGAAACCATCCAAAAGATGACAGTGACATGTGAAATATATTGTGATGGTCACTGTGTTTTAGCTGCTGGCTAATGTTAGCTTGCTGGCTCACTAGCTAGCTAGCTAACTGGTCAGCTACCAATATAGATCGAATCAAGAAAAACGTAATTAAGTTGGGAAAATGCAGCTATGTTATTAGAATGACATGAATAAACGTTACTAAACGTAAAGTGAATACATTTGAATGGGTACACTTGTCCGAGAACAGACACATTTTAATCGGCGAAGGTGTTTAAAAAGTACACCTCCCATAATTCCACGCAACTTACCAACGTCATCAAAAGTCCGTGTTTACAATCCATTGTTTTGGTTGAGAGACCCCTAGCGGCAAAACGTTACATATTGTTGTTGTTGTTTAAGAGGTATTTCAGTTCTTCAGTTTGCTCACTCTCTCTCTCTGACACACACACACACACAGGCACACACACACACACACACACACACACAGACACACACACAGACACACAGACACACACACACACACACACACACACACACACACACACACACACACACACACACACACACACACACACACATACAAACTGCTGCTGTATAACAAGTAGAGTTGTTACTGTATGTATCGGGCTCCCCAAGGGCCTCACAAAATGAAATAAGAAGGGTGAACCCCATTTCTCTCTCTACTTCATACTTGTCTGTCTCTTTTGGGTTTTATCCCTTGGCCGTCCTCCCTTCTCTCTTTCAGCTGTCATCGATGCCTTTCTGAACACCACCCTCTGTTGCTGTTGTTTGGTCCAGCTGCCTTGCCTTCCCCTATTTTCTATCTGACTCTCTCCTTTACTCTCTATCTCTCTTTGTCTCCGGGGAGTGCTGTTTTCCTTTCAATCAATAATAATGATTGAGCTGGGAATTACCTGACACAATTGCTGTTGTTTTTCTGTTTAGCTCCTTTTCTTCTTTTCTTTTTTTTCTTTTCTTGAAATTATAAAGAATGGTTCTATTAGGTTTATTTTACCAATTGGTATGGCTACAGTACTGACAGCTATGGGCATGGTTTTGGTGTGTGTGAGAGGTGACTGATAGCATCAGTTATATCAGAACTGGAGAGTTTTTCTTTATTGAAAGAAAGAGCAAAAAATGGCACTGAAGGCTTTTCTTGATGGAAAAGATGTCTTTGCTCTTCTCTTGACTGGCTTCAGCAAGAGTTTGATTTACAAACTGGCTCTGCTGGTAGTAAAGAAAATGACATATGATCCGTTAATCTGATTGGTTGACTTTAGCCGGTGATACAGACGCGTCATGCAGTCACATGCCAAGTATTTATTTTTTAAGTACCTGCCCTTTTCCAAACAGTTTTCAATAACGTTTTTTTTAGAAGGTTCTGTGTAAAACCATCCTGCACGTCAGGTTACTATTAACTGGCCTGGAGCTGAATACTCCAGATAATGTAAAGTAAAGTGCTTTACAGATTAATGTTGAGTCTTATTATTTACAATTGAAGAAACCATTAACCACTAACTACATTTACCAAGAAAAATAAACAGAGATAACATTGCCGTGTCCATTATCTATTGCTTTTTGAAGTAAATATTATTTTGCTCCACAAAGTGCAGGAGTGACTGCTTATTGATGATTGTTTTATTTCTGCTTCATGTTGAGAGCATGTCCATGGAGAACACTAACTTTCTAGTCGTGTGCACAGCTCACTGACTGCATACACCGAAGGCCTTTGAGGTGCTGCCACTCGTCTCTGCATTTCCCATCTCTTTGTGCTCCCTCCAACAAAAGTAATAATGTTTTTGAGAACAGCTTCCCTTCCATCCTCTCTAAAATAGCTGTAGCCCAGCCGATGGCTTGCATTCATACCAAGGTTTTATTGTAAACAGTGGTAGAGCCGACCGATAAGGAAACTTTAGAATTGAAATTGTTTACTGTCTGCTGGCCGTCATTACTGTCTGTATATATTCAAATGGTAAATTCATGAAATGTGAACTGCCACTGTATATGAGCTTCTCTGCTCTTGATTCTGGTTCATTGCATCTTTAAAGGAAACTAAACACTTTAGTTTGAACTGCCCATACACAAAAGTGTCTCCATTACTACATTGTCAATCATTATATCCGTAGCGATTGCTGTTGCTGCATGTTTTTATTGTTCCAAAGAAACGCCATCTTCTGCAAGCTTGCCAAACACGTTCCTCTCTAAAATCTAATATAATCAGAGTGAATTGGCCTTTAAACTGGTTGTTCACTGAGACCAAAGTATAAAGCACAAATTACATGTACACATGAAATCAATGGAGTTACAAAAAAAAAAAAAATGAGGTAACATGTTGTAGTAGATTATTTGTGTCCCCACTCGCTCCTCTGTGGATTACCCAGAGGCCATCTGTGTTCCTGGGGGGCTTGTTGGAAACCAGGCCAACCCACATTTCTGTGCCTCACACTGCAATGACTCTCCTCTGCACCGGTATTTCAAAGCTGTCTCTGTACTTCTCACACACACACACACACACACACACACACACACACACACACACACACACTCTCTCTCTCTCTCTCTCTCTCTCTCTCTCGCTCTCACGGCTGTGTCCCCTCTGGTATATGGACAGCACATCAATGGAAACATTAAAGGTTACAAGGCTCGACAAAACGACACATTCACAAGTCCAACCTGACACTTTACTGAACACCGTTTGATCCTGCAGTCACACACACACACACACACACACACACACACACACACACACACACACACACACACACACACACACACACACACACACACACGAGCTGTGTCACGTTATGCACTAGAAATGGGAATTTGGTGAATTTTTTTTAAGAAAAAATGTAGTCTGCCTTTCCAAAACAGCGTGATGTGTCTTGAGTATTTGGTAAATGTCATAGTTAAATATCAGGGACATTAGATATAGCAGCAGACTTTAATGGCCCATTACCCCATTTTCACATCCCACAATCTCATGACCCTTAGCACTTTGAGAGTTGTCCAAGCTATCATGTGGATTTAAAAAAAGAGCATCCTTTGGTAATCTACTTTTAAGTGCAGTAGGTTATATAAAAATAATTAAATATTGTGTCCTATATACTTTTTTTAAATTTTATTTTATTTATATTTTAATAGTTAATATCGGTCCTAAAATGTTCCATGACTGTAAATCAAGCAACCTTACATTTTTAATTTTTTTTATTTAAAGGGTCTGATGCCACACAGTAAACCTATTTTTTAAAACACTGAGATAGACTTCAACCCAGCACAGTTCCCAGCAGTAATGTTTGAGGCACTGCTGGCACTGGCTACTCACACTTCTGCTTGTCAGCAGTGAACATTAAATGAAAGGGCACAGGCCTGTTTCTCTGAACCTTTCAAGAAAAAATAATATCATTATGTTGGCACCCTGTGTTGCATGGCAGGATATTGCATTGCTTTGTGCTGTGCCATTTTGTTTGATATCTTAGAGAAAATTAGTACACAAGTAGTGACTGTGTGGTTACAGGGGGACAGTTACATGTGCTGTTGTTCTGTTTATGTGTCAAGGCCGGTGTTGGTCTCTGGGCTTCCTTCTCCCAATTATTTTTCTCATTGTCTTTAATTATACAATAATCTGGTGTCTGTGCTTCATCTTGTTTAATGTAGTCGTGCTGAGCCAGCCATGTGTAGCTCCAGATAAGTGCCACTGTAGGTGCGTTTGTAGGCATGTGTGTTTGTGATTGGATATAGGGATCCCGTAGTGTGCTAGGCTGGTTGTATTAGTGACACAAATTTACACAAAGAATAGGACTTGAGGAAGAAAGTACATAAATAAAAGCAAAGAAACAGCACATAGTGTTTATAAATTAGATGGCCATGGCCTTTTGACCAATTAGCCTCTTTTCTCAACTACCCTGTGAATTCCCTCACAGCTTCCCTCCCTCTAGTATTTTAAATAACACAAATGGGCGTAGCAGCTAAACCCATCCAGCCTGTGCTGCTGCACTTCTGTTCTTTCTCCCTCCACATGATCATGACCTGGCTCAAAGGTATGACAACATGTGGAGAACACACGTTTGCTCAACTAAATCAAATGTATTTAAATAAACAAAGGTAAACATGTTACCAGTTTATCAGTAATGTGCATAGTGTATAGATGTGTGTAGGTGTAGCAATATTAGAATGCAAAAGTAACTCAACCCAAAGTCCAAACAAACCAAGCAACCGTGAGGAGGGAGAGAGGAAGAGTGACTGCCCAGGGACTCCTATTTATGGACATGTGAGCAATCAATTGATCCAGGTGTCAATCATCAGTCCTTATTAGCCAATCCCCAGGTCCCAGCAACCAAAGGGACTTAATAGGTCTTGAGGCCTAGGAGCTGTCACACAATCAGTTTCAAGGTTCTCCTAATTATTTTATTTATACAGTCAAAGAAGATATTTTGCCCAGGGACACAATTGAAAAGCAAGTGGGAAAGAGGTGGCACTGCTCTTGTATTTCCCTCACCTTTATGAATGTTTTTGATTGAGCTCTCCATTTGGAGGACAGCACGAGACGCAGAAAGAGAAACAGCAGGAAATGTGTTTAGGCTACTTGTACAGTACATACACTTGTGCAAGTTTGTAGAGCCTTAGGAGACGAACCATGCTGTGGCTTCAGTCAGTATGGTAGAGGTCACACTGGCAGGCTAAGTAAAGAGAGGAAAACAAATGTCTTTTGATTCTCTAGTAAGAGCTTATAACTGAGCCAGAGGTTGATCAAAGTAGGTGAGTGACATTTGAAGAATTATCAATTTCCATCATCCTTCTTTATCTACCTTTAACTTGGCTTTTCGTGATTACACTGCAGACGTGAACTGGAGAAATTACTTTACATGCACGCAGTCATGTTGTTCCTTGTCCACGGCAATGAATAGGTTATTGGTATCTGCCCCATGAATTTCAGTTTGATACTTCAAAATGACATCACTGTTTGGCGCTAACAGCAACGCTTACAGATTAAAACACAGGTAATGGAATGCCCCAGCAATGCAAGATGGTTACTGTGGTGTTTGCTTTGCCATTCTCCACCTTTCATTTTCTCAGTATGGGGTTGGGTCAGGCTTTTCTCCTCTGTGTCAAAACTGGAACAATTGAACGTGGCCTTGGTATAGCTTGATATATTTACACACAAATTGACAGCTGGGCCCTATTTCAGGAAGGAGGTTTAACAAACTCTGAGTCTAAGCCTGACCTCTGAGTTGATTTACCCTGAGATGGAAACTCTGAGTTTTCGGTTCCAGAACAGCTGGAAGCGAGTTGGTTCAATCAACTCGGAGTAGTTGGCAGCATGAATGGAGCCATGATACTACGATTCACCATGGTAACAACCACAAACAAACGGGTCGGCGGAAATACTCATGCGCACATATGCGAGTTTGAACATGTATTTAGTTAAAAAAGCAACACAGCGGCTGCTGCAAAAGAGAGAGAATTTGTGTTGGAGAAAATTGCTGCTAAAGTAAATGCGTATATTTCAATATAATGTATATCATATTTAATCATAAGTAGCCTATAGCCTAATATTACTGAAAATCTATTTCATTTAGGTGCAATACTGCAGGCGAAAAAGTCCTAGGCCTCCTAATCTCATTCTGAGGCTGCAGCACCATTAACAGAATTATAATTCATAATCTTTCATTTCAAAGGGTTTACATCATTCACCTGCAATACTGTGGAACTCCTTTTTTAATGGCTCTGACTGGTTTGTGTCCAGTGAACATTAAAAATGTTTAAAGCACGTTTCAGAGCGATCTCTTCTGACGGCGCTTTATTAAAATGCTCCACATCACCAAGGTTGTAAAGAAAACTAATGTGACAGAAATAATGTGCTGGGATGTAGAGCATGTCCATGATGGGTGACGTTAGTGATATGAGGACGGATAAGGTTATGTAGGCTACATAACTGATAGACTGGGAAGAAAAACAATACCGCTCAAATAGGAAGTTATCTGAAAATTAAAATGTGTCAGGGCCTCAATATCATCTCCAGACATATGTTTAACTCCCTGTGAAGTAATACAGCGTCTTCATCAACGGGATCGTCGACAAAAACAAATGTCATGCTTTGAGAAAAAACAATGTTTTAAAGTCTGCCTAACAGTTAATGAACCAACAATGTTTTATTTTATTCATGCCAATATAACAAACTGCGCTGAAATGCGCCTGATCCAGACTGAATGAATGAATGAGGAAATGAAGAGCGCTGTATTAGAGGGAGGAGCGTTAATTCTCTTCATACATCCATGGGGAGGAGACTGAGAGAAACTTGAGGTTTCTTGAAGAAAACCTGCTCCCGACCAGGTTAGGCTCAGTTACCATAGTAACTGACTCTGAGGTTAAGTTACCTCTCTTTCTGAAACAGAAAACCCAGAGTTTCCCTCATCTCAGGGTTAACAAACTCAGAGTTTCCACTAAACCTGGTTTCTGAAATAGGGCCCAGGTCTATTCTGCCTGTTTATTTGGTTATATACTCTGTTGATACTCTAGCACAGCACATTAGTGTTAACAGATGGAGGTCTTAAAGTGCGGCCAGTCATGTATATTTGGCAACCCCCCCCCCCCCCCCCCCCCATACCCTCGCTCTCTTGTCATGTATATATAAAGGCATACTACTTTGTATATGCTGGCAGTTTTTCCATCAGCATCACAGTCATACACACTGTCACACCTGCTCCTGTATCTGTCTGGGATAACTTGAAGGTTAATTGCCTTGCTCAGGGGCTAGTTGGCAGATGTAGTGGAAAATATAGCTATATGTGCGAGCCCACGCATCGATTTCAGCATGGAGCGCATTTGTGTAGAAGCCGCTTAACAGTTCAAATGAGCCATTATTACTGTTGGATTGAAAATCCCTCAGACATGATAACACAGCAAGTGCTTTGGCTATCATGTTTAAAAATAAACAGTACGAAGCGCCAAAGTCTGCAGTTAAAGCCAACTATAACAACTATAGTCTTGAGAGTTGCTTTTGTTGTTATTTTGGAGCAACAAAGTTTGCTTGTTTATTTGCTTTTTCCCTCCTCACATTCCACACAGAATACGCCTGGTTTTTGATTAGCTGGGTGCCTCGGTACACCACAGTAATTAGGCTGTCAGTCAAAACCAGATGGCTGGTGGCTATGATGGGGAAGTCGTCTGGAAAGATTTCAGATGAGTCCCATGTTTGGTTTTGTTGTTGTGGGTCGACAGATCATTATGGGATAAATACTAAATACTGAAGATACGTCTGTGCTGTTTGTTTAAATAATGTTCCAGCATGTCTTGTTTAAAAGGCAGTGGCATTTAATTCATTCATTTGAGCAGTTTGAGATATTTTATGTTTAATCTAAAATGAATGTGTTTTATCATCACCAATCTTTTTATTGAGACATAAAAGACTGGAAAAATGTTATTTACTGTAGACATTTTGTCAGACATAAATCCTCATTGTTAGAACAGTACCTCAATATACTGTATATTGTGTCATATACTCACCCAGCATCCATCTGTCTCTTCCCTGAACAGATTGTATTTGAAGGAATTCGAGGCCCGAGTTTCGAGGGGGATATTGCCATTGACGACGTGTCCATCACCATAGGGAAGTGCAAGCAGGAGAACACTGTAGCCAGCGCAGGTAAGACAGGTAAGATAGACATAAACACCCAGAGAAACACAAAGGAGCATCTGTGATTAACTTTTTCTGTGTGAAGGCACATTCATGGACTAAAATAAGGAAGGCGATATGATTCTTAAAGGTCTACAAAGTTGATAGCTTTTTGTTTTCATGCCAATAAAGCACCAGCTAAGAAGCTGAAACAGAGCTGTATTAAACTGAGTTGAACTGAATTGATTTTAACTGAAAATAAATAAATTGAGGGGTAGCAGAGAAGGGAATTACTAGATATATGGTTTTCAAAGGACCAAGAGAAAGATAAGTAAACTGCTTCTTTAGTAAATGATAGGTGTGGGAATATGGCGCAGAGAGAACATGTTGTCAGTGTGTGCTGTACGATGACAGGTGGACACCACAGGGCACCGGCATGGAGGAGGTTTGGAAGCCTTGTCATCATTTGCGTTCCCTCCTTTGCCTCTGTCGTTTTATTTACTTCACATTCCCCTCTATTGTTTCATCCTCTAAGTTTTCACACCATACCGCCCGCTGCCTCCTCCACACGCACACCTTATATCCTGTCTCTTTCCCTCTTACCTTCTGTTCTCTATTAGCCATCCACCCATTATTATCCGTAAACCTCTGCATACTGCTCATCATCTTTAAAAGCTTCTGTAGAGAAAAAGAGAAAGAAGAGAGAAAAAAAGAGAGAAAGTGTGTAATGATACAGATTTAGAGAAAAGGAGCATCAGTGAAGGAGAATGAGTGAGACGGGAATGTCTGTCTCTGTCACTCTGCCTTAAGGGTGAACTAGAGAGAAAAACAAGTGAGTTACAGGGAATGAGTCCATGTCTATGTAAGCGTATGGAGAGAGACTCAAATAGCCTAAAGGGGGTGTGGAGAGGAGACAGAGTTAGAGAAAAGGTCAAAGAAGGAGAGTGACCGAAAGTAGTAGGCCTGTGTGTGTGTGTGTGTGTGTGTGTGTGTGTGTGTGTGTGTGTGTGTGTGTGTGTGTGTGTGTGTGTGTGTGTGTGTGTGTGTGTGTGTGTGTGTGCGTGTGTGTGTGTGTACGGAGAAACCGTCCAAGAACTAAAAGAAGAAAGAGAATATAAAATTAAAACCTGCCAGCAGTTTAGCTACAGCTGCCCTCTGCCAGCCAAGACATGCATACAAACATGCACGCATGCATGCACACACACACACACACACACACAGGCGCATAAACATCATTAAATTCTTATAATTGCCTTCATTGCATTATCTCTGTCTACAGACACGCAGAACAACAGCTACTTGGCATTGTTCTCGTATTGTACACTGCCATTGCTGTTGGGTGAAATGGGGACACTTTGAAACTGTGAAACCGAACAAGAATCAAATGTTTATTCTACCATTGTAATGACCGTTATGATGGTAGAATAAACATTTGATTCTTGTTCAAATACACAACTGCTCTTTTAACCATTGTTTAACCAATTACAGTAATTTGACATACAGTAACATTATTCGGCATAGCCAGCTAGATATTATGCAGCAACGTGTGGCAAGAACCTGCATGTTATTGTTCACTTTTTCATTGTTAAGACCTAATACAAAGAAAACATTAGAGCCATGGAAACAACATAAAACTGCAAAAATTAGAGTGATTTGGAATTACCTTCTCAACTTCCAGTTGTGAGACCTCTGCGTATGTGTGCAATCTCGCACATATGTGCATGTAAAGACACTGGCGGATGGAGTGAATAATAGATGAAGGTGTAAACAGGAAGAGGAAAGCTCTTGAGCTCTCTGAGTTTGCGTGTGTGTGCGTTTGTGTCCTGCAGGTTTTGTGCAGGCAGAGACATACAGTGCAGACAGATGGGTAATTATCAGGCAGGAGACTGAAGAGTCTGTGTGGCACAGTGGCACAGTGGTCTGTGTACAAATTTTGCCACCATGGTGTTTTTGAGGTATTTGGGGATACGATAAGATAAGATAAGATAGACTATTAATCCCACACTGGGGAAATTTCTGTGCTACTGAAGCTCAAAAGAAAAACAATTTCACACGTCAGAATAACACAAATACACATTAAGTAGACATATGAGAAAAAATATATATAAAGTGTAAGAAATAGAAAAAATAGAATTAGTTATAATAATAATAGTAAAAATACAAACATATTTACACAATAAACACCCTTATATAAACAGACAGAATATATACAGAGATATACAGATGAGTAAAATGCGGATGAATAAGGATTAGAGAAGGATTAAACTCCTCCTCCTTAAACTCCTGTTTACCAAGTATGATGAAATCAAAGCATATATAATACCTCCAATTACTACAGTATAGGAAAGGTCAATTTTATACTAGACTCATTTGAGTCTGAACCAAAGGCTGTCTTCATACAAGTACAAGTACAGGTGTTTGTATAGATAGAAAGAAAGAGATTGCTAGATAGATAGCTAGATAGATAGCTAGATAGATAGATAGATAGATAGATAGATAGATAGATAGATAGATAGATAGATAGATAGATAGATAGATAGATAGATAGAGATAATATATAATAGAAGCTAATTAAATTACACATCTTAAAGCAGACATGGTGAGATGATGCATTTGAATGCACAAGTACAAAGCAGCACATAAAATCAATAGAAGCTTTGATCAGAAAACTGTCATATGGCTGGGTGTGTGTGTGTGTGTGTGTGTGTGTGTGTGTGTGTGTGTGTGTGTGTGTGTGTGTGTGTGTGTGTGTGTGAGAGAGAGAGTAAGAGCAAGAGAGAAGTTAGAGAGTGAGAGAATCAGTATGTTTCTGAGCCAGTGTGTAATTCACTAGCAAGGACCATGCCACTACAATATGTAATTTAAAGATTTAATGAATGCTTGATTATAATGAATGTTAAGAGCATAGTAATACGAATTAGTTCGTCCGGGAGGATGTACTGGAGACTCAGTGGCGTGAGACTCGGTGTGGGGGTTCCGTCTCAGGTGCTTTCACCAGAGCCGATTTCAAATCCTAAAATTATAAATGAGAGAGGAATGCACTGGAGTGAGTAGGAAGGGAAGGGATGAAGGTAGGAGGGAAGAGGGGATGAAGGGATGAGGTAGGTCAGAAGTCAAGGTACCAAAGGACAAGGGAGGGTCGAGAATGCGAAGACAAACAGCACTGAGTGGGTTGGCTTGGAATATAAAGGCTGGTCAGTGATTAGAAGTGTGGTTGAGGCGTGGCCCTGCTCCCGAACCTAAGTTAATACATTAACTTCTCCTGCTGCTCTATGCATTTCACAGGATGTAGAGGGAGAGTAGGTGAGCCTGGCAGTATCACCCAGCTGATGCATCGCACGTGTTACACACATACACCCATACACTGCATACATACTCACAGACACATGTACTGTACATGCTGCAAGTGTTTAAAGTGGAGACTATGTAATATATACACGCACAGGGATGCTCACAAATACACACATTTGACAACTGCAGTATATGCATTCTAACACTTACATGCACACTTAAGGTTAACTATATGCATGCACAGGGGACTGTTATCCTACAGTCCTCCACAAATGAAGATGATTGAGTGATGATTGCCTCCGACACGTTTGGTGCAACATGGCCAGCATAAATCACAGAGCTCTACATGGCTCAGTTGTGTGTTCAGAGAGGAGGTGGTGGAAGGTGAGCTTGTCTCTTACTGTTTTATGTTTTACTGTATTCTCTTTTCTCCATTGAAGGAGTTGCCTCATCATCTCTTTATTGCTTTCTATCACGTTGTTCCTCTGCATCATATTCTAGGAACTTACCAAAGAACTGCTTCATCTGTTTTATTTACACAAGAACAGCTCAAGTTTAAACAAGGAAGTAGCTACGCTAGATCAAATGTGCATTGACATTAAAAGTTTGCGTAGTGATTTTAAATGTTTGACTACCTGTGATTGTCTGAATTGCTATAGCTAAACAGTGATTTTTTGTTGTTGTTCGGTGCAGTGCAGTCCAGCAAAAAGAAGCAGGTTTAGAGGCTCAGATGTAATGTATGTGATTGGATTAAAACGCCTCTGAGCTGTCTGTACTATGACATTCATGGAACCACCCACAAACACACGTACACCAACACATGCGAATACATTGTATATGCCCACACTAATCTATTATCTTTCTAACTCCATTATAATTCCATGACAGAACAGATAGGTGTATAATGTGTAGACCTGTAACATTAAAAACATGTTCTACTTTAATCGGTTTCTGTTGCCCGCAAACTATGGGAATGTTGTGTGTGTGTGTGTGTGTGTGTGTGTGTGTGTGTGTGTGTGTGTGTGTGTGTGTGTGTGTGTGTGTGTGTGTGTGTGTGTGTGTGTGTGTGTGTGTGTGTGTGTGTGTGTGTGTGTGTGTGTGTGCTGCGTATGAATCAAAGTTTTATTATAAATATTGATTTTCTGCCTGGAGCACGGACCCTTGATATGAAATCATATTGATCATTTTAATACAATACCTACTTTTTATTTATGAAAATAAAGCTTGCATGTCTAATTTGTTGCTGCATTTTTGTAGCGCTGTGTATTGAAAGTAAAGTAAGTAAGTGCATTGCATATATGTAAAGGAAGATATGTTTTATACACTGCTTCTGTGTAATATTACATGAAATGGATTCATTCAATCCATTTTATTTCTATGATTTTAACCTAAAAAAATATAGATTAGAAAATAGATAGAAATCTTAGGCAATCATGTATACACCTGCAGTTTGTCTTATCAGAGTCAAATCACAACACATAAAATATTTGTGTACTGCATCTTCTAACTCCAAAAAACAATTACAACCTGCAGGCAGAAATTAAAAAAAAAACAAAAAAAAAAGCCATCACATATTGGTGGTGTGACATCCATTATAACTTCTGTTTCTCATTAAAATCTTAAAGTTATCATGACACAGTGTAGACTTGCAATAATCAATCTCTGTTTCTCTTGCATGTTTAGTCATCCACCCTCTCATTATTGGTTCTGTCTCTCTCCCCCTCTTTCCCACTCAACTCTTTCTTTTTTCCCTGACGGTTTCTCACTTTTCTCCACGTGAATCACAAAACACAGAGCCATTTTCCTACAACCCTCCGTTTGCTTTCAACATTAGTAACTTGGTTTGGTTTTTGTTCAATTGATGCTTTGTGTTACAAAAAAAGAAAGCTCTGAACTTTCTGCAGTCAGCCTCAGGCTTAAAAGACTACCTTAGGCCAAAAAGATAAATATATTCATGTACAGTTATCTACTTAGCCTGTTGCTAATGTAATGTCAAGGTTATTGATGAAATGCACTTTGCAAGGGACAAAGAAAGAAATGTAATATTTACATCTTGTATTCAACATATGCGTATTTCGGAAGAGAAAATAAAAGTGATTTTTACTTTGATGACTAGATGTATGTTTTAGAGATGTTTTTATTGTTCGACCATTGGTAAAATCAATAGGAATGAATAACTATGTTAAATGTCTAAATGTGTACATATTTTTCAAATTTGAATGAATTACTATTCAACATCAGACGTCTTACTCTGAGCATCAGTGTCAGGGTTCAAAGGTTTAATCGCACATAAAATGTTGCATCAGCCAGCGATAAAAAGCCCCCCCCCCATATTTACTTAGAAGAATAACTTATAAGTAAAAAGTAAATTAATTGATGGCTAGTGTAGAGTGAAAAAGCCCTCAAGACTGTTCGGCACATCTGTAATTATAGGAATGTATTACAAAAACACGTCTTTGCTATAGAACCTTTTAAAGTCATGACAAAACAGCAAAACCTGGCAGCAAGGTGTCTGTACATATTTTATTTATGAATTCATGTTGTGTTTTTTTTTGTCTGTTTCCATAGTTCTGATTGGTGGATCCCACCCGCTCCCATTGGCCAGCTGGCTGACCTTTGGCCTCTCCTGCTTCATGTTGCTACTCTACAGATGATGAGCACTGCAACACCACCTGTCTGTACTGACAGACACTGCCCTGATTCACGCTCTTATACTTCTCCCTCTATCCTTCTCACTGACCTTTCCTCTGCGTACCTGTCTCTCTAACTGTCTTTCCTTCTCCACTCAATGTCTTTCTATCCTTCGTGCATCCATTTCATCCTTCTTGCATAGATACATGGTAACACAAAGTCTGTGTCTAGTTTCTCTTCCTCTGCTTTCTTTGAACAATTCCCCCCAGAACCTTAGTATAACCAACTAATGTGCATACTGTATTTAAGGTGAACATACTTAATGATCTTTGACAGTTGAACTTCACATTCTCTGCTTTGTCACTCTATTTATCTGATTAGATTCACTTTAATCCATGTCAGCGTGTCACTTTGTCACCTTTTCCTCTCCGTCATCAACCTTTTTCATCCATACATGCACCCTCTCATGTATCTCCATTCCCTTGAACCACAATCCTCAAACGCCCCTCCACCCTATTCCCCAGACACACCAAAGTGTCGGACACTCTACCAAAGATGACAAAGGACCTGAGGGAATAAAACGAGGGAACAGGGATTCCAGGGACAAAGTGAAAGAGAGAAAGAAAGAAAGTGGAAAAATCTTTCTTTTTCACAAAGACTGTCTCCCTTCAGTCCTGACCGCTAGGACCTTGGGAGCTACTGAAGGACAAAGAAAAAGGCAAAGAAAAGCAACTGATGAATGAATGAATTAATGAATAAACAAATGAATGCTGAGTAAAGGAGGAACCAGAAACAGAGGGAAAAAGAAGTGTGTGCTCCTGATAGCCTCTCTGCTTGCCCTCTGCTTGCCACAAGAGACAAACCTCAGTGCGGATTATACGTGTACATTTATCTCTATATATATTAAATATAACAAAGTTTAAACTTCAACACAACTCGGACAGTGGGGGACTTTTCAAAGTGAAATTAAAGAAGCACAACGTTTATACAACCTCTGCTGTTCTTTTGGGTTTTATTCTACTTATTATGTGATGTTGCAATTTGTCAGACCTATTCAATGTTTTTGATATTTTAATTTTTTGTTTTGTTTTGTTTATGGCGTTATAAAGGTCAGGGGCACTGGGTAATAAAGTATTATATTAATATTTATGAGAAGAACAGAAGATGATTTGTGATCCAGAACCTGAATTGACCATGATGAGGGAAATGCAAGGATGACCTATTCCTGCCTGGATATAAACCTCAACTCTTCTTTGCACATACTGAACACACACACACACACACACACACACACACACACACACACACACACACACACACACACACACACACACACACACACACACACACACACACACACACACACACACACACACACACACACCCATCACTGGACATCATGACTCAGATGTCCAGATTGAGATTGAGAAAAGCATGGTGTGGTACGTGAGGGCCGAAAAGAGCCTGGAGTGAGTTCAGTTGAATACTTCTTTCTCTGCAGGTTATTGAATGTCATGTATGAATTTCCCATACACTTCTTTCACATGAGTGAAAGACAGAGAAGATTGTCAGTATCGGGCTTGTGTGCGGCGTGGATTGCATATCCGATTCTCTGTCATTGTTTAATTAACGTTGAATGTCTGATTTGTAAACAGTTATTCATGATCACATAGATAGGATTGTTAAAGTTTAGCAATACTCATATATATATACAATAGTTTATAATTGCATAATATGGCAGTTTAGTCTACAGAAAAACCATCCCAAACACATCGTAATGGATACTTTTCTCATCATTTGTCAGTTTTAATTTAAAATTACTAGTATATGCACTATTCATAAAGTTCCTTAATTAAAGCTGTAACTATTTTAATCATCCAGTGGATATATAGTATGTTTGCTTTTCTGCATCATGTTTTAACTTAACTCAAGAGAGCTCCACATTCACCCTGCTCCAGTAACCGATATACCTGTGTATGTTAATCTGATCATTATCATGTGCATTACATGTACATCATGTAAACATCTTATGTTCTTGTGTCTGTCATGTCACATTGATTTGACCATTGCACTTGTTTTTTGTTAGTTTTTGTTTTCTTTATTGTGGTCGGTACAAATTGTATTACTGGTTTGATAATCATAAATAGTAGATAACACAATAATTTGCCTATTTGGCTTGCCCATTCTGGTGTGAGTGGCAATTTCCATGCTAAACTGGATGTGTAGAATATCAGACGGTATCATTGCCAGCCTTCAGCTCACACAATGCTGTGTAAGGCATGTTGGACAAATCTGTGAAGCTCCTCTAACAGAAGTGTATTATAAGAACATGGAAGTCCTTTTAAACCTACTGTAAGCAAGCTCCCAATATTCCTGCTTTATCTCTGCGATCATAAATTTACTTTGGTACGAGGAGTGCACCTGATGGTAAGGTTGTACAGTACCTGAATGACGCAAACTATTTTAGAAGTAAACTTGAGTGACATGCTTTCCTGTAAATGTAGCTTGTTCATTCTGCAATCTCTAAAGTGAAGCTAAAACTATTTCCAACTTTTTTTAATCTCCTCAAAATGCTCCTGCTATTTTCCCAAAACACAACATAGAAAAAAGTGCTTGTTTGAGAAAATCATTGCAACACCTCCATTTCTACCGGCTTATGTGGCTAAGGGAATTGTCTACATGTGGTATTTATATCAGCTTAAGTTGTACAATATCATGAGCATTATTCAGCACTAAAGCAGCACACTGTGGGTCAGTACTAGTACTAAATACATTTTGGAAATATTGAGCATTGATGTGCATGGCATTTCATCGTGCTAACTGTCAAATCATTCCTTATATTGCCTCATAGTTCAATGGCAGTAGTAACAGGGGAAAGACTACCATTTTCATCATTGCATTTGGACATGCAACAACCGCAAACTAACAGACAGAATAATGTGGAAATCGTAAGATGTATTGTCTGTACCGTTTTGTTTTATTTCCCAATCTTACACACAGACATACTTTGGTTGTGTTTTGGCTTTTTATGACGATTTATAGCTCAAGTTTAAAGTGGTAGACATTGTATTATTTCACCCACCTGGAAAAGAATATCAAAGCATAACATACACATGTGCAAATAGTCTAACCCATTGCTAAGCTTTCCCAGTATCATTGTGTTGACTGATCAAACAACAAATTGTCGTTTTTTACCAAGGAGTATTAAAATATGTGGCAAGGTGGGAAAATAACTTGTACTGTATCCATCGACTGTATTATATAGCAACGTTTGTTTTTGTTTTATACAAAAATGAATTAACAAAGTTCTTCCAAACTGGCCCACTATAGTCGACTCTGAGTCATCATAAACAGTGCTTGATTCCCGTCCAAATGGGAAACATTGTTTTCAATAGAACATAAACCATCTTTTCTTTTTGGTTTAATACAAACCATTTTAATGTTGGTATAGAAATTGCCATTTTACAATAATTAAGTGTAGTGAGTGAGTAGTGAGTGCAATCACACCTGTACCAACATTTCATTTTGCTCCTGCCGTATCTAGGACAGATACAATGAGTGTGAGGTTTGCAATATCTTCCATAATAGAATCACATGCTAAAAACATCACTCATAATTCAAGTGATATTTATTATTTCAGTAGAAAATAACATAATTATGTTTTAAAAAAGCAAATAAATCAAAATATTTTGTCAATAAAAAATATTTGTCCATGCTTTGGTAGAAAACCAACAAATATCTTAAACATGCTGATCCTCATACAGTGCTGTAGCTAAGCACAGTGAGACGTGTAGCACAACTGTCAGTTAGCATGCAAAAAAATGGAATGCATTTGACTGATATTTTGAGTGGAAGAGGAGACCGAAGGCCCACCAACTAGTTTTAAGTGATTTTTATAAAGACAATCCAAATACAAGACAAGTAGTTAAATGTTTACCACATTAATTAGTGATGAAAATGAAAATTGTAATTGCAATTCCCAAAAAGTACAGAATTTTTGGATCTTGTTTGATCCAAAACAAGATCTTGTTTGAGTCCGCTAAATGTGAGCAACTTGGCCATTTCCACTTGCTGTTAGCAACATGCTCATTCATTTGTTTACTGAGTCCTTGTAGAGATGCACATGTACACATACAGTACACATATACATAGTTAACAACTGGAAGGACAAACTGACTGTTAATAATCCACCTTCTGTATACTATCTGGACTATCTTGACCTGATTGGAATTGACCTGGAACAACTCAGCCAGTGTGGCAATAGATTGAGTTTTCCTCCTGGCAACAGTAATAAAAGGAGGTACATGTTCAAAAGTTAATTTCTTTTTTTGTAGGACATAAGATAATGTAAAAAAACAGTGTCTGAGTGCTGAGTAATGCTTCCCTGTAATGTTATCTAAAACCTTATGAGGGGATTACAGCCTTGGTTTACAGACTGGAATGACCTTTCTGAAAAAACACTGTGACCCTTGACCCATGCCCTGGTTAAAATGAAAATGTTTCAGTATGATGTTGAATTGAGTATGTTCTCCCCAAAAAGTAATTAAAAAATGTTACCTTCTGATCAGCGTCTGGCACACACCTTGCAAGTACCAGAATCCCAGTGCTCCAGTGGACTTTTTGACATTTGACTAATACAGATGACAGTGTTTCTGTGCAGTGTTCTGTGGCATCAACCGTTTCACCATGCAGCTTAAAAGTGATACGCCTTAAAAACCTTATGAATTGTTTTTTAGAACGCACCTGACTATTGCAACTCACTGTGACAAGCATTGTCTTCACATTAAGTAAGTTTTGGGAAACAGTGCATCGGTCACAGTGATAGTACACATGCTGACTGTCAGGTTTTAAGGCAAAAGATGTGAAATGCACCTTTAATGGGAAGAAAAGAGAGAGGGGTATCAAACAGTGCTGGGTGTTGTATATCTCTGTCATGTACTGAAGTAATTTAGAGGAAAAATATATTTGAAATATGACTCTGAAAGGTATGAATAAACATTAATGAAACTAAATGTTTTAGTTATTGTTTGTTGCTGCAGATTCTCTTGTATGAAAACAGGAATATACTTTTAGGTAATGTGCATATTCCTTCTCTGGTGGAGAGTTAAGTGAGAGGATTACTCTCATGTACACTAAATTTGAAGCTACAGCCAGCATCTTAAATTAGCATTAACACTGGAGACATGGGAAATAGCTAGCCTGCCTCTTTCCGAAGGCAACACATTCTGCCTAACAGCACAACTAAAGTTCACTAATAAACACATTATTAATCTGTACAAAAACTAAAGTGTGAAAGCGACAAGTTGCAATTTCACAGAGGGTTATGTGCTGGACTATTTCTTGGCTGGGTCCGGTAACTTCCTATAACCTTGTCATCATCCTGAGGTTTTTTACACTTCTGTTTTTGTTAATTAGTGACCTCACTGCTAAACTAAGGTACTTGGCTGTTGGTATCAGTCTTCTCATCTAACTCGCAGCAAATCAGCAAAGAAAGCAGAGAAAAAAAGAGTCACTGTAAATGTAGTACAATCAACATTTTCCAGCTATCATGTTCAAAAAGTAAAACCTACTATAACCTGTAATCCTATTGCCACACCCTAAAGACGTCAGATTGAGTCACAGGCTGCAACGGTGCAAGTTCGTTTTAGCCCCAAAAGACCATTTCATGGTATGAAACAAAACAATTATTAAATCACTATTACAAAGACTAAATAGCTGAATGACATGTGTGACTTACTGCACTGCTGGTAGAGTATTTCAAATAAGTGCTGATACTTACAGTATGTCTGAGATGCAGCCTGGTGCGACCTTTGTAACTAGAAAATACATCACAACAGCAGGAGGGAATTACAGAAGTGTTCCAGGTGCCTAAAGATACTAATTTAATACACACACTTTATAATGTGTGATTAATGGACTAACATGTTTGGACGTCTTACCACAATATGCAAGTACACAGAGCACATAACTTAAGCACATGACTTTTCCATCAAAGTAGACGAAGAGACTTCACTGGTGTTTTGATGTAGAATGTATTATGATATTATATTTTTTGATGAGGCATTTCTTTAATAGTTTTGTTTTCATGTATTTTGTCTTTACATGATCCTCGTGCTACGCGTTCAGAGTGGACGGTATAGAACAATATATGCAGAAATTAATGAGAATCCTCAGGAACGAATAAGTTGCTAAACAAATGTCAGCACTTGCTCGCTAATGACTTTACTGCCAAGGCCGCCAGCTCATGCATGACTAATTTGTGAAATGTGTGTACTGTAAATAGACTCACACAAATGGCTTTCTCCCATCTTACAGCACAGGATGTCACCACAAAGTCATACCATCACAGTGAAATAAGTAATCAGATTTAATTTACACTCCAAGTGTGTGTGATTATCTTCTCACTTGCATTAACATTATCACTGTCTCTTAATGTGTTTCACAATTGCTTACTGGTTCTCCTCTTTTGTTTTTGTCTTTCCCCCTCAGCCTTTTGTCGTTTACCTTCTGTCACTGCCTTCTCTGTTCTTACAACTAAAATAGATACAGGCCAGAAATATACAGCACGTATAAAAATCTGGTCTGGTTTTGACCTTCTTGTAACAGGCTGTTCCTGTTTAGCTTGCTTACTTCAGTCTGAACAACTGGGATAAGTGATAGGTGTCATATGAGGTTTTCAGCTATTTTTGCTCAAGTCGTTTGTTGTAAATTTTGACCTTCGACTTCTGGCAAGAGAGCTTTCTCCTCTCAGAATAACATGCAAGGTCCAGCTGAGACATGGCTGCTCTCTCGCTATCACACACATAAACACAAGCTCCACCCTTGTTTCTTGCTCACTTACATTTATTTTTGATTTTATATCTTTGGTTTTGTTCTGATATGTCTTTATTAAAAGGCATAGCTAAATTGGAGAAAAAAGAAAAACAGGAAGAAAATTAATTAACTGATGTATGCTTATGTGCAGACGTGAGAGTCCGGTGCTTATACACAGCTCTTTTCCTCTTCACTCTTCTCATCTCCTCTCTTTTCACTCTCTCTCTCCTCTCTCTCTCTCAATTGAGCGAAGCAGAGATGTACAGATAGAAGTCTAATTAATGTTTGCTTTCTACTCTGAGCAGCCTCTTAGTGGAGCGTAGGGTGGAGGGGTTTAAGCTGAATGGTTCAGAGCTGCACTGTTCTCATTCATTTGTTGTCTTTAACACTGGGGATGTGGGATTTCTTACCGAGGCCTGTGAGTACAGTTGCCTCGCACTTGTACAAAGAAGGGAGAAAGGCTTTTCTGCTGCGCCTGTAGATTCAAAGATTACCCGGGTTCATTACTAATAGGTCCAAGCTTTGCTTCTGAAAAATCCCTATGATGTTTGGATGCTTACCCAGAATGTACATCCATGTGCATAAAGCAACCCAGCAACTGACCATACCCAAGTTAAGGTTTAATTCTAACTACGTCCTTGTCTTCCTTTTTCTGTAAATAACACATGTATATACAGAGACTGTCCTCTAAAAAAGAACAGCAGTATCAGTCTTTTCAGCAAGCACCCCAAAATGACACATATGTTTACATCATCCTGTCTTCAAGAAATTACATTCATATACTGTACAACTAAATTGCAAGAGCAAGGATAAGGAATTAGGAAACGTAATAGTAATGCTGCATGGAGTAGTTGGGGGCATGGCACTTCAGGTCTTTACTTCCTCCCTCCCTTACTTACTTACCTCCATCCTTTCTTTCCTCCAGAGAAAGCCAAGGCATCTCATGGATGAGAGCTTAGCGTTAAACACACACCTTAACATGTGCATTGCTCTCAAAGGAGTGACAAACTTACCGAAAATGGTTCTGTTATGCTTGAAGAGTGAATTCCATTTGTTTGATATTCAGCCACTGGAGATCTTATGTGCTTTATCCTAGACGCACTGAGTATAGAGGGAAAGAAAGATACTACATCCTTACAACTGTCCTCTTTAAATTATTCATCAAACCCTGCTCTTCTGTGGCTTCTTTAAATGCCTCCTCTGTGGCAGAAATCTGAAGGTAAAATGTTGAATTGTTCTGATAAATGTGTCAGGGTCTCATGAGAGCGATTTAGCATTAACAAATGACCTGCATATTCAAGGTCACTTCTTCCACTTCTTCCTTTCACACATCAGTTTTCTGAGTGTTTTATTGCTTATGGTATTCTATAAATATATATATATATATATATATATATATATATATATATATATATATATATATATATATATATATATATATATAAACATATACAGGTCTACTGAAGGTAAGCTCAGAATTCAAATAAGATTCCCCTCATATCTTGCCATCATATCCCGTCATATAAATGAAGAAAAATCTGAATATCACCATGGCAACACACTGGATACACTGCAGTACACATAATAAGCAGTACAGACATCATCTCAATGTCAGTACAACAAATGAAGGAACTTGTTTTGGTGGTGTGTACGTTCAAAAGTTGTTTTAGTCGTGCAACAGAAAACTCAGATTGGACAGATAGTCTAGCTAGCTGTCTGGATTTACCCTGCAGAGATCTGAGGAGCAGTTAACCATAGTCCTCAGAAATCGACTAGAGTTTAGAATGCCAACACAAAAAAGCGGAAGGTGACGGACATCCGGCCGAAAATTAGGGACATCCGGCGGAATTTCCGACGGCACCTGAACAATCCCAGAAATGAAAGGTCGTTGATAGAGACTAACAGGTTGATGACTCCTCTGCAGAGCAACAGTTGTGTTGAGGTCTACAAGTTTTCATGATTATTATTCCAAACTCAAATAGAAACTTTCAGAGCAGGGGTGTAAGGGGTAAAAAGGTTGTTAGATGTATGTACATATATATATATATATATATATATATATATATATATATATATATATATATATATATATATATATATATATATATATATATATATATATGTACATTTATAATATATATGTATGCATTGTATCTACAGTATGTAATTATTTATGTTGGCTATGCATTTTTATTATTTGCACCTTATTTATGGTTGGAAATGGTGGGTTATTTGTGCAAGTGTATGACCTTAGAGTGATTAAGAGACAAATTAGAGAGCATGGGATGTTCTTAGAGCAGTTACAGTGAGTCAAACAGAGGGTATGTTATTCAGTGTAGAGCGGATGTGAGGTACTCCTTGAAATGATGAGAGTTTGGCTTCAGTTCAAGACAAGAAGTGGGTGTTCTGTTTTCACTGTTTTCACTGCACTGGGAAGTTCATTCATGAGTCAGTGAGGTGAAGATCTCTTGACCTACCTGAGAAGAAAAATGTGTATTGGCAGGATTCGTCATGATGATTTTCTTGATGAACATTAACAGCTAACTGTCTCAACTGTTGCACACTATATGTTGATCTCTATTTGTAAAAGCTGCAAACATTCTAGTAGACTTTAAAAACTCCTGACTGACCTCGGTAAGCCTCAGAATCACCCACTGATTTCTACAAATTAGACATAGGATCATGGTCACATTGGTCCCAATATAGGTTCAAATATTAAACAGAAGTGATATAATCTTGGTTATCCAACATGTCTGAGGCTTTATTAGGAGGAAGAAGATTAAAATCATGCAAACCCCATCACACAAGATAGCAAATGTCGACTTTCTGTTGTGACCTAAAATATTTTCTGCAGACTCTCCACAATCTTGAAAATGTTCCAGCATGACACTCTACATTTAAGCTGCAGTGGTATGGCATGATCCTTCCTTCTCCTAATGACTTTGGTGATGGCCTGGCATTTCATCTAGTGCTATCATCAGGCGTGTCCCTTATCCAGTAAATGTCTTAACATTAATGGATTGGCAAACAATTTTGTACAGACATGTTTTGGTTCCCAGACAATATATCTTATATATAACTTTATGTGTCTCAACAGTTGGATGGATTGCTATCACATTTGGTACATACATGTATACCCCTCTCAGGATGAATTGCAATAACTTCAGTGATATCTTAACTTTTCATTTAGTGCCAACATTGGCCATAAATACTGAAACAACTAATAAGATTCCCATCAACTTTACTGTACTTTGTGTTTAGTATTACTTAGCAAATGTTAGCATGCAACACTGAGATGGTAAATATTACACCTGCTAAACATCAAACATTAGCATTGTTATGTTACCATGCTGATGTTAGCATTTAGCTCAGCACTGCTGTGCCTACAGCCTCACAGCGCTGTTAGCGTGGCTGTAGACTCTTTGTCTTATTATGTGATAATTCTTCTTGTTCCACAAGTCCATTTTAAGCTTAATTCTGTATGTCAGTTGTTGCCATGTGACAGATGGGAAAGAAGGTAGGTGGAACAACGAAAGAGGGTTAGGTAATCAGAACAATTTTTTTGAGATTGGAAAATACCAAAGAGTATGACCTGTCCTCATGAATACTGATGCTCCTTGGCATCTAGCTGGAATTAAAGTGACTCACATTGCTGTAATAATCACAGCTATCGATTGGTCTGTGCAGCATAGGCAAGGTCAAGCAGGAGCACTCCGAATAAGAACAGAGGTAAAAGCGGGTGCAGTACAGGAAGCGGGTTTAATCATATTTGGATTAACAAGACAATACCAATCCTTTTTACTATTAGATCAGTGTTGTCCCAGGTTAATCTGGAATGAATAGATAGATCTTGACATTTTAAATACAGTAACCTACATCCCAGTGCTACAGTCTCTGTGTTTCAGGAATCTTAAAACTCACAAAAATCACCAGATTTGTGAATGTCATAGACCATGTTCTGCTGGTAATTTATATTTTGTAATCTATTGCTTTTGCACTTGTGTTGTTGCAGCCACAATGTCCATCCACTCTCAGCAACTGGCAGTCAATGGAATATGCAAGACAAGCCTGTTTTTGATTTACTAAACACTGTACCTCTGCATTATTTTATAAGACCATAAGGATAAAGTCTTTATTCACATAGTAGCCATCTTCCAGGGTCAAAGAGGCATTCTGAATCGCTCTGAAATAATTAGAGAAGTTGTGTGTTACTGTTGTAAAAATTATGGTAGTTAATATTATTATTAATTATATTATTAAAAATTATACAAGTGTGAGTGTGCATGTGTGTGTGTGTGTGTGTGTGTGTGTGTGTGTGTGTGTGTGTGTGTGTGTGTGTGTGTGTGTGTGTGTGTGTGTGTGTGTGTGTGTGTGTGTGTGTCGGTGTGTGTAAGAGGATGGGGGGAGCCAGAGACAGCCAGAGGTTGATATGAGAGGCTGTGGAGCACATCTATTCCCACAGGGGCCTTAATTGGTTCATCCTTTCACAAAACTACATTTGTTCTGTTGAATAAAGCGTTCGAAAATCAGGACAGGCACTGAATGGCACATTCATCCAGAAATGTGTATCTACCTAAATGCTCCATGTTTTTACTCTGCTTTTATCATTGCCTGTAGCAACTTTAGACATGAGAGAATATCAAAAGATGTTTAACAAATAGTACTGTACAGATTCCCTGAGATGCAATAGAGGAGAAAGTTTCTAGATTTCTTCATTTGCATGAGTGGAAATGCAGCTGAGGGGGGAAGGATCTGTTACCTATACAGGCTTTTGACTCGATCAGTTCATCTGGACTATTTAGCAGAAATTGTTTTTTGAAAACTCTGAGTCGATCATACCAAGTGCTTTTTTGTAGAACATTTCAAAATATTTAAGTTCACAGAAGAAGAGTGCCCTGTATGGTCGCAGTGCTGTACAGGGCACTCTTACATAAATCACCCAATAGACTGCTGAACTCACATCAGTGAAACTGGGACACAGGCCAGATTTATTATTTTGCACTCCCTTAATTTATTTAAGAGTAATTCTTCCATTATACTGGATTAAGCAAGTAAGGAAAGTATATTCATAGAGCACTTTTCAGTTATAAATCACTAAGTGCTTTACATAAAACATACAAAATGATACATATTAAAACACAGTACACAACTAAAATCACAAAGTAATACATACAAAATAATAATAAAAATAAATAAATAAAGGCAGATATGTCAACCAAAGGCCTGTTTAAAAAGGTAGGTCTTTAACTGATTCATCTTACTGTTATTAGCAAGAACTTAAAATAAAATATACTTGTGGTAATGGATGACTACGACTGCAAAAACAAAGACTGACCTTCATATACGTTATGTACAAACTGTGAGCAACAGTAATCCTTAGATAAATATACACATATTTTATTCAACACGAAAATCATCAACCTTGGATGTCTGCCCTAGTACCTAGGTAACACTGTCATACCCTTTGTTGGCATTTATGAGACATTTAAAGCTTTTTACATGAAATATTACAAAAAGGACATTTAAAAACAATTAAAAACAGTCATTAAATAGAATAGTCAATTAAACCAGGTTAAAATAGAATAAGACAGGTATAACATACTATAATTAAAGTTACAGTGCAGCGTAAGAGATGAATCATTTGATTTAATAAAAGGCAGTGTCAAAAAGAAACATATTCAGCCTTGATTTAAAGGAACGGAGAGTTGTGGTGGACTTGCAGTTATCTGGGAGTTTGTTCCAGATATGTGGTGCATAAAAACGGAACGCTGCTTCTCCATGTTTAGGTCTTCTTTCTATCTGGGGATAGAAAGCAGACCCGTCCCAGACGATCTGAGAGGTCTGGGTGGTTAATAATGTAGCAGCAAATCAGAAATGTATTTGGGCCCTAAACCATTCAGTGCTTTATAAACCAATAGTATTTTTTAAATTAATTATTTTAAAGATAGCCAGTGTAAAGACCTCAGAACTGGAGTGACATGATCCACTTTCTTGGCCTTAGTGAGGACTCGAGCAGCAGCGTTTTGATTGGCTGCAGCGGTCTGATTTTTTAGGGAGACCTGTAATGAAACGAAAGTCGATACTACTGAAGATAAAAGCATGGACTAGTTTTTGTTCCACATCCTGCTGAGACATAAATACTTTAACCCTTGATATAAATGTTTAAGGTGATAGTAGGCTGACTTTGTAAAGAAATGTGGCTGTTGAAAGTCTGGTCTGAGTCCACGACTACACCAAGATTTCTATCTTTGTCTGTGGTTTTTAATATAGCTGATTGAGAGCTGAGCGCTGACTTTTATTTATTCCTCCTTAGCTCATAAAACAACTACATAATTGTGTCTTTGTTGATCAACTGACTGCAGTTTCCCTCAGCTTAATGGCGCTATTGTACCATCTTTCAGCTCATTGTTTTGGGTCTTAAGGCCAGCAACTTAGTATTTTGGTTCTCACCACACATCAACATTCATTCCAGTCATAGCAGGAAGCTTTTTTTTCTCAGCAAAAAGGCTGTGAATATCCCAATGTACACTACCTGCCAGCACCAAACAAAATACAGAAAAAGTTACAGACTAGCTGGGGACACACTGGACCATTTAGCAACTAAAAAAACACATATTATTTCAGGAGTAGGTAGAGACCAAAACATAGCTTATAGGAGAGTGTAAACAATTTGTACATTAACATGTTATCCATATCAACCTTACAAGTGACAAAAAAAATCAGACTCATGCAGCCATTAGCGCGAAAAGTGGCTAATGGTTTGTCACTAGTGGTACAGCAGCACAGGCCGATGCCCTGGCGCGTTATGTCGCTAAATACAGCGGCATGCGCAATTGTTGGAGTGGTGTGTCGCTTGTGTTCCACTGGCACACACCAATGGCAGGTGGAAGTGGTAGGCCACTGTGAGTGACAAACAGTAAAGTTATTTAATTTATCTTTGTAAAAAAAAAGTTAATATAGCTACTCTTAGCTAACATGGCTATTGTTAGCCTAGCCACCGTAGTGGCTTATGCCACCTATGCCACAAACCGTTTACTCATTAAAAGTAACGTTAGTCTATATATGGTGAATCATGAATACTAATGCCATATATAATTATGCTATATGTACAGCCTGGTTAATGTTCCGCAACGAGAGTATTATATGATGTAATGTGTGATCGCGTATTACTATTAAACATGCCAAAAATAATAAATGATAGGATATCTGAAATGACTCTACTGTTTATCACTGACAGTGGCGTACCACAACTATCTGCCGTCAGGAAACGGTGTGTGCGGGTGGAACACAAGCGGCACATCACTCTGACGCCGCTGTAGTGAGCAGCAGAAGCCGCTAGGGGATCTGCTTATGCTGCTGTATGCATACCATCAGCCACTTTTCAACCTCAGCGTCACTCCATGCTGCTTAACAACTTCTATAGAGACATGCGGTTAGATAGATAGATAGATAGATAGATAGATAGATAGATAGATAGATAGATAGATAGATAGATAGATAGATAGATAGATAGATAGATAGATAGATAGATAGATAGATAGATACTGTACTGTGGCCTAACAGCAGAGTTGCTATGGTACATGGTTGACCTTGTGCAGATTATTCCAATACTCTGATTTCTGCTTAAGACAAGCTAAATATCTGTGTGAGTAATTAAGCCAGTGGTTTTATTACTGGCCAATTAGACTCATGCCCACTCTCGCTGAATCGTTGGCTTATCTGTTACCGTGTTTGCACACTCTCTGCATAAATGTGCTCACACACACACACAAACAGGCACAATCAGTATAAACTGTATAGTCTGCATCAGCATGGAACAGATAGAGAACATTGCAATAAGTATGTTTGCTCTCCAATGGTGCTTACAGCTAGATAACAGTTAATACAATCACCAATGTGACTGGCTTATCTTTAAGCTGTTATTGAAAAGTTGTTGGAAAAGTTCGACAGCTAAGCTATAGCATTTGTGATGATGAGGAAGACAACCACAGGGGAAACAAAAAGTGGATCCGGTGAAAACTGTTATAAAACTGAATGATCACCAAATCATCAAATTTCATAAAACCAACATGATTCAAAATAAAGAAAAGCCAAATCCAAACTCTTTATTTTCTGTCTCGCTCATTTCGCGTGGGCTCTTTTTCTCTCTGTCTCAGCTCTGCCTCCTTGCATGTTCTGGTCTGTCGGTCTCTTTCCAGAGTGCTGGCTCTCTCTTGGCCTCAGAGCTTAAAACTGTTCTGTTCAGGCAGGCGTTCTTAAGTTGTTCTTAGGCTTTGCGGATTTTAATTTGCACTAAACTGCTCTTTTAGCTGTTTTTTCTATGCGTATTTTCTGTATGTATTTCATCGCTTGTAAATTTTTTCTGTTGTTTTCTATTTTTAATGCGTTATAATGTGGTTTCTGTAGCACTTTGAGATTCTCTTATGAAAAGTGCTTTACAAATAAAATGTATTATTATTTATTATTATTCTCTGTTTCTCTCTCCCGCTCTGTCTTTCATGTCCTTTTCTCAGAACTTTATTAGGGGAGATGTCATCTGCCCTAGCTAAACCTGACTGATTTCATAGAGAAGCATCATGATACTACCAGCATCCTCCTCCTGTCTGTCCACTTTAATAAAATACCTGTTTTTACCGCCTCTGCTGTTGAACTGCAGAAATAAAAGTCCATCAATGCCAGAGGTGAAGGAGACTCCACTCTGACGAGGAATTGGGTGTCTAGCAAGACCCCAGAGTTTGAGTTAGTGGATTAAAATGCAAAGATTAAAATGCTCTGTTTGTTTTAGTGCTTAGCAAGACTTTGTGCAGCTCTCTTTTGATGGAGACAACTATGTTTTTGTGAACAGAGAGCAAGAAAACAAAACAAAGCTGCATTAATGTTCTCTCACTATATTGCCTACCCTGTCTCTGTGGAACTGTGAACAGGATTGTTTGAGTTTCTGAATTGGGTGGTTTGTACAAATGTATTGAGGGAAATGGTGTGTATAGGTGAAAACAGCTGGAGGTGATATTAAAAAGATTATTCTTACCTGAAGCACAGGGGTATGCTGTATAAAACCTCGAAAAAAGCAATACATCTTTCAATATGCTCTTGATCTCTGCCTGAAAAGGGGAAAGTAGATTATTTCTTTTGGATTTCCCTGTGACATTCATCAAAATATATGTGGGACCAACATTAATGTATTTAATCAATGAATGCCTCTGTTGTTACAACAGTACAACCTCCAAATATGTTCTTTTTTATTTTTGGTCGAGAATGAAATATCTCGACATCTATTGGATGGATTGTCATGAAAGTTAGTATAGACATTCAGGGTACCCAGAGAGCCCATACCGATGTTGGTAATCCCTCTCTATTACCACTACTTAAATGTAGCCTACAAATTCTATAATAGTAGTTAGTAACACAAATCTGAAAAATAGCAGCTGTACTGAATTAGTTATATGGCCAGAAAACAGGAGAGTGGAAGAGAAAGACAAAAACATAATTTAGCCATACATTTTCCCTCTCTGGCTCCATTGGGTTAACAACCAATTCATAAGACACACAGAATTCACGGAATAGCAAAGATAGAATATTTATTTGCTGAATCAGATTGTTTATTAAGTCTGTTTTGTATTGTCTCACAGTAAACAAGTGCTGCTTCTGCTTGTTTTAGCAGGGTACATTGGGGAGGGGGGACTAATGAATTGAAAGAACTCAGTTGGGCTGAATTTCTTTGGCAAAAGCAGAGAGGACTCCAACAGAACACAAACACACACACAGTGGAGAGCACAGAGGACCCAGGCTGTATATTAAATGATCAGAGACAAAGTCATGCTCGCTGCAGCACTCTGCTGTGTGCGAGTAGAGAAAGATTCACAGAGATGGAGGAAGAGGGTGAAAACAAAAGAAAAGATCTCAAAGATCTCCGACACTTTAATTTGTGGGCCCTCTCAAACAAAGCATGGCTTAATAAATTGGAAATAGTATCATCCACAGAGGAACACGGTCGAAAATACAGCAGAGCCTTGACCTGATGTAAAGCAAAACCATCTAAAGTCCAAATAAAGAAAGATACTCATCCTGTGCCCTGCAGTCATACTGCTGCTCGCTGGCATTGGCCAGCATCAGGTCCCATTTTGGCTAATGATCCAGCAGCAAAGGTACCCAGTAGTTCTGTATTTACTCTACACTGTATTTACTCTACACTTATTGCTTCATTCAGTCTTTTCAGGCAAAAGGTCAAGGCAGCAGTAATCAAGAAAACAGTCAGTCAATATGTTTGGCTGGTATCAAAGGCTTGCCTACCACTCAAAGAGTCAGAAGAGACTATGGGCCCTATCTTGCACCCAGCGCAATTGACTTTGTACACCGACGCATGTATCATTCCTATTTTGCACCCGACGCACAGCAGACTTTTCCCTCCATAGACGCACGTCAGTAAATTATGGAATGAACTTGCGCTCCCGGGTGCGGTTCAACGTTCCCTGATACTATTTTACAGTTTCAGAAAACAATTCCGCCACTGACCAGGAAAAACCTAGTCTAAAGTCAGTGGCGCGTTATTCAGATGCTACTTTAGGGGCGCATGCTTGGCCATAGCGTGTGCACAACGCACATACACTTTGCTTCTCTCATCTACACGGACGCAGCAGTTCCCATTTTTGCAAACCATACATAATTACAAGGAAAAATATTACAGGAAAATGCGCTTCAGGTGTTTGGATAGGTCAGGAGCCACTTTACAGTACAGTCCTCAAAAAGTCGCAGCATTCTTTGTGGCTTGTTGTGTTTTACACAACATTTCCATGAATCATGGATGTGTTGATGACATAAATGAGGAAATATTAGAGGACTTAAGGAGACGTGATGTTGAACTATGGCGGGATTGGACACTTGAGGGTCCAGGCGTGGCAATGTGCGATGTGCTCCTGGTGGAGCGGGTGAACGGAGATGGAGTGGGGAGGAGGACTTAGACTTAGACTTAGAAAACTTTAATGTCCCCGAGAGGCAATTTGTTGTACAGTACAGGCATATGACACATAATTCACAACACAAACATTGAACCAAACATCTACAGCGCTATTTATCTAACACATCAATAAATAGAATACAGTAAAAGGAGTATATTGCACAATGTCATAAATAAATAAAATAAACATAAAAACTACTCCACATTATCCCACTGCACATCTATTCCTTCAGTCATACTCCTCCCTACACCTTATTTAATTGGGTTATTGCGATAGGAATGAATGAGTTTTTTGCACAACAGGAGCACGTGGTGCGTTTGGAGGCCCACACTTCATGGCTGCAGCATTTCTCTCCAGACTTGCCGCAGCAACATCGCCACCCGGTCAAGACGGGCAGTTATTACTTTGCTGCATTTCCCAGACAGCTCCGCTCCAGCCCTGACGAGAACGTCTCCTCGGCTGTGAACCGCTCCCGGCATGCGCCAGGCAAAACCG
This sequence comes from Gymnocephalus cernua, assembly GCA_023631565.1. Lineage (NCBI taxonomy): Eukaryota > Metazoa > Chordata > Actinopteri > Perciformes > Percidae > Gymnocephalus > Gymnocephalus cernua. Next base: position 10,327,325 of record CM042426.1, on the reverse strand, counting down.
CCGTCATAATAGCAATCCGCCATGGAACAAGCACGCCTGCACTTAAAGGGAATGTGAGATGACACTCTGATTGGTTTATTGCACGTTACGCCCAAACCACACCTAGCTACTTCAGACTAACCCATTTTAGACTTGCGTCGGGCGCAAGACTCATTTATCCCGCCGGTAAAATAGCAACAGCGCCCGAGATCCACCCACAAAGCTACTTGCATTTTGCGTTTGATACTTGCGTTTCAGATCGTTAAAATAGGGCCCTATAAGTCAGATCTGCAGAATAAACCAGTTGGTTGAGGTAGCCTAAAGACTCTTGTGAGATGTATTTGGAAGATAAGCAGCACAGAGTCCATGCAGCCAATTGAGTTTCTCTGAAAACTCCATCTAAATGAATTTACTTGGAGGAAATTTTCAGTCATAATGAGGTTCCAGTATTCAGCAAATGTACACTTTTTGAATGAACACGTTTTCACAATCAGCTTGTTTTCTTTCTTTCTTAGATCGTCATTTCTACTTTGTTGTTGTGATGGCATGTCTTGATAAAACAAATAATATGAAGTAATCAAAGGTTGGTTTTGAGGTAAAGGCTTCATATTACAATACTTCATATTTCTGTGCTGAATTCAAGCAATTGCATGTAGAATCGATGTGGTACTGCTGCATTATACTGTAAATGTAAATATCCTATGTCATAGATACATACACTTTTAAGATGAATTGAACATCATGAACTAAACAATAACTAGCTTTATAACAGATGTGTCAATTTCGGGAAATCACACCAAGGAGATGAGTTAAAGGCACTATGACATTTCTCTGTTCTTCCTTAATGGAGTTCCTGTTGGGACAGGATGTTAGTGCTGGATATAATACAGTGATCAGCAGTGACAGACTGGTTATCAGAAGGATTGGGAGAATTCCTGGTGGGCTGTTTTTGTTTCCGGCTGATTACATTGGACTTAACTGAGTAACGATACTGTATCTCACTGCAACCTGAGCTGATAGAGCTGTGTGTAGGCTCTGTGCTTACGAACACACTCAGACACACTCTCTTAACGTCCAAACCAAGTTGGGAATAGGGGAGTAAGTAAGCAAATTCTCCCAAACCCTCCCCCTCCTATCTTCACAATGAAGTCCTGAGAGTAGCAATATAATACATTGAAGATAGAGAGCAAAGGAAAATAAATGAACAAAAAATAGAGCAAAGTGAAAGGTTGTGCTTACTGGACGTTACAAGAGACAATATTGTACAATCGTAAAACTCATCTCTTATTTCTTACTCAACAGAAACTCTTAAACTGTATAAAACACGGAAGGGAAAGTAAAACAAGGCTTAAATATCACCAAACTTCAACGGTAGTATACTGAGGGTCCCTAATTGTTAACCGAGGTGGTCAGCACGTTTTATAGATTTCAATGGGAAGCACCTTTCGTGATCACAGCACGACTACGGTAGCAAGTAGTGTGAAAAGCCGAAGATCCATGTAGGGAGGTTGGTTGGGGTGGTGGATGGGTCAAACAACACAGGACTTTCACCTCGGAGGCCAGAGATCGTGTCCCGCGTGTGACGTTTCCCCCGTTGTTCTTTCCCTAAACCCAACCTTCGTATAGATGCTTCCCATTACGTGATGACCACCGCGAAAAACAAACGAGATAAACATGTTTGTGTATACGAATCAATAGATAAAAAATGACGTGACCATTTCACAAACTGCCATTGCTGTACTTGTACTTGTTTCCTACTGTACATTTTCCTTCTGTAATGTGACCACAAGTAATACTTTGGCTTGACATTTGTCTAAAAGTGAAGCCTCCATGCATTTCAGTTTGACTCTAAAACAAAGAAAATTATTTCGGAAAACACAAGACAAAATCAGCCCTTTTATTCTTCAGTGGGTCCATTCACTTTAGCCCATAGGGCCGGTTGTAAAATGACATTAATTTGTTAAAAAGACTTGACATTCCTCAAGAAATTCTCTTTCCATCTCTTGAAAACACATTTGTAATTCTTTCCTTTCTCTCTCAGAGTCTTTTATTAGGGGGCCAAATAGCATTTGGTGGGTGAACACTGATTTGTATTCCTTCAGCTCTAATTTAATTCGCTCTGGTAATACAAAAGAGAAAAGCCCATCAACAAATAACTGCAAAACAAACAAGAGGGTTGCATGCATAAAACAAGACGAACAAACCTGCTTTGGGGCTGATTGTGTTCAGATGCACTTGATAAAAAACAACTTTGCATGCTGAAAGTAAATGAAGAGGTTTGATTCAAGTTTGTTTTATGTTTTTTTTTTTATCACTTGCTGTCGTGTTCATTCAACACAAGGGTGGAAATGTAGATAATGTTGCTAATGAGCAGGATGACTACATTGTACAAATTGAATTATTGTTGTAATTTGGTGCATTTTCCTCAGGTTACTGTCCAATTATTTATATGTAAAACCCACACTCAACAATTAGTACCTATTGTAAAACAAATCTTTGCTGGAAGGAGTTTTTTTCTTAAACCAAAATGATCCTATTCACAAGTCACTTGATGGTGGAATGATGAATTAAAAACGAACGCTTGTCTTAGCTGTAATATTGCTGACTCAATCATTAAAACACCAACACAGACTGGTTTTGAGACGTACTAACTTTGGACAACTAAATTATGAAATATATAGTTGATATGGTTTTTACAACTGCAGACCAAAGTCAATACCAAAATTCAGTTGCACGACTAAAATTGACAGCTTCAGCACAGGTTTGTTCAGAGCTCAATTACAAAAAAACAGGCACAAGCAGATGAAAACATGCCAATTTACAGCATTTGCACTTGAAAAATAGAAAATAGAGCCTTAAATCTTTTTTTATTTCTTTTATTTTTGCCCCTTACTAATTATTGACTTATATTATATTATATTGACTTAACTACTCAGCCACAGCAAATGGAGACTTCATCAGAGCTCATGCTGACATATTTGAACTCATGTCAGCCTGAGAGAGCCTCAGCTAGACCAGTGCACAGTGGGATTCATTTGATCTCACTCTGCATCTCACTAGTGGACATGAGGAGGAGAAAGTGGTCTCTATTAGGATGTAGCAGAAAATGAAGAGTATCAGACTTAGGGCATGCTCTGTCAGTAAGAATACAGAGAGCTACAGGGGGACACTTTGAAGAAATGAGTGTTTGTGTGTGTGCATATGTGAGTATTGTAGTTAATTACAACTGCAACAACTTGTAGATGGAAAACAAGTGCCTACAGGTTCCAGTTTGCATTGCACGTTAATGGTCTCTGTGTCAGACCCTCAACCCCGTCTGGTTGTGATTGTAAGCTCCTTATCTTGTCCACTTCCTAAAAAACAAGCATTTCTTCTTGCTTGACAAATGTGACACGACTGAACTTTAGGTTTTTTATTGCCTAAATATGCGCTTTCACAAGTTACAACCCTCTTTGCTTTCATCTAGACTCATCAGTCCCTCCCTCAGTTAAACGCCTATCCTTCAATCCTTTCTATTCCTCTTCCTGGCTTTGCAGTGTGTAATCTCACTTTTAATTTTCTTTCTATTAACCTCTCGCAATTGTTTGTTTTACCATTACCCCTCAACACACACACACACACACACACACACGCTTAAATTACCTTCTGAGCTAAATTGCAGTTTATTTGTACATCATGACAGAGATATGCTGAGTTAATTATAGGGCCAAATGAACGTCACGGCATATGGAGGAGGCAAGGGGAGGGAATGAATGGATAATGCATGTAGACAAGCTTGGAAAGCCCATACTACCAACTAATATCATGGAGTGGTTTAGTAACACTTTATAATAACGATCACTAATAAATGGTAAATTTATAGTTAATTAAGTTAATAGTTATTTTGCTGTTAAAAACCAATGAAGTGATGATTTATAATGTTTACTAAATATTAGTAATGTTAGTTTAACATGTTGTATATTATATTAAAGCTACATTGTGTAAGAATTTATCCCATCTAGCGGTGAAATTGTATATGACAACCAACTGAATATTACTTTCTAGCCTTTCCCATTCCGAGTGCATTTTAACTTCTATGGTGGCCGAACCCAAAATTATCTCTCTCCATCATTTACACACAGCTGTTCTAGCCACTCCAATATTAACTGTGGTCGTGTTGCTCGTGTTGCTTTGCCTGTCACATTGTCGTTTTAATTCTCTTTTTCGCTTCCCTGGCGAGTAATCTCCCCCTTGCAATCGTCACGGTGCCACTAGGTGTAAGAGGGCGAAAGGCGGAGGTATGTCCCTCGTCGGCTAATGTATTTTAAAGATGGAGGTGCTACATGGCTGCCATAATTCGAGCGACTCGCTCTCATGTATTCTGAATGATTCTAAATGGCAGATTCTACGCTTACGTAGAATACTTTGATTAGTTGGTGGAAGTAATTACACATAAATGAAGAAGAAAAGGCCCATTTTGGACAAATGGAATTACAATTTAGTCCTCAGAGGACACCATTAGAAAAAGCTGGACTCTAATACACATGCTCTGCCTCATTCTTCCCTCAGCACTTGACTGCAATTTACATATAAATGTTTTAGTATTCAAGGGGTTAACAGCAGTATCCTGTAATGTTCCTATCTCCATGCAAGGCCTGAGATTCCATAAATAGACTTCTTATAGCTGCAGACTGTGTTGTGACGAGCCGAGCTGGCAAGATATGTATTAACCTAATGTGATGGAAAACTATGCAGTTTTCTGCAGGGTTGTATTGTTTTACTCTTTAAACTCCAGATTAGGCACACAGAAGCTTGATATGTCCAATAGCAGACACCAACCTGAAGAGACTATTCCCCTCTGTCACCAGGGGAAAACCTCTACCTTATTTTCATTTCCAATGACTAGTGTTAGAGGAGGAAGCAGGACTTCAGGGAAACAAGAGGCTTAATTGGCCGAGCTGATGGCAACGCACTTAAAGTTAGAAGTGCATGAGGCATAGATCGCAGACCCGGGCCAGTTCCCTAGGTGAGAGCTTTGCTGGAGGAGTTTATAAGTCTCAGAGCAATTTGCTCTGAATGAAGAGTGGAATACAAAAAGGGGGAGAGAGAGCTCATGGATAAAGGATGGCTTACCATGTTTTCTGTCATCTATTTGCTCACAACCTCCCTTCTCCTCTTTCAAAGACTTTTTCCTGTTCCGTCTAACCCTAAAGCCAAACTACCGAATGGAAGATAATTAGTCCAAATTGTGTGAGACAATTCCCAAAACACTAAGTACTGCAAACTCTGTGTAGTATTGGGCATGCCCTTATACATTGACTTTTGTTTTTGAGTTTTCAAGTGTTATTTCTGGAAAATCTGAGTATAATGACATTCCAACATCCCTTCCTGAGTAGTTGTACAGTACAACACTTCACAAATGTTCATGTTTCACATGACTACTCTAGGACCTTACAGCTCACATGTGTCATCAAGGTGGGAATGACACATTAAAGTTGTGAAAAGTCTTGATGTCTATGACTATGTCTAGATAAGGGTGAAAGTTGACCCAAATGCTCTCCAAACACTTAGTTCTGGATTGGTGTTAAGTGGGCTCTACATTGCTACGATTTATTTATTACTGATTTGATACTCCTTTTTTTTTATCTTTTCACAGTGGTATCTTTATTTTTTCTCTGCAATTTCTTAAGTTTATTCATTGTCTAAATGAGCTTTTGCGTTTATTGTCCTGTGTACACAGGAAATGAGAATGAAAGATTATCATTGAAATGCCCTGTACAAATAAAGGTTTAATGAACAAATTAATAATTATTATGAAATTGGTTGTTGGTTTAGCTGCTTTATGAAAATCACTATAATGAGGCTGATATCAATGTCATTATTTTTGCTTGTATTTGGTCATAGACCAAAGAATTGGACAAACTGAAATGTTGACCTAATTACCTGAGAGGTTGACCACAAATGTCAACCTCATCAATTCCAGATGATCACGAAAGTCTACTGCATTTATAATTTCAGAACCATGAATGTATGTTCAAATTTTTTAGCCAGTCCGTGCAGTACAGTAGATGTTAAGATATTTCATAAAATGGGTTAAATATTTGACCTGCTGGTCTTAAAAAAAAGATCAGAAGATCACCAAAGTCATTGGAATTCATCATCTAGGCACCCTGGATATATGTACTAGATTGCATGGCAAGCCATCCAACAGTTGTCAAGATATTTAAGTAAAAGCTAAAAAATGTCAACCTAGTGGTGGCGCTAATGTCAGGGGATCTCAAAAGTCTCTCGGGACCATGACTGTCTGTAAAAAGTTTACATCTAAAAGTTGGTGAGATATTTCAATTTGGACCAAAGTGGTGGACTGACTGACTGTCCACTAGTGTGGCTAAAATGGCTACAGTAGAAGAGGCTATAAAGCTGTGATTGAGAGATGGTCTTTTTCACAAAGGCCATACCAATATACCAAAATATAATATCAACAAATACCCCTATTAGATTTACTGGCTTGGCTCTCTCAGCTATATTTTCAGATCCATGCTGTCAATGGCCTCCTCCAAACTGTACACAAAATGTGAAAGTTGGCAGAAGGTGTTGTACAATATGTGTGTACAAAGGCTTGTCCTTGTCAGAGCACACCTTCGTAGAATTGTATTATGTGCAAGCAACTAGTTAAATCCTGGAAGTGATGCTTCTTCTTTTCCAGCTTTTGGTAGAGAAGTCAGAGCAGGGAGAACATATCCTGCAGAATGAAAAATGAAGCACCAGTTCTTAAGCCCTTTGGTGTTACTCCATGAGCCATGTTTCACTGTAAATAATGTTCCTCTCTGAAGTCATGAATAATAATAAAAATAATATTACTTGAATTTCCCTTTCGCATCTGTACTTCGTTTATCCCTCTGTAATGTAAATTAATGAAAAGAACTGAGCAACCACTTTGTCAGCTTCAGTAGCTGAAATATATTTAAAAAAAACAATTTTGACTTTCAGTCCACTTCTGGCCACTGAGGAGCTGTGGCTCAGATACCTTAGTAATAGTCAGACGCTTGGTCTGTGTCTCTCAGCGTCAGACACGCAATAAGCACCCCTCAGCGTGTATATGGAACGCACCGGGCAGAGCAGCAGTTCCCATGATCTTTTCCTAGACCTAACTGCATCAAAAATGACGACAATAGTCCCAACCCAGTGAGTTTAGATAAAGCACGTTTAGATATGACGCTAAAGGAGACGTTTAGCATCAATAACAAAGCCAAAGGCACCTAACCAAGCGTATTTTACGCAATGGGAATGATAATGTGTTGTAATAGTAACTGATGTCCATGTCAATGGACAATTAAATATGTAATCAATCTTGACATAAATATCAACTGTTAAAGGTCCCATGACGTGGTGCTCTTTGGATGCTTTTATATAGACCTTAGTGGTCCCCTAATACTGTATCTGAAGTCTCTTTTATATAGACCTTAGTGGTCCCCTAATACTGTATCTGATGTCTCTTTCCCAAAATTCAGCTTTGGTGCAGAATTACAGCCACTAGAGCCAGTCCCACAATGAGCTTTACTCAGAACGTGCCATTTCTGTGTCTGTAGCTATTGAGGAGGAGAGGGGGGGGCAAGGTGGAGGGGTGTGGGGGTGTGGCCTTGAATCGCTCATTAGCAAGGCTATCATTGGTCATCTGGGCTCCTGTAGTTGACGTTAGCGTCCTGGTTAGCAAAACAATGGTCGCGCCAACGCTTACGACCAGCAACTTGAGAGTCCACCTGTTAACACTTCATCCCGGCAAGCTGGAAGAGGAGGGGGGATCGGGGGCGAAGCAGGCCAGTATCGACTCCATGCTATTTCCTTCACGAGGACGGACCCTATGCCCGTCAAAATAGAGCGACAGATTGGCTGACACGGTTCGTTTGCGAAGATATGAGGCCTATTAACGTGATATATGGGAGCGGGTTTCAAGCTTTCCCCTGCTACAGGACCGTGAATGGTAACGAAGCTGTACGACACGACCATACATACACTGCCCTCTGGTTGACGGCCGAACATATACAATGTAAGTTTGATTCCAATATAGGTCTTACTGAAGGCATTTAATGGTCAAAATATTATTAATAAATATTTGAATATATTCAAATATTAATATTAATAAACAAACGAACTTCGAATATGATTTTTGGGCAAAAGTCAAAGCCCTAGTCCCGTAGCATTGGCAAGTAATTCTTAGCATTTATTATTTAAGCTGCTTTGGAAAGTTTTCCACAATAATTAAAAAGAATTGCATTCAAAACTATGTTTGAAATTGTTTGGCATTCTGTTTGCTGTCCTGCGTGAAAAGCCAGAACTTGACATTTTTTAAATACTATTTGACTCAGGTCAGATAAAAAAAACATTCTTCTCTATTGTTCTTTTTGGTCCTTCTTTCTACCTGCTTCACCATTTCTGCTTTCTGTCATCTCACGATTCATGAGCTGGCAGCTAGTTCAGCATCCACTGTTTGTGTGGCTGGTAAATGAAAGAGTTGTTTGTGTCTGTGAATTTGTGAAACAAAATAAACATAACATACATGTAATTGGTCATACAGCTCATTGCTTCAATTTACAGGCACAAACCTGATTATTTATCATACATATTTTGTAGATCATTCAAAGTCACATTTTGGCTAGTCTAAATCATTTGCGTTCCACTTCCAGGATTAATCCGTGTTTCCTTCTGCTTTCTTTGTGTTGGAATTTTAAATCCGGTGGCTATATGAGGACTATGGTTAACTGCTCCTCAGATCTCTGCAGGGTAAATTGAGACAGCTAGCTAGACTATCTGTCCAATCTGAGTTTTCTCTCGCACATCTTTTGCAGCGGCTCTGTGCGGAGTTTATCACTGCCCATGACGATTCTGATTGGTTTAAAGAAATGCCATTAAACCAGAGCACATTTCCCCCCCATCCCTGAATGCTATGTAGAGTAACTAGACTCACCTTCAGTGTGCTTTGGAGGAGGGTCTGGCAAAGCGAGACTACATTTTGGCTGTACTTTCTCCAATTCTGGATTTTTATTTAGTTACTGAATGGATTCTCCAACTGAGTTAACTGTTTTCCAGTCAACTATGCCAATTAAACCTGAATGACACTGTTGTACTAGGCGTTACTTGTTGCCTCCCAGACCTTTTAAGTGTCAGTGAAACTAGAGAACAGGAAGGAGTGAGCAATTTCTTAAGGAAAAAAAAAGCAATTCCTCTCATTCAGTATCTAGCTTATGTCGAGTTGTTACATTGAACAGCTAATGAGAAAAGTAGTGAGGAAGAATCAATTGTCTGTTTTGTACTACAGTCAACCATTTAATCAATTGAATTATCATAAACATAAAAATGCTATGAGCTTGTGATTTTCTGAGCTTGTGATCACTGGGAAAAACCCAACACACTGGTGACACTGAGGTATTTGTATTAGGCTTTTCCACCTGTGTGTCTCTCTCCCCTGATCCCATTTTTCTACAATAACATAAGCATAGGGAACTCTGGATGCTGTTTCATGTTGTGCATCCATTACTGAAAATCTTGTTTGTTGGCGAAGAAGCAAGAGTGAACTTGTGGAAGAGAGTTGCTGTGCTTTTCTTTCTGTGGTGGAGCAAAATGGGGAAAAGTTAGCATCAGGAGTGTTTTGCTGGTGTGTTTGTTAAGCATGTCCTGGAGCTGTAGGGAGCGGTGTACTGGGAAAACGGTGCATTATGGAAGAAGGGAGGGAGGGAAGTGGCAGAAAAGGAGGGAAGGAGATCTTTGATGAGGCCCCGGGAGTGTCTCTAATGAGAAGCGATGTGAGGGAGCTACTTCTTTCTTCCATCAAAAACGGAGCTGTGCCACACTGTTATAATCAAGCCAAAAACATAACCAACGGCCTTAATTAAAAATCACAAAATCACCATTTTGCTTCATGCCTTCTTAAACACAAACTCCAGCAGGAAATCTCTGAGAGAGCAAACAAAGGGGAGACAACGCTATCATAGGCTCTTTTTCACTGAGATATATGTTTACTACTAAGATTACTGTAGCCACCAATTGAGAGGGTTTTCTACCCTGTGATTTTTGCAACTATCAGGAAGGTTGTGATGATGATTATTTGTACACATTTCCTCTCTTTTCTCCTGCTGTAAAAATATTTTTGATGATTCATCTTGAACTCAGACATACATGTATTCAATCAAATGTGATTTGGGGTAGCTAACCCTACCCATCATATACAATAAATGTGCACTGGCTGTTAGCCACTGTGTTAGGTAGCAGAGCAATATCATAGTGGGTGTGTTTGTATTTCAGCTGGCAACTGTAAAAACAAACCCATTATTGAAGATACACTCTAACTTCCGCTTCACTGTGATAATGACCACATTTCAAGTAGTTGGCCATTAGCCGTATGTCAGATAATCCTGACCAACTGGACCTTTCTTCTTGGATATACATATTTGATTTTGCACTGGTAAACCTGTTGTGAATCAAATCTAATCCATCCTTAAAAAAAATCACATGATAATATGTGAATGCAAACTGCATGACGAGGGGAAGATAACAGACGGGTCAGGGATTTGTCAGCATTTAAACAGACAGCCCTCCCTTCCAATCTGTCTCTCCACACACACATGGCACATCACCACCAAACAATTTTCCGACTGACTGCAAGTGTGCATGTGCTTATGTGTGCACGTGTGTTTGTGAATATTGGATATGTGTATTGTGGTTGGAGATCAGAGAAAGACGTTTTGCTCTGTGCCTCAGTTGCACTGTGACTGGCAAGCTCAGATTAGCATGATTTATTTGACACTGGTAAACAATGCAGTTGTTCAATCAATCAGCATCCTGATACCCTAAACTGGCCTACTAAAGCTGTAGTGTGGAACAAACTGTGTGTGTGTGTGTGTGTGTGTGTGTGTGTGTGTGTGTGTGTGTGTGTGTGTGTGTGTGTGTGTGTGTGTGTGTGTGTGTGTGTGTGTGTGTGCCTTTCCATGCCATGAACTGTTAATATGAATGTTAACTGGAAAAAATAATTTAAAAAAGATTATGTTTTTTTTAAACATTTTTAAACACTCTGTCAATCTCAAGTCATCAAGTAGGACAGATTCATTCACAGTCGACCATTATCCAAAGCATTTGTTTGAGTTACAGCTTGCCTCATTCTAAGTGAAAAGCTTGAAATGTATAACAACTTTTAAAATACAAGCCAGCTGAGCATTTGACAGGATCAGACAAAGATGTTAAAAAGGCTTTGGGGGAAAACAATAGCATTCACACAGAATGAGATGTGGAAGGGAAACGACATGTTGGCCTAACAAACCAGTGAGCCCATTCTTTGGAAATGACTGTAGGTTAATAGCAGTTTTGCAAATGCTGCAGCAGCACTGTCACAAAAGCTATACAGACATGAATAATGCACAAAGTGGATGCAGTGCTGTATTTGATAATAGTATGATTTTCTCCTTACCAGGACCCCCTTTTAATCACAACAGTTCAACAGTCATATTAAGGTAATGGATATAAAGAAAGCAGGAAGAATAATGTACAGTATTACGCTGGCACTGTTGTAAATTTTATAAATTGCTGGCAAGAATGCAATATGCTTATGTAGGATGAGCTGTTTAAAAACAAGGTAAAGTGATACCTATTGCTTTACAGTAACGTGTCATATTAACATAAACAGCATGTGAATTAACAAAAATAATAATTGTATTAAATATAAAACGAAAAATGTATGTAACATAAATAAGAAGTTTAAGTCAAAAACCATATTTAATCAGACTCACGTTTTAGCTTCTGTCACACCCGGGGGTTGCTAATTAAAAATCCCTGCTTAAATGCAGCTTCATCAGCACACTCCATTTCACAGGCCACGTGCAGGTAGTTTGTCTCAATTTTTAATTACACCTTGCATGCTAATATGAAATATAAACCAAACATTTACCAGTAGGGACACCTTTTCATTTCACGGTGGGATGCTCTCTTGTGTTTATGAAACAAGTGAGTGTGTCTGCCAGTGCATTAAACAAGGATGACGTGTGTCTCCTTACCGTCAGAGCTTAATGAGCTATTTACTAAATCTGCAAAATATCTGCTAACTGACGATGCCTTTGGCAAAGAAGTCAGAACACAAACAAGATTGGCATTGTATAGTGGTGGTAGGACAGTACACTCGCTTATGTTACTCCTTTTAAAAATTATGACTCATACTGTATTATCTGAATGAAACTGAGTATGACACTTGATCAAGTTGAAGTGGACAGGATACAGTACTTTAAGAATTCCAAGGACTTCTTTTTTATATTTGACAAATGAAAAATGTGACACACAATTTACATTCAATGCCAAAGCAAAACATAGCGTACTCGTTGTATAGCAAAGCTAAAGGTAACGGTGTAGAGGTCAGGGTGGTGAATGGAGACTGCACATTGACATTGGACATCTGCAGAATTGCTCAAAAAGCATATGTGTGATGGTATAAACAAGTTGTAGATGTATGCTGTCTTCAAGCTCTGGCATAAAAATGCAAATAATTGTATGCCAAAATGTACTAAATTAGACTTTTTATGGATTCATTGCAAACACAGTCATCTCATAAGTAACTGGAAAACCCAAACTGTGCCTGCAAAAATCAAAAAGCATGTTATGATTAGATATAATATACTTCATCCTCCCTGTGGGGAGACTTGTCTGTGGACTCACAGCTGGCTGATCCACCATAATTACATCCATACATTACAACCATAAAACTAAACCGAGACACTAGAGCTTCCTGCCATCCGTTATGTAACATGTTCTACACAATCACAGTAAATGCTCACATGTCTACACGACACCTGAAGCATACAGTCCTACAAGCATATTTTAGTATGCTTGTAGGGCTGCATGATAAAAAGTTATACGAGCTATTGGTTGATACCAAAAATATTGAGTCTGTGTAAAAACAATGCATATGCTGATTCAGCTTTGACCTTAACTTTTCATCATGGGTTCTCCAGCTGACTGTGTCATCAACGTGGTTAATATGTATATTAATTTATTACAAAGTGATAGATTAGGCTGCAGATGATAACTGGCCGGCGTTCACTCACAGCTCTGGAATCAAACACCATATCCCACATCTTGTTGTTGTTGTTATCATCACACTATTAGAGAAACATGTTTCAAGAAGATAACATGATAGATCACTGTTTTGGTGTATGCAGCTAAGAAACCTGCAGTTTTTTTTCAAATGTGCTCTGTGTCTCTGGGGCTCGGTTGACCGTAGCTGCAATATCAGCTCTGCTTCCGTCCTCCAGTAACGTCACTGAAGTACGGAAGATCTATGGAGTGCTACTTTGGTAACGGGAAACACAATGCCATTTACAAACTTCCTTGTTCCCTTCTCTTGTATTGCTAACTAGCTACGTTTCCATCATCCATCTTTTCATCTTACTCAGTGTATTAAGGATTTATCTCAAACTAGAGTTGGTGATTGTTGGAACTAACTAAGACGGAATTGATGAACTTTATTTTGTTTCTGTCCAGTTTGAATAAAGTGTGTTTTATGATGAGTTAACAAGGTAATTACAGTTATCTTGTCTTGGTCTTTATCAAGAGATAAACTTGAATTCAGAAGGTGTACAGTTGTACAGGTTTCCTTTCTTGACATTTTGTGAGTTTATTTTGTTAACTAAAAAGCTAAGAGAGCGAGCAAAGTCAGCGATCACTCGCAATGCATCCTGGTACATGCAGGCACAGCTGCCATGGCTCTGTGAGCAGGAGAACTCACTTTCTCAGTCAATATAGCACACTGGGGACTTATTTCTTTAATAGACTACATATACCATCAATACTAATGGATAAAACATCTGCTGCAATTACTAAATGAAGATATGGGGCTGCACAGTGTGAAATACAGAATGAAAGACAGGAATTAACACAGGAGTGTTCATGATGCTTTGAGACCAAATGTGTAATTCATTTGTGCTTCTACCCTGCTGATAAGCAAAATGATACATGTAGCAATGTTATAATAACTTAACCTCTGCTTTACCACAATCCTCTTTCAAGACTTGATAAGAGCAGATGTTAATGCCACAACCCTGAAATTTTAACTTACAATGGGAAGTGGCTTTTGGGGAGTAGATTTCTTCCACAGACTCAGTATCAGGCTATATTGTATTTATGTGCCAGAATAGTAAGTGGACCCTATGTAGAGGTATGATGAGTGTGGATTTGTTTTTTGAGACAAAATAGTGCACACTGATGATGGATGAGACCTCAACCATTACTTACGTTTTACTTGATACAATTGAAATTCAGGCAAAATGTTTATATAGCATCTCGTGCTCTGAGGATTAATTAAAGCTTTTACGTTGATTAAGACTGCTAAATTACTCCACTAAACCAGAGCACTCTACAAAGTTCCATAACAACTACTGCAAATAGAGTTAGATTTAAATAAACCAGCTTTTCTTTGGTTAAAGAATATTTAGATATAACTGTTACAGTCCTTGTGGGCAATTATGTGATGAACAGTATAATATAGAGATTGAGTTGAGCAGTCAAAACAGTTAAAATGATTAGCTTTATTATTTTACCTGTACAGTAATGCACACAACACATGATTGTTTGTTGTCATACAATTCCCTGAAATATTTTTAAGTGTATACTTTTTAAAACATGCAACCCCTACAATTACGTTACCAACTTTGGTGTAAAACTGAGGACAAGTAAACCTCACGTAGTTCCAAAAAAATGTGACTAACTAAGACCTTTTAAAAGAATGAGGTTTCGATCAATAAACTCCTGGCAAACAGAGAAGCCACATTCATTAAGGCCTTTATAAAACACATATTTCTTCGTGGGGGACTTCAAGGTCCTCCATTAAATTTGATTAATTAATTAACCTTGTGCTAGTTTTAAATGACCTGCCTGAGATGAACACAGTGATAATGATAACCCATTCACTTTAAGCAAAGAAACAAACCGTGCCTTAAGAGGGCTGCTGGCAACACCCAAAGAACTAATTTGATGCAAGCTGGAGGCGAAGGTGAGGAAAGCACTTGCATTCTAACAACACAAGCCCCATTCAAAGGTGGTAGCTGTACGCCTATATGCATTTATTTACATTGTACTATGTACAATATAAAACTACCAGCAGTTGTAATATACATTTTGTTTCAGATTTGTGCATTGAAAACAAGCAACTGATTTCATAACAAAAAAGTGGCCAAGTGGAAGATGGGAAAATAGCTGCCTTAATGATTTTTTTTGCTTTCAATACAGACCCAGTTGATCAATGAGGATCCATTGATCTTTGGCGTGTAGTCCTTGAATGATGAAATCCAAAGTGCATAAGCACATCCATTAGATTATATACGGCTGAGGGTTTTAAACAATGATTCATGAATGTTACAGGTGGTGACAACAAATCTGCAAACTTAGTCTGAAAATATGCAAACATTTAAACATTTATTCATGTTCCCTAGTTTATTATTTTTAGGACTATACCATTAAATCCTTTTATAATTTCATTTATTTTATGTAATCTTTTTATGTTTTTAAATCTATGGAAGCAAATAATGGGCTTAAATAATTGCATTTTATGTGCAAGTATTTAATTGTGAAATGTAATCACTAATAAATACTTGATGTTGAAATTGCAGTCCCAGACATGTTTAACACATATGAAAATACTCTTACTTCATATGTTTACAAAAAAGTCCAATCACCCCATGATCCAAATAACATCCATTCATTCTCGTTAATTGAAAATTCCATAATATATGAGTAAATAAAAACAATTCCCTTTAAAAGTTAAACTGCTTGACACAAGATGCCTACTGCTTAACTGAAAAGTCCACTCTCAGTGTATGTGTCCTAGAGCCAGGTTTTGTTTGAGGTTTCTGCCTGTTAAAAATACGTTTTTCCTTGCCGCTGTCGCACCAAATGCATGCTCTTGGGGGAATTATTGGGTTTCTGTAAATTATAGAATGTAGTCTAGACCCACAGTACGCTATCTGTAAAGTGTCCTAACATAACATCTGTAATGATTTGACACTATTAATGAAAATGAATTGAGGCTTTACGTTTCCAGCACATTTGTGTAAGTTGCATATTGGACCATGATTGGCTAATAAAACGGGTAGTTCTGAAGTTCTAACATCCAAGAAAATAAACAACAAAAATGAACAATAAGCATTTTTGAGTGGGGGAACTATAATATCACTGACTTTATGGCACTGAAAACTTTCACTTTGAAATCTATATGAATTTATGTGGTCTGAATTCCTCTCTTTGAAATGCTCAATAGTTAACGTCAAGTTGTGTCATTTCAAAAACTTGAATTTTGCCTATAAAATTCAAATTTGTATGGCCATTATTTGTTTCCATAGAAACATCATGGGCCGAACAACAGTAGCAATTAAAGTGTACTAAGCAATAATGCATCGTTGTGCAAACTGACTATGCAATAAGGCCAAGTGGAGGATTGCATCAATGAAAAATGTTAATGGTAATAGTAAGATTTTCTAAGTGGCAGAATTCCATGGATCAAACAAGGCAGGTGTCAAATCCTATTTTCAAAACACATCATATGCTTTGTGTGTGTCATGCCATGCACTTACACAAGCATGTGGATGTGCCACATTGTTACATTCAGTTCCCATGCAAACAAAGCAGCCGTTCTGTTTCTAAATGGAAATTATATGCTGTCACCTTTTCTGCTCTGCTCTGTTATAGAAAGTCTGTGTAGAAGATTGCCTCATCCCTGACACCATGACCTATGCAAGTTAACAAAACATGTTCCCCAAAACTGAACCTTCAAAAGGGTAAAAAATATGTCACTGTCCTTTTGTTTAATGTTGTTGTCCTTTATTTCCTGGTACCTTTAGCATATGCACTTTCTTCGATGCCATAGTCCTTGTAGTTTTCACTCAATCTTTTCCATGAAACATGTTCGGCTGCTTTTAATGCACCAAGGCCAAGCAGACCTTGGACAGTATCTCCAATATCCACACTGGAAAAAAGGCCACTCCAAAAGTAAGCAAAAAAAAATTAATACAAGATATTTTTGCTTGTAATAAGCAAAAAACTCTGCCAATGGAACAAGTGAAAATTCTCTTGGTAATATTTCTTGAAATAAGACATATTTAATGCTGCGTTCCAGACACAATTTTTAGCCCGTAAATTACGACTTCAAGCCACGACTCACGACTTGGTAGCGTTCCAGGGTTCAGGTTGGGCTACCTAACGTTAACGTTAGCTATTGGCTACGCTGACGTTGACGTTAGCTAGTGGCTGCGCTGACGTTAGCTAGCGGCTACCTAACGTTGACGTTAGCTAGGGCTAGCTGATACTAGCGATTTCTAGTCAGCGACATATATTGGGCTTTTTAATAAACATAACCTGTAGTAGTACACAATTGTGTGTGTATTGTTTTGATTACAATGTGCGGAATTACTTTACGTTGCATATTTATGTCTATTTATTTCTATTTTACCGGCGTCTGTACAGCATCAACAGGGGGTCGCCATTGTTGTTTATGTGTGTGTGACGTCAAAAACTGTAACTGGGAGTACAACGATCTGGTACGAGTTCACGGGTAGTAAGTTACGGGTTGGACTGGCGTTCCAGGTCACTTTCACGGGTAGAAGGTTGTGAAAACACGAGTTACGGGTTGCCTGGAACGCAGCATAAGCCTTACAAGATAAGAGTGATCTTGAAGTTAGCTGGGAAAACTCATTTTTAGCTATATTTTACTAGTATTGTGATGTTTTGTGTCTCATAATAAGTTTGTGATGCTCAAAAATAGTATTTTCCCCTCAAAAGTAGCATCTTCTTTTTGTCATCCTGTTTGTTTCAAGTGTATTTAACAAATGTTTAGTTCTATAATTGTTACACTGTTCTAGATTTAAGTCCACCACCTACTTGAAATTAAGATTAGAAACTGGCATTTTGAGACAAAATGTCTTGAAGTTAGCATTCCTGACTCGTATTAGGCAGTGCTCTTTTGCCATAATATGCTGTAATTTACCATCCTGTCATCATCTCAAGTGTATTTACCTTATTGTAAGCTCTACAAAAGTAATACTGTTCTAGATTCAAGACATTCACCTACTAGATTCAAGACATTAACTACTTCTTATAAGACAGAAAAAAATTCAGTGTCATGTTTTGCATTGGACAACCACTACAATATTTACTTGACCCCTGAGAGAAGATCACAGACAATTTGTATTGTTGTTCTTTCAGCCTTTGAAGTGGGACCATTTCAATGGTTCACAATTGAGTGGGACACATAATCAGATGGAGGGTGAACATTTTGGGATGAAGAAAGTTAATTTTTGTCTGTTTTACCCTCCATGTTCAGAATCAAAATAACTGCCTGTGATGCCTATATGCTACATCATATTTATAATACCTGAGCAAACAAAAGAAATGATGAATGATGGATTCATCTCTTTTCAGGGAAAGAATAATATCCATTAATTGTCAAAATACTGCTTTAAATGGTGCAGAATTTAGAATTTAAAACAACAGCCCTTCCTGCAGCTTTCTCTGTCTTCATTTAAAAAAATGCACCAGCATGTGTGACAGATACCTAACTCGAAATGATCCTGGCAACAAGGGAGATGACAACACTTCTCAGCAGAAACAGCTGTGCTTGAACGATAACTGAGTCATACTATGGCAGGAAGCACAGGGCTTAAATCCTCTGACTTCCTGTCCAAGTTTGACACCTGAAGAAGGGAGAGAGAAGAGATGACATACGACCCTGTCATCTCAGCTTTATAGGGTAGAACGGTTGTGCAACTGGGAAAAATGATGCAAAGTATCCGCTGACAGAGGCACAGGCACACACACATACAGAAACTCAACCCAACTGTACATATATGCATATTATTCATCCACCTGCAATGTGAGGGCTTATTTTTATTTTCAGAATAAAAATAGACAGCGTACAATCCTCTTAGACTCAAGCAAGCAGGAAGGACAGGCAGCCATGCAAATGTAAATAGTGACAAGACATGTGGAATAGAACACACATAATAACCCAAAAGAAGTTTCTTTTCCAAACAAGATACTCAACAGGGCATGTGAAACTAGCAAACTCAACCAGTGAAAATTAAATATAATTTTATCACATTTATCAAAAAGCCGCCTACACATGATTCGTGGTAAAACCGCTCTGCGCTGGCCATTCCATTGTTTTCCTATGGGAAGGGCGGTGCCGCCCAACTAGGCGGAGAGCTACCCTTGGAGTTGTGCACTGGTTGGAATTGCCGCCAAGCGCTCAAAGTTCAAACAAACAACATATACCTGCACTGCGCATTGCCTCTCTGCTTTGCGCCCTACCTCGCAGATATACCGTGGCTCATGTGTAGGCTTAACAAGACTAAGAGGCTATAGCCACACTAGCAGCTTCAAGAGGCAGTACTTTTAATCAAACTAAATGCTCACACCAGCACGCTAACATGGATAGGTGGAAAACCATTGTCAGTGTATAACTGGACTTGCATGACACAAGACTATAGCAGATTGTCCTTAATTTAGATGTGACCTGAAGAAATTCACTTTTAAACTGTGGGCACAGTACAACTTCAAGCTTCTTCCCCTCTCAGTTAGTGGTGAAACAACTTGATTTGGTGCAAATCTGTCTTTTTCATTTATTTAGGTCAGTTTCTTGTGATGTATGGCCGCTGCTAGTTTTATCAAGGGACTCAGAGTGTTTCACAGTGTGTTTACTGTTCTGCTTTACAGCGCAGCCTGTATAATTGTAACTCCGATAGTAGGTAGTACTGTTTGGGGATTTCGGACAAAACCTCCGAAAGCACACAGCACGTGCATGTTAATATGCACACATACTCACTTGCAGACCCACATGGAAACATATGTATCGACACAGACACATACACAAACAGGAGTAGGGGTGTGTTAGGTGTGTCGTGCTTGTTGGCTATGGCAGTGATAGATGCTGCAGAGAAGAATATTGTACATAAAGGGTGTGTATGATGGCTCTCCAACACAAACGTAAATCAAACTACAGAAAGGAGTAGGATTTTCACTAACACAACATATGGCCTTGTGGATGTGCATGCATTCATACCACTTACACACACAAATACATTATTTCAGTGTAGATGTAACTAAACAGCTAAATGTATTGCACTTTAAAATGTTCATTTAGTAGTGCTGTGGTTAATTTGTTCCCCAAATCTGCTTCTTGCTCCAGTATAGTTAATATGGAGTTTTTCAGAGTTGACATGGTCATAGTCAGGATCATCCTGAACAGGATTACAAACAAATTTTCAGCAAACCTCTGAAGGAAAACATTTTAAACATTAGGCAATATTTTTCATGCGTTACAATGTTTTGAGGTGATTCTGAAATCTGATACATTAAAACAATTTTAACTTCCTTTTGATTTCCTCCAAAACTGTACAGTGAAATGTCTGTTGCGCTGTGCTGCTCTGTTTTGTCTGTCTATGCAGTGTCCTATGTCAGTGTCCTCTCTGTGCGCCACGATGTTATCAGTTATACATTTGTTTTGATGAGATGGTGATGAGATAGTCAAGAAGTGTCAAAAACTTGCACCAACACTTCCATCTTAGTACTTGCTGAGTACAAGCCGAGTCCTTCCTCCAAAATATTTCAGAGCCAAACGTCATGATAGTGGCTTGCCAAAACAACAAGCACCTTGTTACCACTTTATTATCACCCCACCTACCTTGGTGCTGGCTGACACCTCCACCTTCACTCAATACAGATTTTACAGAGAAATTCCCCTTTCTGCCCCTTTATGTTCTCGCATGCACCGTGACTCAATTCAACAACACTTACACACAGTACAGTCACTGAGGATCCAGTACACACCCACAAATGTGACATTTAATGGTCACTCTCTATCTCGCAAACTCATGCATCCATACAACACTCTCCTACACAGGGAATCATGCTGAGTGTTAAGCGGCGGGACCCAGATGGCAGCCACCTGGTGTGTGCTGATGGGCTCCTGCAATGACTTCGGACAGGATATGGACACACACACACACACAGATGGCGACCCACTGAGAGTGGCTGGGAGATGGACGTGCTGACTATTGATTTGCTCAGATCAATGATTCACAACCTGGTCATCTGACAGTGAGGGAGTTGCACCCACTGAGCTGGCACATCGGCTTGGCACATTGGGCACACATCACTGCATCTATGCAGGATAAAAGTCAACTAAGTTTAACCCAAACTGTGATTTCAGTAAATATTTTGAAAGCCCTGGACAAATGGATTTTTTTTTTATATTGCCCTCATGTCATAGTTACACGTGTGTTGCTTTCTTTTATTAAATAAAAAAATTAGATTTGCACCAAATAAAACTGCAGATACGAGCAACAATTCAAATCTCACTATTAACGCAAGTCAAAAAATAAAGATTTAGAATATGTACAGATTTAATTTAAATTATGTATGCAAAGTATTATATTAGTAGGCAATGGTTTAATGGTTATAACATACCTTAATCACATATATTCAAATGCAGTAAAAAGGTGGGGGTGTTTTAAGCTATTTCAGTGCTTACTGTATAGGTGGTAAATGGCCAGCCTAACATGATGTGAGATATGCAGTAAGCAATACCACAATAGCTTAATTTACTACATCACTGTTTTGTGTGTCAGCTACCTATCATTCATGCAAACACACAGACTTACATCCATACATGCATACAGACCATAGACTTTATATTAATCAGTGTCTTAAACCTGCATTCTATCTGAATTCCAGCAGGCGGTGACACCTGTGGTTGCAAAAGAAGGTCGGTTTCTGTAGAAGTCGAGAAAGTGACCCACTTCTCACTTGATTTATTACCTCAGTAAACATTTTCATAATGAGTTTATGGTCTCAATCGCTAGTTTCAAGTCTTCTGCAACACAGAATGATGTTCATTTTTTGAATTATGGTCTTGTTGATTTTAAAATCGGTGATAAAGCAGGGGGTGTTTTTGGGCGTGGCTATGATGTGATTGGCAGTGAAAGTGTGTAACGTAACGTAGAGTGTAAGGGCTCCTCCCTCACTCCTCCCTCTCGTCTAAAATGGTCACATCCACAACCAGGATGGCTGCGCCCGTAACGACAAACTTGACGACTCATAGCAGATCTCCATAAACCAATGGGTGGCGTCACACATGCACTGTCGATTAACATAGTCTATGATACAGACATCTAAACTGTAACTAAAAGTATTTTGTTTTCATGTTTTAAAACATAACAGGAAATAGGAAACCTTGATCTTAGATAACACACTGGTGGACAAGCATAGAAATCAGCAGCAAAAATATATCACGTGTTTTAAAATGTTCAGGTTCATGACCTCTCTTGTACCCCTGTGAATAAGCCTCTTCCTCAAATTGAGCATGCTGGAGTGTTAAAGTACAGTGGGAGAAAATGATGGGGCGGATATGTTAATTTGCCGAGGCAATTAATGCTGAACACCCCGGAAGCCATTTAAGTTTCTTGGCTTATTAATTATGCACTTTGTACATACTAAAATATCCTCTCCTATGCTGGAAAAAATGTAGCTAATTAGTGCCGCCCAAAAACATTCTTCTTAAGACCTTTAAATAGGACAAGCACTGCAAAAAAAGTGTGTGAAACCAAGCCAAGTTATCTTTTAACCCTACTGTCATCCCTCACTCATCCTTCATTCCTACATCTTACCTTCCTTTCATGGCTGAATAACCTTCTCTAAAAGCATACACACGCATTTTAAGAGTTTATTATTAATACACTGGCACAATGTGCCCCTCAGACTGTCAGCGTTAATCAGCAGACTTCCGTCGCGAACACATAGAACTTCCTTGTCAGGTGTTGAATTACTTCATCTCAGTGCCTATTTGCCGCCTCCAAGGTAGACCCGTTGTCACGGTTACAGTACCTTTGGAGCATCTCATTATTCATAAAGGTCATTCTGGGATAGGAAAAGCAAAGCTGAAGAAAGGAGGGATGAAGAAAACAGGCAGAATACTTTGCAAGACAAAAGTACTTGTTGAGTTCAAATTGTCAGATTTCAGCGTCCTCTCTATTAAAGTCAGAAGAAAACGTTTCTGTCCATTCCTTGTAAGTCAAAACTGAAAGTTAATCAGAACACATGTTAAATCTCTACTATGTGTTCCTTATCATTTAAGTTTTTTTGTCTTTAAAGAGCCTGTATTATGCTTTTTTTCGTTCATCTTTTAGTGTGTGAAATAAAATGAACTGCAAAAAAAACACATTTCACTCTAAATGGAGCTTTCCCTCCCATAGACAGCACTTTTCACACTCTCAACTGCCTGAAAACGGCTCGCCCACATTCCTGTTTGAAATTCCTCAATTAATTTTTGTATACGTTTTTTATATGTTCTGCCCATTGGTGCTGCTTGAGCAAGCACAACCCACCCAGTGGCTAGTTTGAATTTGGTTGATCAATCACAACAGAGTGGGCCAGCTGACAAATCAGAGCAGACTGGCTCAAAAGAAAGTGAATATATTTGTAAAGTGTCCAACTAACTAACATGTTGACAAGAACTTTAGAAACTATGGGCTGTGTTGCTGTGAGTATTTTAGCCCATCAGTGGACAACAAGACTCTACCACACTGGCGGCTAGCCGCTCTGTGAGGCTCAGCTGTGGTTTCGGTGGCTAAATGATGCCATCAGCATGCTAACATGCTCAGAATGTTAATGTTGAGATGCTGATTTTTAGCAGGTATAATGTTTATGTTTATGTTTATAATGTTTACTATTGTTTAGCATGTTAGCATGCTGATAATTAGCATTAACACAAAGCACAGTTGATGTGAATGTCATTAGCTTTGCAAGTATTTGTCATAAACCAACAAAGTATTGGACAAATAAAAATTCTGGATCTGTGTGGACCAAAGTGGTGGACCTACCGACAGACCAACAATCCCATCCATAGCCATGTCATAGAGTCGCTAAAAATTGCCTAATAAAGCTTTATTTATACTTATTCGAACATTTTTATCTTTTAATAACACTGTAATCTGTGCTGGTGGAACCCAAGTAGGTAATAGGCAAAGCCAATATGTTAAGGCAAATGGCCCACATATAATGTATCTACCACATGAGTGGGTGGTACAATGATAGCTATCTCATGCTAACAGGGAATATAGTATATCAAGTGAGGGACTACATCTGTGTTACCAGAATTTACCAGAATAAGACCACTACCCAAAACACCCTGGAGATTTGGAGAAAAAAAACACCCTGGAGATTTGGAAAAATGCTATATTCAAAATTTGGGTTTACCATCCACTAGACCGTTGAGTGGGAGTTAATGTGCGGAGAACTGGTCTTGTGTTGGGTTGTTTTCTTTTAGATAAAAGGTACAGGAAATGTATCCACTGGAGTTTGTCCCAACAATGATGAATCCCCAGGATCCGGGGCTTCCTCATAGATGACAGTGACAAATACCCACAGCTAGTTTCTTTTTTCCCTATGTAATTCTAATCTGGGGCCCATTGTTCTAAATTTACCTTAGAAACTAGTATGTCTTTGTGAACTGGGTTAGTAGTCCATGTGGATTTTGTCCAAGTCCACTTTAAAGCCTCAGATGAGTTGCACCTGTATTTGACACCACAGTTTCTTACATTTAAAGACAACACTGGAAAAATTCAGTCTCAGTAAAGGACCACCAAACATCTGCTGCCAGGCCTACAAATCTCTTACCAACATGAACGTTTACAGGTAACTTATAAGCGGCCACCCTTTATGATAAAGTTCTCTACTTTCTAGGTTTAATAATTTGGAATACAGACAAGTTAATGAAATGGGTCTATAATTTTGAGTAACATATATTTGTGAAAAGTCACCTTTGTTTATTATGAGTCTATGGCTTGTTTCTGTTGGCCTCCCATGAAAATCAACTTTGTCAGCAGCTGCTGTGCTATTCATTGGATCGACAGCCTGTCTATGTTCCCAAACTGCCTTGTTTACAGGTGTTGGTTAGTATGCTATTCAAATGTCATGAAGCAGTTTTTTTGTCCATTATGCAACAGCTTTAAATGTATTTACATAATCTGCAGGTGGCCATCACATATCTTGTGCCTCAAACTGTTATTTATTTTAATTTGAGTATTGAAATATTGTTTAGCTCAACATGAGTTCATGAATCAGTCGGTAGGTTTGGCTGCTCTAATAACAGTAACTGCTTGAAATTAGACGTTCTGCCCATAGTCACATTTCAGGAATCATAACCGTTTTAGACTTACAACCAGAGGGCTATTTCACAAAACCAAGATAAGAGATTAAGCTGGGATTTCCCAGTTATCCTGGCTCAATTTAGCCTTGACTCGTTCTCACAAAAGCAGAGGCACCTAAGTTACCATGGAGATTTATTCTGTGCAGCTAGCCTGCTCTTGGCCAGGCTAACAGCCAGGATTTATTAATCCTGCTGCCTTTTCTGTTCACTCAGCAGTGGTTTTACCCTCTTGTTATCAGCTTGCATTAAAATACAACAGGTGCCTATTGCTGTTCATTTAAGTACTGTTATTATTTAAAGTTGTGACCATTACTTTTCATAATTAGTAAATGGTTGTAACTGTTATATTGCTGTATGAATACTGCTATTCATATTGTTGTTAGAAGTTTGGTGAATATATTATGACAGTTGAGATAATTAGAAAAGGCTGATAAAGTTGACAAATGTGTTTTAAATAGTCAGTTACTAAGGGCAATATATAAAGTGCTGTACATGTGTGTGTGCACCTTAAATTATTTTAGTTGATTCATTTTGTTGTATTCTTTAACAATAAAGGATTCAATAAATTGGCATTCTTAGCACACAATTTGTGTGGTCTAGTAAACTGAGACTAGAATTTGGGAGAATTGTACAATTATAAAAATCTATCCTAATTGTACAATCCTCCTTAATTATAGTCTTAGTTCACTGAATCAATAACTATATAGTGTAGACTATTGTACATTCATGTAACAACAGGGAGAGGACACCCCAATGTTTTTTGACCTCATATTTTGCTGGGAGGGAAATAACTGATGAATATACTCTGTTACATGTTTACAGTGTGCATTATATTTATCACTTAATTATCTTTATAGTTTCTAGATTTTAGAGTCCAATTTCTTCAGTGTCTTTGTTTTCTTTCTCCATATATACGAGGGAGCAACGCATATAATATGTAAAGAAGGAAACTCGGCCAAATGTGTTTGATGTTATGATACTTCTACAAGAAGGTGCTGCTCACTCTGTATAAAGTATGAACAATGCGTATTCTCCATTGTAGCATCAGTAAATCTGTGATCGACCTCGCGGTCTGTTTTTTGTGCATACAAACCGCGTGACAACACAGATAGAAGACAGTGCTGCGTGTACGACTGATTTAGTGTGACACAAATAACACAGAAGTGCTTAACTGTCTGTTACTACAGCTTTCACAACTGTCAATACACGGAGCAGCCATGTTGGATATGTAGCTCGGGGTACTCGGTGGTTGTACGAGTTCCGAGCTCGGAAATCCAAGGTCAGGGGGCGTGTTTACAACTTTGACCTCGTAAAATACGAGTTCGGAGGCAAAAAGAACGCACCACTAGACTAGGTCACGTCTCGCTTTATCGGTTACCCTGGATTTATATATTCTACTTTTGTGAAACAGCCCCCAGGACAGTAAAAAATAATATGATGAGAATGAACTCTGAAGTGACATCTTTAGATACCAATACAAACATGTGTATGTCAACATATTGTCTACAAAAGTATATCGGGGGATTTGCAAGTGGGAACTTTAAAAATGTTGTCATAAGGAAAAACACTATCTCAACACTGTCAGTAGTCACTCAGTAGTTCAACAGTCTTCATGGGTGGGAAGCCAGCTGGGGCTCACAGGCTGACAACTAAAATCCTGCTGTTGTGGATAAAAATGTATGCTAGAAATAGATGCATATATTATTTTTAGTTTAGTTTAGTTTTTCTGTAAAACAACTAAAACGAAGTGACTTCTACAGAACTGACCAAGACACACAATCTTTAATTTCACAAGACTGTATTATTATACTATATTCACTTGCCCTTGAGAGCTTCATCTTTTGTTGGACTCAGATATCATATTGGATGTATTGGAGTACGAAAGTAAAATTTTCTGTAGTTCCCCTGATACTACTGTTGCTTTTTACCATGCATAGCAATGAAATGGAATACAAATATTTTTTTTGCCAGTAAGTAATGGTGGAAAGAGTTTCAGATACAGATTGGTATTCTCAATTCCTCCTCCCGGTGCACCCATCACATCCTGATTGACAAAAAAATGAAAGCAGGCTTCCTTTTTGGCTATGGGAGTTTTTCTCTGCTGCCCTCTCCAATGGTCCTAAAGGTCACTGGGCCCTGTTTACTTACGTGAGGATCCATAACGCATGCTTTACTTGAGGGACTCCCTCATCACTCCCTACTCTGTATGTGACAGAGAAGCCAAAGGAGAGAGGAGATAACCAAGTGTCAGGTCAGTCCTTGGGATAACTGTATGCACACACACACACACACACACACACACACACACACACACACACACACACACACACACACACACACACATACAAACAAAGCTCGCTGAGCCCACAAGAGGAGAAAAAGAACCTTCAAACATAATAATCTCCCTTGTGGTTGAGTTTCATGCTCTGATAGCAAACTAGTTTCCTCGTAAGAATTAACTTTGACCTAGTACGTAGAGTATTAGTGGATCAAATGCTTTACTTATGAGCTATTGAATTATTGAGCAGCAATTGAAATACAAACATTACTCAGTTTTGTTCTTATCTGTAAAACAAATGTAAAGTGTACACAGCAAATGCAGCCCCAGCAAGTGCAAGAAACACAGGACGAACACAGGATTGACATTCATATGTGGTACAGTTAGGTACAATGTTTAATTACAATACAAAAGAAGGGCAGAAAAAACTAAAGAGGTCAGTTATATATCCAAGTGATCATATGGACAGTTCAGGGGTTGCCTCAGCGTGTAACCTAGACACGAGGTCTTAGACCCTCACTTGGATAGGACTAAATGTGTCATTATGTGTGCATGCTGGCTGCATTGTGTCAGGGGACCATGACACCTGCTGATGAAGAAATCAAGTCAGAGAGTCCTCCCGTGGTCACAAGCTGCCCTTCTACCCCAGGAGTCTTTCCCACCCGTCTGTCATATTGGCTGGTGGTCACCACTCAATGCCCAGAGTCTGATTAGAAATATGCTGCTCTGTGTGTTTGTCTATGCATCTCTGGCAAAGTCACTCAACTAACTCATTTCTAGGAGCTCTCTTTCTCTTTCCTTTTCTCTAGTATTCTTTCTCTTTCCCCCATGGTGTGAGGTTGTGGGTATATACCAACACGGTCTCACAGCAGTTTGTGAAATGGTCACGTCTTTTTTAATCTATTGATTCGTGTACACAGACATGTTTATCTTGTTTTTTTCGTGGTGGTCAGCACGTAATGCCCACAGAGGTTGGGTTTAGGAAAAAAAGAACGGGGAAAGGAAACGTCACACACGGGACACAATCCCCGGTGTCCGGGGTACACGGGACAACAACGGGACGGTTGGGTTTAGGAAAAGAACGGGGAAAGGAAACGTCACACGATCCCCGGTCTCCGGGGGACGCAGAACAACAACGGGATGGTTGGGTTAGGAAACGTCACATGCAGGACACGATCCCCGGTCTCCGAGGTGAAAGTCCTGTGTTGTTTGACCCATCCAGCACCCCAACCAACCTCCCTATGCGGATTTTCAGCTTTTCATACTACTCGCTACTGTAATTATGCTGTGATCATGAAAGATGCTTCCCATTGAAATACATTAGTTTAAAACATGTGCTGACCACCACGAAAAAAACGACATAAACGTGTCCGTGTACACGAATCAATAGATTAAATTACGTGACCATTTCACGAACTGCCGTGAGACTGGGTTGTATATACATGTGGGTTGGTTAAGTGGAAGGTCTCATATTTGTGTCAGACAACAATTTCATTAATTGCCCTCCAAACTGCACATATATTGCACAATGTTCACAAAAAAATTGTTTTTCCCAGCACAGCATGATGTACAAAAACAAATAGCACAAAACTGCACTTAACTTTGTTCCCACCATACAATCAAAATCATGACATTTGGAAAATACTTTTCACAGCCTCTATATTATGTCAAAATCAGACAAAGCCTTCAACAGAAAAGACTAAACAACTAAAGCTCATAAGTCCAATATCAAGAATGCTAATAGGAATTTTTAACAACAGACATAACAATATGATTGTGAGCCAACTAAATGGAATTCAGCCATAATAATCATATTATTTACACCTGTGCCTTTTCATAATGTGACATGGCAAAATACCCTTCTTGTCAGTGACAATATAGTCAGTATAAAATAATCAGCCTGTTAAGATTTTGTGTTTAGTGTATTTGTTGAAAAAATGTATAATGTATAATCTAAACCAAAACACATCTGTAAAGGATTCCAAGTTCATTTGCAAAACAAGTTTTAAACAATGGTTGATCTCTTGGAAAAGCCAAAACCTTTTCTGTGGCATACCTTGCCGGCTACCAACCTGCAAATGCAGGCAACCAAGCTGTAAGAACCACTATCAGGAATCAAAAAATTAATTTCTACAGTGGCGTCAATGCCCAGCCAATGTTCCAACATCAAAGTTAACCAAGTTACCATCATCTGGTAAATGTAAATGCGTTTGTTAGTTGTGGCTACTGTCTTAGTAAGCATATGTGTAGTGATGCATCCATGGCAGGATTTATTTACAAGGGAGCACTGAGGTAAACAGAGCAGCTGGCAAAAAAAGAAGGCGGGTGAATTAAACCTGCACTCTGACAAAAGTGTTTTCAGATCCAAGTTGTGTGAAGCTTTAGGATTTATCTGTGGTCACCAAACTCCTTGTACTAAAAGCTATTACTAATAAATAAGCTGTTAATAAATGTGTCCTGCCCTAACAGGTGTAATAATTAACAGCTGCAACAAATGAAAAGAGTGAGGGAGATGTCGATTATTCACAGTATGTACACACCCACACAAAACAACAGAAAAGACTTGTGTGGGTGGACTGTTGATATGTAGGTGTATTCATAAACCGTAATTTACATACAGTACTGCCAAAGCAATTCATTGCTGCCCCAGTTACCCCAAACACACATAATTAGGTTGTAAGTCACAATGTAATTTACAACTAAAATAAAACAATCCTACTACAATAGGTGTGAGGCAAACTATACAGTGAAATTACTGAACCCATTTTCCTTTGCTTACAATTTTACTGATTTTACTGTATCAGTATGATGCACTGATAAAGAGCTGTCACCTCTCACCTGTCATCTACTTCTTTGGAATTAAGAGCAGTAATGCATGCAATGGCAAGAGCTATAACAAGTTATCACCAATGTTTTACGAAAAACAAAAAAACACTGCATTGCTAAATTGCTGGACTTTTCAAAAATAAATCTGCTAGAGTAGTCTGAAAAGTTGCCGCTGGTGAGTTGCGTCATTGGCAACAGCACACCCCTGCACATAAATGACAGAGTTTTCTTCTTTTTGACCCTCTAAAATGCAAATAAACTTAAAAGTGTGGTGCCTGGAGAACAGGACTGTGTGCCCTATGCAACACATTCTCATACCTAAACAAAATTATAGGTTGACTTTTTTTTTTTTACATAAAAAAACATCAGGGATTGGCTTAAAATGAGTCACGTAAAACTACTAAAATGAGGACTTTATATTTTGTCACCCAAATTCCTAATTTGCTCTTGCAATAATTACAGTACTACCGCCACAACAGTTTACTGCCTAACAAGAAACGTATTTGTCGGTCATTATGAGCTGCTTCCACAATCTACGCATATGGTAATTTTCTGGGTGAGGACGGGCTGGTCCTTAAAACCAAAAAGTGGAACACACGTAAGAGACAGGGACATTATAGAAAGACAGTTCCCTGTACCTCAACAAAGTAGCACAGTGCTGTCTCCACCCTCTGGAAACAAACGAGGCAGTTAAAGTAGATAGAAGAGGAAGAATCTAGTTGCAGCTCAAAAATCATTCCTCCCAACCCTGTTTAATTACATTGTGCAGCCCGATGTGAAAAGGTGTCAGAAGAGCAGAGAAGCGAATCCTGTCCTAATGAATGGAAACAGATGGGTGAGACAGCGAGCAGTGCTAACGCCAAGAACTGGCGTGGCACAGAGGAAAAGATGGTGCCAGGCAAAGAAAAAAGAGATCCAGATAGAGATGAGGAAAATAGGAAGAATGATGAAGAAAAAGAAAGAACCAACGGCAAGCCAAAGTTTCAAACTGACATACAATTTTCCACATTGTTTGATAATAATTTGTAATTTTCAAAGGCGCAATTGTGTCTACATGTAATCCTCCATCAAGGGGCGGAGTAAGAGTCATTTTAATGGAGATAAAGCATCATGTGTGGTCCATCAAACCCTGAGGGTAGGTTGCAGGCACGTGCACATAGACATCAAACGGGGCTCGAGCACTTGTCCTTTTTCTTCCTCGAAAAAAAGTGCCCTTTTTTCTGCGTGGCTTTTAAATTTTTTTATAGATGAATGTATCTACATATGTATCTACATATCTCTCTCTCTCTCTCTCTCTCTCTTTCTATATATATATATATATATATATATATATATATATATATATATATATATATATATATATATATATATATATATGCTATGCTATACAAGCTATGATGACTTTCACCTCGATATTTTAGCGCGTATGTATACAGCCTACTGACTGTAAAACAGTTCATCACGACCTCTTATGTAGGCCTACAGTTCAAAAGTAATGTTTAACTGAATAAACAGTTAGTAACAGTGTTTCCCACACAGCCTAATGTGCGGTGGTGCGCCTCACAATCAACACCGCCCGCCGCACTTGCGTTTATTTATTTTTTTTTTTAACTCTATTTCAGGGTACCCACGGGTTCTTAAAAGCATTGAAAAAGTCTTAAATTTTATAATCTCAAATTAAGGCCTTAAAAGCCTTGAATTTGGTATACAAAGTCTTGGATTTCGTTACAAAGGTCTTATATTTTTTGCCTTTCCTAGGCTTAAGTTCATACCGTAACAACATTAACTGTTACTAATGTAGGCTAATTAAAAACTGACCGGAGCCCGTCGCTGGACGCACCGGAGGACCAAAACACAAAGTAAACACGCCTCTCTGACCGGTACCTTGGGGGTTAGCGGTTAAACTGAGTGGAGGATGTGCGGAATGTGTCGGTGTTTTCGGAGCCTGGTTGGCCGCTCGGCGCCTTCAGACAAACCTCAAGCTAATAGGCTAACGACTTATTAGCTAGCCAAACACAGAGCGGTAACATCTGCAAAGATTGGATCTGTGAGCACATTAATCTGCTCGGTGTGCGTCTACAGAGCGAGAGCTGGGGACTCTAACATCTGTTGATCCGTGCAGGACGTCACTGTGACCGGACTGTTAGAGACGATGTGACCGGCAGGTAACGTTAACGGTTATCTGCTACTGTAGCAGAGCTGCAAGGAAACGCTGAACTGAGCTGTGTGTTGTCAGTGTTAAAAATTGCTGCAGGTATTCATGCACGACACGGCAGAATTCAAATGAGCCATATTACAGTGAGATTAATCTAGATTAAAAAAAGTAATCTATGCCACCACTAATATATATATGTATATATATATATATTAGGGCTGTCAAAATAACGCGTTCATTTCGATTAATTAATCTGAGAAAAAATAGCGCGTTAAAAAAAGAACGCAGATTAATCCATTCCATATTGACCTTTTATTATTTAGTAATAACACAAAAATAAAAAGCTCCAATCATTTTAGCAAATGTCCCCCCAAAAAACATATGACATGTCACAAAGCCCTCTAGCAGCCATATTAATTATGATGGGAGCAAAGGAGTCAGGTGATGTTATTATTGAGCGACAAAGTCCACATAGAGAGGAGGTTGTGGTGGATGGATGGGTCAACAGATTTAACATGAGAGTCTGCTATTCGTTTCCCATTTCCAGCCAACAGCTATCATTGGTTTATTTTAACATTACCATCTATCTATCTATCTATCTATCTATCTATCTATCTATCTATCTATCTATCTATCTATCTATCTATCTATCTATCTATCTATCTAAATATTTATTATTGCAGTGTATATATTTGTGTTTATTTTGTATTTGAATGTGGTTGAGTGTACAAGGTACCTTTTAGTCATCTGTAGCTTGCCTGGACATCTTGTCAGATTACGAGGACCACAATGGAAATAAGTTTGTAACTTTCTTGTGTTATCCTCGATAGTTCTGATAAATGTACAATGTCTCTGTGATCGCATCTTGTTATGCATTTATTTTTGATACTGTCTAATAAATCAATCAATCAATCTAAAATCTATCTATCTATCTATCTATCTATCTATCTATCTATCTATCTATCTATCTATCTATCTATCTATCTCAGTGAGAGCGAGAGAATGGCTGGTAGGGGGCGAGAGAAACCTCCCCTGAGCATTGTGAATTAGATTTAGCTGAGTGAGTGCAGGGATTACGCTGCAGGCTGAAATGGAGTAGTTGTTTATACAAGGATGTAGTATTTAAACAGAGGGATTTCACTGCCAGACCTCCATGTCTTCCTTAGACACACAGTCGTGCACATACTTGCATAAACAAAGGCGCACATGGGAGAACAGTATGGAGATAACACCATAGACATGTTATGGTACATGGATTGGCAGACGTCACCTTAGTTTTGGGAACAATTTAAAAAAAGTTATTCATTAAGATTAATTTTAGTTTTCTTGTCCATTGTCCATATGTTTAAAATAAAATAGTTATTATCATAAATGCTTTTTCTGATTTCATCGATTAAATTCTGTTAGATATTACATTTAGTCTGTGGGTAGCTCAATCGTAAAATTGTTTTTCTCAGGTATCCATTTTTTGGGGGTACAATAATGGGTTGTGTTGGGAGGCCAACACTCTCTGAGCAAGATAACTGACGTACGTACGTACATGTGATGGCTTCCGATTAGCTAATAAACCTCAAACATGACACAATTCCATTTCCTTATTTCCTCATGTTCCATCGAAAACCATGTTTTTAACAAGCTAATTGATTTACTCTCTGACTCAGAGTGTTGTCAAGGTTGAAGCTACATTTAAATAACGTAATAGTCAAGAAAAACACAGCTCCATCATCATGCACGGATCACTGATCAGGCTTTGTGTTACTTGATTGACTAAAGGAGCCCTTATCATTTTCTCTTTAAGTGACTGAAAATAAGAGTGCAAGGGTAGTTATTAAGTCAATGTTTTAGAGTTTCTGTGGTAGTTTATTAATGTAGATTGACATTTGATGACAGGGTGTTGCAACATAGGGTGTAATTACTGTGTGTTTTATGCAGTATAACTAGCTGATGTGTGCATGTCTGTGTGCATGAGGTTCTCCATATCTGTGTGTACACAACATTTCTCACAAGTATTAGAAGTGTTAGCTCAGCTGTAATACGCTTTCTGTAAGGTGCTTTTCTCTGCGTGTATATCAGCAAAGTGGGGAGGCAAGGCTCAATAGATTGCTTTGTATGGCTAATTTGCTCAGCTCATTAAATATTGAGGTGAAGGCAGATTTGTGTGATTGCCAATATACTAGCTCCAGTGGTCTTTGCTATGCCTCAGAGCCTGTGAAATAAAAGCGGATGCACTCACATAGAGAAAAAGTAGTGATGCTTATGTGCAGCAATGTGTGTGCTGGCAAATGAAAATGCATGAATGAGCATAATAAACTTGAAGCAACAGTCCACAATTAGTCAGAGGTAGTCACACAGACATACACCCAGCAATCTGCTTAACCATTTTAGTGTAAGTTTATAATTTGATGTGTAATTACCTAAAATAAAACACATTTGAAAGAGTATGTGATCATTTTAGTGATGCTAGATGTGTGGCTCTAGGGTTGACAATGTTAGTATTTTTGTCATTATGTCAGTTGGTAAACTGATCCAGACATAGAAATCTCAACAACTTTAGATTTGACTGTTTCAGTAACGGAGTGCCTTCCTCAGAAACCTCACCATCTTCTAAATGGATTGGCATTCATTGTTCCCATATGAATGAACACTTTCTTTTCGTTGTAGCACAACGATGAAGTTGACTTGTATTTGGTACAGACATTCATGTTTCCCTCAGTAATTAGTGCTAATTAGCAATTGTTATCATGCTACACGTTAAACTATGGTGACTATCAAGGTAAACATCATTCCTACTTAAAATCAGCATGTTAACATTGGCTACGTTTACGTTTACACAATATTTCGTTTTTTGCCCTTATTCTGAAAAAGACGATATTCCGACTAAGCTGTTTACATAGCTAACGAAAGTGAATATTCCACTAATATTCCGGTATACGTGTAGCCGTGCAAAATCCGATTTTTTCAAAGTTTACCAGCGGTGGTGGACTTGTTGGACCGTGTGAACACAGCCTCCCTCTTTCATTCCTTCAACCAGTTTCTTGAAAAGGTTGGCGATGTGTGCACATATCCAAAAACCTGTTAATATCTAGGTCTTTGATAATGTTTAAAAGTAGCTGTGTTTCTCCTTCTTATCGCCTTGCAAACTGTTGGCTGGTTGGTTTGTGTACAGAAACCATAGCAACACACAGAGCTGACCTTAAGCCGCAAACAGGCAAGAGGCCGTAAAACCCCCCGATTGAGACGCATATTCCGAATGTGCTGCTGTCCAAGGAACGCCTCTAAAACCCGAATACCGGTAATACCGGAATATCCCACATGTCTTAATCGAAAAATGCTATATTCGGAAAAAAAGGCCTTACTCTGAATATGCTGTTTACATGACCTGTATCAAATTTGGAATATTGTCATATTCGGAATAATAGTGTAATATTGGCATGCATGTAAACATACTCATTGTCATAGTGAGCATGTCAGCATGCTGATGTTGACATTTAGCTTAATCCATTGTGTATCTATAAGTACAGCCTCACAGTGTCACCCAGGTCAGTAAGAGGCAACAGGGTAACAGGGGACAGGGGACAGGGGACAGGATGAGAAAAGTCTGAGGGCATCGGTTGGACGGTGGAGAATTGCAATAAAGCTTAACAGAAATGCAGAGGCTTGGGAAGTGGGAATATGGCTGGAAGGAGGGACAGAGAGGCAGAATGGACAAACAACTGAATAAGAGCCACATGGCTGTAGACCCTTGGGCTTATATTAGAATTGCATACGTTAGTATAAAGGTTATTAAATAAATAGAGGGATAAAAGGTTTAAGTGAAAAAGAGTCAGAGAGATGGACATAACAGCAAGGTAAAGGAGACAAAGAAAAACATAATACTGTACATATTAGTTGTCAGATAAAGTTGACAGAAGTTCTCATTATACTTAAATGCTCAAATGTGTTTACAAATCAGGTATTTTGAGAGTAAAGCTTGATTTATGGTTGTGCGGAGGCTCCACGCAGAGCTTTCACCGCAGCCTATGTTAGTGGCTTGAAGTTTATACTTGTGCGTTGGTGTGAGCATCGATTTCTTTAAAAGAATAGGGCCAGCATGTGTGTGTAGTAGAGAAAGTGAGAGAGTGACGGCGATTATCTTTGGAGCGTGTAGTGACTATAGATTCATAGTGAGAGAAAAAAGTGTCTCCCCTGTGCTTTCTGACCACGGTCAGACATATGTAGCAGGAAAAGTTAATCCTCTCCTTGATTTCATGTTGTTTATGGAGAAGGAGAACCAGGAAATGAGTCGGGGAAAATGCAACGCTACCAAGCCACGGCCAAGCGACGTGCGTCGCCGCGACGTGTAGTTACATTTTTCAGGAGGTGCACGTCAGGCTACGGCATAGGGTCCGGCGTAGGTCCGTGTCTCCACGTATCTACGTACGTAGCCACGGTGTAGATTTTACGCAGTAGCATAAATCCTGCTTAAGAAAACCCACTCTCACGATGTTGGTACAGATTGATCCCAAACTAGACTTTGTGATTGATTTTGGTCTCAAATTTGGCAGCACAAGTTTCACTCACTCAAACAAGTGTAAAGGCAGGGCGGGATATTTCTGTTCTGTTTCCTATTATCTGAAAATGTGAACTATGTGTGTGTTCTTTGTTGAAGTTTGAGGCAAGTTTTTGTAAGTGTATTGCACGATATTTTTTATACAGTTCTGTGACAAAAAAGCTTCCCAGCCCTTGTCACATGACCAATTGTTGTTTCCACATATCAAATCATTGGAATGACGGATATAAATATTGCCATTTAGTATTGAAGATGATATGCAAACATCAATATATCAATCTAGGAGATAAAGCTAACAATGTCTAATAGAAAAATGCAAAATCATCCAGAATTTGTGTACAACCCTGTTTCATTGTCATACCCACCAGCAGACTAACCTGACTCCACCAGATGGATTGTTTCACATTTGCTCAGCATATCCATCTGGGAACTTTCCGTTGGAGAACGTTTGGGAAGGGGCGAAAATACTGGTTAGCTGATTGGATAAACCATCTGTCTATCACCACCTATGTTGGTGATAGACGGACCAAATTAACCAATCAGATCAACAAAGTGTATGACGTACCAACAGAGCAACAACGAAGCCAGGCTCCCCCTGCTGCTGCAGGCAAAGCATAGCTCGTTAGCTCAGCAAGCAAGCAACATGTCGGTAAAGGATATTTGCCGTTTGTGTAACGAGAATTTAGGAATAAAAGGCCCCATTTCAGGTTCACGGTCCATATTCCAAAAGAAGGATCCAAGAGAAAAAAGCATTAGCGAGCGGCTAACAGAATTAGGGCTACTGCTGTCTGAACATGTGTCTAGATCAGGTGGGATTTGCATGCGTTGCTTCCGCTTGCTGAGCCTCGTGAGACCATCCTGATCTCGCGAGCTCCTCGTTGCATCACACCTAAACCCGCCTCAAAACCAACACTGATTGGCCCGGTTGTTTGGCGAACGGCTCCAAATTTTTTCTATCTCAAGATGCCAGACTGATCTGCGAGCAGAAAACTGGAGCTCACGAGATCGGGATGGTCTCACGAGGCTACCAGCAGACATCAGGAAGTAAACATGAGTACAGTACACAGTTAGACACGGCTATCTGACCTTTCTTTACACATCCCTTTTATGCCCTATGTACATCCATGTGCACACGTCTGCTCTATTACTATTTGTGTAGGTGCATACATGTGAATTAGTGTATTAGTGTGCTATGACTTTCAAAGCTATAGTGTTAGTGTAGCAGTGGACAGCAGTGACGTATTGATACAGAAAACGAAGAAACTAACACTCTCACTTCATTCCTTTATCTCAATCCAGGAACACCAATTCCCCACCACACCTCTTCAAATGGTCACTTTACCTCGATGAATTGGGTTCAAGTGCAATCTTGGTTATTGTCAGATGTAGTTTAGGGGCTATTTCTTAATGGTGCACCCATTGCTCTCTGTCCTGTTTTCTCTTTTCAAGCCATTCCATTCCTTATTGGATAGCGCTATGTCCTCCTGCTGGGGAGAGAAATGTTTTCCTTATGTACTTCAGGGCAGCTACAAGGGTGTTAAGTGCTGTCAAAACAAGCTTGCTTGTAAGAAAGAAGAGAAGGTAAATCAAAGGAAAAGGAAGAAATCCACAGAGTGACATCTTAACTCTGAAAGGCAGCAGCACCGATGGATCACTCGCAGCATTTTCCTTTAAATCACACGGAAACATCTCGTTACCAAGAAATGACTCAATAAAGTTTGACCCTCGTCCCATTTTTTTCAGCTGTTTCCACATTCCATCACTAAAACATTGTTCAGTTTATCATCCAGTTTTTAATATAATAAAAAAAGAGAACTATTTGACATGGAACCAAGATGATAGTGCTTTGTTTGCCTCACGAAACCACTTTAAACATAAAACAAATGTGACACATTAACAACTTCCATATATACGCATATGTATTGCATTGTTAATGTTGACTAATTTTAAGAGATTATAACATTTGATGATTGTTTCAAATTTAATTTCTTTTTGTCAAATCTCAAATTGATGTTTTTCTTTCACCTTCCTTCGCCCAGCTTCAGTCATTTAATTCCTTTAGATATTTTGCATTTTCATCCTTGAACACATCTTTACTATCCCAAGAACAAGAGAAGACACATGCATACTGCAATGTAACTATGTGTGCTATACCTCTTATAAGACTACACCAGTATTGATGATAGGTATGCACATTTTAGACAATCCTTGTGATTGATAATTAATTATTAACTAATGAGTAATCAATAACCCTTAAGGTAAACTCCATTATAGGGTACCAGCAAAAAGGCTTCAGGAATGTAAATTTCCCACATTATTTTTAAAAAACAACAACCACAAAGACATGTGAATTCTAAGGGCAGCATTTGTTTGGACAGAAGTTATTTTGAAGAATGTGTTATTATATTTTTTATTTAACCTCAGGGCACCTCATTAACATGCAGATATACATAAAGCAGCTGTGAGAGAAATACTGCACATTCTTAGGTTTTTGGCCAATGGACGCATCTCCATTCTAGCTTAAATGTTTTTAAATGTTCAATGCCAATATTTTCTAAAAGAATATGTATAATATTTGCGCATGGCAACCAGAGGTTAGTTAAGATTTTGCAATCGTCCAATATCAACTTTCTGTCTGCCAATAGGGTTGTAGATTTGATGACCACCCTCACTACACAGCCACATCTGGAGCCTTTGACCAACTATATCCACTGCAGGGATCTAATTTGTCTCCAGTTTCAGCTCTGGATAACAAGCGGAAAGCTGTCAACAGGCCCTGCTGGCAGTGACCGCTCTGTGTGACCCTCTGAGGATGGCTGTGTGTCTGGCCTGCTCTTCTTTCTGACTGACATCTACAGAGAGAGAGAGAGAGAGAGAGAGAGGGGGGACAAGAGTGAGGGTTTGAGAGAGAGATTGAGAATGTGTGCGAGAAAAAAGGATGGCAGGTGGAGACCGTAAGAAAGACTAAGTCACTGGCGAAGAAAGAGTGTGTCTTTAAAAAGTGAGGGAGAAAGACTGAGCAAAAAAAAAAACATCAACGAAAATGTGTGTACGCAAACCACAAGGGCTAATCTGTAGATACCAGCAGAAGGCAAATACTGGGTAACCTGAAAACAACTCCATTAGAAAAGAGACCAAAGAAATGCATTTAATTCGCTAGCAATTTATCAAGTATCAGCTCTATGGAAAATAATGAGTCAAAGCTACCACTGTGCAGACGTCTCAAGAAATATGAATGCCATTTTTTTGCTGGAAATGGGCAGATCTCTACCACATCAGGTACCAAAATGAAACTGGTGTTCAAGACCATTTCCTTCCCTCAATCTTGTTTCTGTGGCATCTGGTGAAAAATGATAATCATCAGATCTGGCGCAGTGCTCTCTATATGGGCCATTGCCTTTTAAGCAGAATATTAAAAAGCTCAGTGGCTCTACAGAGTCCCATACAAATTCTTGTAGAAGTATCTGATAATAACTCTATAACATGCTAAGTTGCCGACTGTTTCTGGACTGGGAGAGGCAGTTCATGGGCAGACTTAATTTGGACTTGTTATTGGATGCAACAATCAATCATATGTAACCTGGATTTCCTTTAAACCTCCTGTTGTCCTCGGGTCAAATTTGAGCCACTTTCAAAGTTTCTATTTCAGAAATTTGGGGTTTTTTCAACCAAATTGTCAAAGAAAAATAATAATGGATGGTTCAATACAATGCTCTTCACAAGTGATCAGTTCACTACTTTCATTGAATTTGGGTGTTTTATTAAATTTTATAGCATTAAAAAAATGGTAAAAGAACGTCACAAAAACTACAGGAAAAGCAACAAATGTGAAAAAACAGACCAACACTTGGATTTAAAAAAAAAATTATTTTATATTTTGACCCAGAAAAACAAAAAGTTGCATGGTCAACAGGGAGACAACACAAGGGTTAACTCATGAAGTGCATGTTCTGTAATATATCTGGCTTATGTAAACTTTTCATAAATTGTTGTCCTCATTAGTCACTTAGGGGGCTTTCTCACCTTGGACAGAAAAATTCGGCCTGATCCGGACTCTATGTTTAGATCTGTTGTGGTATTTATGCAAATTAGCACATACATAATTAGATTATGCACCATTTGCCGATGTTGACAAACAATTTAAAAAAAACTTGTAATACATTTTTGTTTGTCTTAATGTAAATAATCAACTCAGTAATTTTCATGGTGATATCTAAAGGTTACAATTTCTACCTTATTCATGTGAGAAAAAGAATGACTAGGCGTATGAATAGGCTATATTTGGGTCTTTTTCCAAACTTTCCCATAATGGGATTCTTCTGTGCTTTTTTTCCTTACTCTGGACATATTGAGGATACATCAGTTGAGTTTGGTTCTGTTGCAATTTGTTCTAGGTTGACCCCCATTTTGGCTTAAAATGACTGGACTACATGGTCAATCCAGCCGCCGCCAAACATGGAGACTGACACCAGCAGAGCAGAGTGTGCAGAGCAGACATAGAAAAAATGTGAATCAATGAAATGAGCTGGTTTGACCATGGAGATGCAAGAAATATGCACTAGTCCAGAACACAGGTCCTTCTTCCTGTATTTACTTTGTTGCTTCCGCCCCAAACACATCTGACCAATAACGTTCGTGAACGTTCTTGCGTGGTTTGTAATTACGCATTTTGGTACGCTTGGATTTTCCAGGTGTGAAACGAAACCGAACCAAGGGGAAACCGCTCTGAGTTTACAAACCCATCAACTGTTCAGACCAAAGTAAATGCCCTTAGGGACAAAAACATGGGAAAATAGGGTCCAGGTTGAAAAATACAGAAGTTTCCCCTTTACAGTAAGTAAGAGGGAAAAGTGGGGTGATGCAATATAATAACTTTTTCAGAGAGAAAACAGCATACTTCAAGATGGTTATCTAGCTGCTGTGGCTGAATATGTATTGACATGTTGAATAACTTCACTATCAGGTGTATCATCAGACTGCAGTTGTGTGAATCGTGATAAAGCCATTCTGCCCTTTTCACCAAAGCAAAGAAGATAATGTCCACATCCCATAGCTACTGCTTTAGTACTGAAGACTGTCACTCAAAACTGGGTATGGAGCTATTCAGAAGAGTTTAGGTTTTTTTTAAGATTGTAAAAGGTAAAAAATGATCTAAAAAGTAGACAGACAGACAGACAGCATTGGAGGGAGAGAATCATAGGGTTTCCCTTCCTAATTCTCTCTGTATGAAAGGGACAATTTAAGCAGTCAATATGATTGTTTTGTGATGGTTTCATTACAATAAATAGCACACAACTCAGAAGAGCGTATTTTCATTATTTTAAGTGGTCTCCCTCAGGTTTGTACTTTCAGCACGCCGACACATTTCCTTTTGTCGATGAAGCAGCGTCTTCTGATTTAATAGCTGGCAACCTTTCACATGTATTAATAGGGAAACTTCACACCACTATAACTGAGGTTGATGCTAGTTTGCAGTATGCTGGGGCTTTTGAACTGATGCAGTGATTGGGAAAAAAAAAGGATGTATTTCATCAGGTCCATAAGACACACTGGCACCATAAGAGGAATGCAGCTACAGTAACTGTCTGGCAGTGATCCATTAAGTGTCTATCACGCTTCTGGTATTGGCAAAATATTAGATTAAACGACTTTATACACTCAGTTTAATCCTTTAATTATACTGTACATCAATTTAAAGAACTGCTTTGCAGTGTCTCTCCGAACAACACTAATTGTAAATCTACAATCAGAGCTACTAAATTCACATAAGATATGACCACCTGATATCATCTGAATGCAGATTACATTCATTAGTCTACACACTTCTACTGAACTCTTTTTCTCCTTTTCTCATCATCATATCTCGCTGTCCTTCCTCAAATCTCTGTCCAGTCTTCCAGTCTTTTTTTCTGCCCTCTCTAGCATCTGCTTAATAATCACTTCAACAATGGCTGATTAGAAGAGAAAATAAACATCCCTGAACTAAAACAGAGCACATGAATAATTTCTAGATGTTTGTTTGGTCTCTGAGACGTGTCATCTGTTTGATGTTGTGTGACAGTGTAGCATTTTGTGATTTTTGTTTACCGTCTGTCCCGTGGGAGGGGACGGCACTTTTTTTCACAGATCAGAGGGAGATGTAATCTCACAGCAGAACTGCTCCAGTCGGCAAAGGCTTGCATGCATGTTTTTCTATGAGTATGTATGTTTGTGTGTCTGAGTAACATCTCATCGATTTGCAGCACTACTGGTCAGCACGCAAGCTGTCACTAAAAGTAATTTATTACCAGTCATAGGGGCAGATACATCCCCTGCTGCTGCTTGTCTACA
Organism: Gymnocephalus cernua; assembly: GCA_023631565.1. Taxonomy (NCBI): domain Eukaryota; kingdom Metazoa; phylum Chordata; class Actinopteri; order Perciformes; family Percidae; genus Gymnocephalus; species Gymnocephalus cernua. The sequence goes on along the minus strand of CM042426.1, from coordinate 10,284,001 downwards.
ATCATTCACACACCACACACACCTTGAAAACAAAGCTTGTAAGAGTGCCAATTAGTCCTTCAAGAATCTGTATCAGTCTCTTATAAATCATAGCATTAGTCTGTTTTTTTAGATGGTTTTCCTCTAGTGCCCACAACGGCTCTTTGATATTCTGTTGTTCCAGGCCGAATCAGAAATTAGCAGCCATGCCAGATTCCTTTGGCAGAAATGTTGTGGCAAGAGATGAGGGAGAAAACATAGCGAGAGAGAAAACACAAATGATGGAGAAAAAGAAAAGCAAAAAAATGGATAACAGTAGGAGGGGGTTACAGTATATAACAAGCAGGATATGGTGGTTGTCAAATCAGACAAAGAGTGTTCAGAGAAACAAGAGAAAAAGCCAATAAAGAAAGATAATGTATAGTGTATGGCATTAATAATCATGAATGCTAAGGTGGTTGGTTTGAATCCTTGATCTAAATAGGGCAGTTAATTTCCTAGCAATGACGTGCAATATACTCCCAAACACTTCAGTGGGACAGGTCACTGACCAGCATGGTGATTTCAAATTAGGCAAAAATTACGCTTACGCTTTACTGCATGGTTGGTAAAATAATGGCCACTTTATCAGGACAACAGGAGTGTGAGTGCTCAGCTGTTCGTCTGGCATTCCTCGTACTGTCACATCATAGCCTTGGTAAGCAGGTGTAAATCTAGTATAATGTGACTGGTTTGTGTATTATATTATCCAGCATGAATTATGAGCCAACACCGCACTCAGTCAGCCCAGAGCAAGAGACAGATGGATGGGTCAGACCGAAGATTTAAATGTTGATCCTGGAGGGATTGGTGCATTACTCAGCATGATTATAAAGACAAGCATGCACAGGCACGCAACACACAAGCACACACACAGCGAAAACACACACTGACCCATCTCTCTCACACACTACACAACCATGTGCATTCACACACAAGAATGATGAAATTGGTTATGATTGGCTTTGCCCCCTTGTAAATCCAAGTGGCACTGGCCTGCCTCCATTTTTGAGCTTTTCTAATAATGTTGGTCTTACCTAAACCTTATTGAGAGCACTCGGGTCTTTGCAGCAAATAAAAGACAACCTTTACCCCATCAATGCCGTGGTTTTCATTTCCCCTCTGCTATAGCCTTTGATTAATATTACTCACCACAATAGACTGGCACTGGAGGGTCACCACAAATTGAGCGACACAAAGGATTAACTGGATAGGGACAGGGTACAACAGGCCATTTGGAAGTTGAAGTTAAGGTTCTGTACTGGCCAAATCTAAGGCACATGCCCTATCCTATAGAAGTTCACGGAAGTGTAATTTATTCACTTGAGAAAAAGATATTTGCCCTGTCTTTTTGAATTAGTGAGATCATTGTCTCAGAAATTCTGAGATTAATGTTCATGAAAACAGAAAAACAGAGCAGAATATTTTTCTAGTTAAATGTTTTCCATTTTTCCAGTACTGGACAACCAAATAACCCTAACCAATGTCATACCCATCAGCCTCAGCTGTACGTTGCGTTTAGTACTACTAACCAAATGTTACACAAAATTAAAATGTTGAACATGGTTTAACATGTTACCTGGTAAACATTAGCATGTTTTCAATGTCTTGTCTTTGAGAGAATTGTATCATGTTGATGTCAGCAATCATGCAGCCTCACCAGTGTTGGGAGTAATGCGTTACTTTTGTAACGCATTACAGTAATATTCCTAATATAACACACTACTAATGCAATTTCAGTAATATTATAACCGTTACAATCTCAGTAACGCGAGTTACCATCTCAGTAACGTGAGTTACAACGCATTTTAACCCGATAGTTAGTGGTGTTTTGTTTTTTTAAGAATTCACCAACACCGTGAAACATATCGGCACAGAAAAAAAGTCTGTGAGTGTCATTTCCTGTTGCTGGATGCGATGGTTTAGATAACCACATAGACGGATACATTTCCTAGATGGACATTATTTTCAGGAGTTATTTTGAAGCGAGTTGTCACGTCACAGTTGCCGTGGTCAGAGCCAGAACCAGAGACGCTAACGACATCTCCAACAGGTAACGGTACGTCAGCGCGGCCAGCCGTGTCCGAGCAGCTATATAAACATGTCGGGAAGTAATGTTTAGGCTTGCTACACGTAATATCATTACATTTTATAAGTAGTGGAAAGTAACTAAACCGTACTTCAATATAATCGTATGGTACATTTTTTAAATTTATTTTTTATTTTTTTAGATTTTGTTTTCGGCTTTTCCGCCTTAAATTTGACAGGACAGCTAGGTGAAAAAGGGGAGAGAGAGGGGGAAGATATGCAGGAAATTTTCACCAGACCTCTGCTTCAAGGCATAAACCTCTAAGTATGTACTATATTCTCAGAAGGCGAAGCACTGTAACTTCTGCTACTTGGGCGGAGTGATTTGCTTGCAGCACCTGAGAAGCCCTGGTGAGGAGCAGAGAGTAGCAGTGCTTTGCCTTTCTGAGAATATAGTTCCCAGTTTGTATACGATTAGAAGATGGCTGTATCTCATGTGACCTTGTTATTTGTACACGCTGTGATTATACAAATCACAACATGTAAACAGAAAAATGCTGACGTTATTTTATCACAAGTCGCCATGTTCCTTTAAAACGTGCTTTGCAATTCACTGTGAAGTTGATATATGCACAAGCCTCACATATTTCTCTGGTAACTCCCAATATAAACCACAATAGATACAAAATTGTGACTTAATAAGTGTTGAGGATATTGATGTGCGCATAAACCCGCATGTCAGAATGTTTTATGAAAATAAATAAGAAAATGGGAAACCTTTATGAGTGAGTGTTAAGCCGAAATTATACTGTCCGCGTCTGTAAGTGTGTGAGGGTCCGCTAGGGTCTGTGTGATGTACATGTCATCCTCAGAGGGTGTACACGTAGGTTTTGCATGGACATCCACATACCGCCAATGTGCCTGGCGAACTTGTCCTGACATGTCCTTACGGCAAATCAGCTACAAGTGGTAGCATAGCGATACACTGTGTGTGTGGAATGCATCCTCCAAGTGGATATAGTATAAACATAACTACTAAGCGTCTGTAGTGCCTACAGCTGTATGTGTACACGTCCGTTTGGGAATATAATTGAGCCTTTAATGTGCAGCAGAGTTTGTTGCAGAGGTCACAAATGCCAGTCCATGAGAGCTGAACCTTAAAAAGAAATGGTGCACTCAAATTGAGAATACTACAACAAAAAACTCAAGGAACAGAAAAGATAAGCCCCTCAACATTTAAAAACAAGGTTTTGATCACACACACACACACACACACACACACATACACAGCCAGGGTCAAACTGAGTGAAGCAGGCACACTGCCCAGCTAATTAATTTGACACAACAAAAGATCTGTATCTCAATGTCACAGTCTGCAGGACACTTTAGTACATCTGACCAGACATACTGTTTTTAAAAGGTTGGAATGTTGTTGAAAGGGAAGCTGTGTGCTAGAGGTTGTGTGTGTTTGAGAATTTATATGGACAGAGAGGTGACAGAACATTAAGGGGTTGGGGATGTAAAAACAAAAATGTATTCCATCAAGTGATAGGACGTTGTAGGAAGGTGGTCAGGATGGATGTTCAGCGTACAAACCGCATGATTTTTGACAGTAAAAACCGAGGTTTGTCTCCAGCATACGGTTAGGTTTAGGTGACAAAACACTTTGTTAAACGATAGTAAAGATCATATTTTTGGTTAAATATTGAAACAGTAAACACATCTTATCCTACTTGTTGTACTTGTGTCTGCGTGTTTGGTAAATATTTTTACAACCCCAAATCAGAAAAAGTTGGGACAGTATGAAAAACACAAATAAAAAAAGAAAGTAGTGATTTCTAAATGTACTTTGACTTGTATTTCATTGCAGACAATGTGAACACAAAATATTTCATGTTTTGTCTGGTCAACTTAATTTCATTTGTAAATATACATCCTTTCCTGTCATTCAGACCTGCAACACATTCCAAAAAAGATTGGGACAGGAGCAATTAAGGGCTAGTAATCAGGTAAATTGGTTAAATAATGATGTGATTGGAACAGGTAATGTCAACAGGTAATTGTAATTATGATTTGGTACAAAAGCAGCATCGAAGAGAGGTCTAGTCCTTTAGGAGCAAAGATGGGCCGAGGATCGCCAGTTTGCCAACAAATACGTGAGAAAATTATTGAAATGTTTAAAAACAATGTTCCTCAAAGAAAGATAGGAAGACATTTGCTTATTTCACATTCAAGAGTGCATAACATAATTAAAAGATTCAAGGAATGTGGAGGAATTTCAGTGCGTAAAGGACAAGGGCGCAAGCCTAAGCTGAACAACCGTGATCTCCGATCCTTCAGGCGGCACTGCATCAAGAGTCATTCATCTATAAGCGATATCACCACATGGGCTCAGGACTACTTTGGCAAACCTTTGTCAAGTACCACAATACATAGTTACAGCCACAAATGCCAGTTAAAACTGTACTGTGCCAAAAGGAAGCCCTAGGATCTGGGATGGACCATCTGGGATGGACCATCACACAGTGGAAACGTGTACTGTGGTCAGATGAATCAGTATTTCAGGAATTTTCTGGGAGAAATGGACGGCGTGTGCTCCGGACCAAAGAAGAAAAGGATCATCCAGACTGTTACCAGCAACAAGTCCAAAAGCCAGGGTCTGTTGTGTCAGTGCCCTTGGCAAAGGTAACTTGCACTTCTGTGATGGCACCATTAATGCTAAAAAGTACATAGAGATTTTGGAGCACAATATGCTGCCTTCAAGAAGACATCTTTTCCAGGGACGTACATGCATATTTCAACAAGATAATGCAAAACCACATTCTGCACACATTACAAAGTCCTGGCTGCGGAGGAAGAGGATACGGGTACTTGACTGGCCTGCCTGCAGTCCCGACCTGTCTCCAATAGAGAATGTGTGGCACATTTTGAAGCGCAAAATGTGACAACGAAGACCCCGTACTGTTGCCCACCTTAAGACTTGTTTGCAGCAAGAATGGGACAAAATTACACCTGAAACACTTCATCACTTGGTGTCTTCAGTCCCTAAACGTCTTTTAAGTGTTGTAAAAAGGAATGGCAACATTACAAAGTGGTTGTTTTACTGTTCCAACTTTTTTTGAAATGTGTTGCAAATAGGACTTTTGTTTAAAAATCATGAGGAACACATTAAATGATGTGCTGTTGTATTGTCTGCAATGAAATACAAGTCAAAGTACATTTAGAAATCACTACTTTCTTTTTTATTTGTGTTTTCCATACTGTCCCAACTTTTTCTGATTTGGGATTGTACAAAGCAGTGGACACTCCAGGTGCACTCCTTTTCACCTCCAAACAGCTGTTTCAGGTAAGTGGGATAAACTTGAGATGGTTTTATAACCTGTCTGATGACCTTGGCTGCCCTGATGGATGTTGTGTCATATCATAACCCACTGTCCAAGACTGTGAAAATGAGCCAAACAAAAAATGCAGGAAATTGAACCCATATCAAAAAATAACCCAGATGTACAGATTACATAAGTTACCCTAAAATACTGACAATGACAATTATATCTTCTATATAGAATACATATCAAATAAATTAACCACCAAACATTCCACATGTGCTTTCACAAAATTGGAAGAATACTTATTGTGTACTAACATTGATCACTTGTCATAGCACAGTTATCTGATTTCAGAATATGCAAGGGTATGCCCTAGGTTAAAAGAAATTCATATTTTTTGTAAACTAGACATTACATAACCCTGGGAGTTTTTGTCAGTGATAATAATAATAATAATTTGTAAATTTGAGTGTTGGGATGAAGAGCAGTTAATAACAGAGACTTCAGCAGAACAGGCAGGCATGGTAGAGGCTCAGGCCTGCCCTCTAACAGTCAGCTCTCATTATCTCAGTGTCTCTGTCCCTGCACTCACTGCTGCTACCAACTTCCATCACTAAAACAAAAGAGGTCAACATACACAGGAGGACAGAGCAGAGACAGAGGATGCAGGAAGACGTTTTAATATGAGTGAAAGTAAAGAAGGCAAAGAATGGGGAAAGTGAGCATAAGGGGGTCACAGATCACAGTGGGTAGAGCAATGATAAGCAATGATAAGAGAAAATAAAAGAGAGAAAGACAAAAAAGAACAATGGAAAGGATGGAAGCATTGCAGTAAATGCCAAACACATTTTTATATACGTAGTTCAAGTGAGTTGAATGACTCATGATATGAGCGGACTACCATCTTGACTGTGAAACTCCAAAGGTGATAATATACTTAAGCAAGTGAAGAAAGGCAATCATCCTTTCAGCTTTAATTGGAAGTGGCAGATGGAATAAAACTGTGGATTAGCAAGTGGGCTATAATGAACAAAGGGTAATGAAAAATCCAATCACAATCTGCCATAATCATGGACAAAATCTTGGGTGTTTTTTTTCTCTTTACTTTGTCACAGCCTTTGAGTTGATTTCTAAAATAATGGAATAATGGTTCAGCCCAGTTGTCTCCAGTGTTCAGGCCTCAGTATGCTTTAAAATCACAAATTCATTAATGATTTGACTAAGGAAAAAATACATTTAAAAGTTCTTAAACCAAACCATACGTCCACATTCACATGTACTGCTTTCTCCAAATAGCTGTATTATGTAATAAGGTTAAATGTTCAAGGAGCTCTGTGTGTTCCAAGCGTGTGTGTGTGTGTGTGTGTGTGTGTGTTTGTGTGTGTGTGTGTTCATTGTGCTCTAAATGGTGATGCAGCAGAGTCTATCTACATTGAGTAAACGCACAGGGAGTTTCCCCCCACAAGCCTGCCAACTCCTCTCAGCCAGCCCCAATGGTTTATCAAGGCAGACACTTGGCAACCTACTTTCCGAAGCAGAGCATCTGCCCATTCAGAGGCAATGGGGCTAATGTCAGACTCTATCATTCTTACCTTCAAAATGACCTTGGCATCAGCATATACAGCAATAACTGATGCATGGGTTTTAAGCGCAAGAGGGAGAAAATATACCTTCAAATCAATTCAAGTTTCAACATAGTTCCTTTTGACAGCCATTACTAAAACAAAGTCCCCTTCAGGGCAAGCAGAGGTGGTCATTACTTCTTTAAGAGGTTGGTTATTGATATTCTGTTCAGTTTGGACATGCTTGCTTGCATTGCAAGTTTTGAAATTGGGCTTCCAATTGAAAGATGCACACACACACACAGACACTCAAGAGACACTTTAAAACATCTGGCATCTGTTTAACCTGTCTCACTCTCTCAAATGACACTTAAAAGACAGACTGGAAACCGTGATAAGAAAGAAAACACAGATTAGGCCAACGCAAATATAAATCCATCCTTGGGATTTCGCCGCAACAAGACAGGATGGAGTTGGGTTGGGAACCGAAGGGTTGCTGGTTCAAGTCCCAGTACGGAAGAAAAGTACAGAGTATGGATTGGTATCTGGAGAGATCCTAGTTCACCTCCTGGGCACTGCCAGGTGCCCTTGAGCAAGGCACCGTACCCCCCCCACAACCGCCCAGGTTGCTGGTCCAGCACCGGCAGCCCACTCTGACATGTCTCCATTTGTGCATGAACAGGTCCTGAGCATGTGTGTGTGTATTTCAGGACTGTGTGTAGTGATTTATAACAGAGTGTAAATTGTAATTTCCCCACTGGGGATCAATAAACAGTATAAATTATTAAATTATTAAAATAAATTAGTCCCTGCTATTTTTCCAGTGTCTGGGCCACCTACTTACTGGAACACCAGATTTTCCAAACAGCTTCTGTTTTCCACTTTGTGAAACATCAGGAGCTGTTCCTTAAAGCAAACGTTTGACTTTTTGTGAAAGATGTTTATTTGCTTAATGTCAGAGGGTTAGATAACAAGATTAGTACCACTCTCATATCTGTATGGTGCATATAAAGCTACAGCAAGAAGCCAGTTAGCTTACCTTTGCACAAATATTGGAAACAGCTAGGCAAGCTCTCTCCAACAGTAACTACCAGCAACTCTAAAGAAGAAGTAGACAGAAGAGGGGTAATCAAATGTTTTTTGTTTTACAACTGAGAACACTACAATAGAATAAAGCTCATTTGTGCGTCCACAAGCCAAGTCCCCACGGACTGAGCTACTGTCGCTACTTACTGAGTTACTGCCATCTTCCTAATTAGGAAAATAAATAAATCTAACACATAGCCCACCGTAAAAAGGTGAATTATCATTAAACCTTGATTTTTGTGCAGGTTAAACGAGATATAACTTGTTAACTGTAGTATGCTTTGGAAGTGCTGGTAGGGGGATTTTGTTAACGTTGGACAGAGCCAGATTTGTTGTTTCCAGCCTTTGTGTCAATCTAAGCTAATCAGCTGCTGTAGCTTTATATTTACCATAAGCTTCCACCAGTTCATATATATTGGACAGACATGAGTGATATCAACCTTTCATCTAACTTTCCGCCAGAAATAAGCGCTTTTCCAGTCTGACAATGGCTTAGCAGAGTGTCAGTGTTTTGGCTTAGCCTCCTTTGTCTCTCCCTGCTCTCTAAGAGCTGTGTCTAGTGTTTTAAGTGCCTGACAGCCAGAAGTACACTACCAGTCGCTTCTCTCCTCGACACCATTTCTTTGCAGAGGGATTTTAACTACTCTGCTTTTGGCATTTATATCACTTTATTGTTATGTGTTTAAAATATGTCTTTCACTTGGGATTAAGGAAGCATTGTTGGTTGAGGACATGTTAGTTGAGGATTAAGGTGATTATTAATTTGATTATTAATTAATAATTAGATCTACAGAAGAGATCTAAAAAATGTACAGTATATTTCAGGGATGACACATCACAAGCTAATTGGATCTACATGCAGCCAGCAGCAATACGCACTAACAGCAACATGCAATTGGTCAGCTGTAGTCTCGCATTGCCAGACCACAGCGCTGCGGAAGAGGGTCTAGAGTCCACACAGCATTCCGGGATGGGAGAAAAATGTGCTCTGGTTTAATGGCATTTCTTTAAACCAATCACAATCGTCTTGGGCGGCGCTAAGCGCTGGACGCAATAATGGGGCCTCTGCAAAATAGCCTCGGGAAGGAATTTGTTTTGGTGGAAGATGTACTTGTTTAAAGGTTGTTTTAGTCGTTCAACAGAAAACTCAGATTGGACAGATAGTCTAGCTAGCTGTCTGGATTTACCCTGCAGAGATCTGAGGAGCAGTTAACCATAGTCCTCAGAAATCAACCAAAGTGTAAAATGCCAACACAAAAAAAGCAGAAGTTAACGGACATTTGGCCGAAATGAAAGACATATGGCGGAATTTCTGGAATTTTTCTCTCCCTGTCAAAAAAGATAGTAATTTCTGCCAGTAGCAATTGACACATTGACCTGACAATGACATACTGTCGGCAGCATTACATTAAATGATTTACATGGCGATTTTTGTTTAACCTCTGTGAACTTTGACATGCCAATGTGACACATTGACTTATTGCACACTGTAATGACTGGAGACAACAGGAGAGTCTAGAAAGAGGAAGTTATGATTTAGCACAACCTGTAAGTAGTCACTACATCACCACGCTCTCAGAACTACCTGTTTTGAAAGGACAAACAAATGAATTATGTCATGCCAAATGTCCAAGTCTTAACAGGCGTAAACAAATTGGTGTTCAGCAGCATCTGCTGCATCAGCATTAAAAAGGTATATTTCTTACTTTCTTTGCATATTAAAACTACAGCAAATATGGACGAGCATTTAATGTCTTGTGAAGCTGTTTTCACTCAACTTCAACTGGATTCTCCTGGTAGTTATCGTTAAATGCAAGTTCTTTACAGACTCGGACCTGCTAGTCCAGAAAAAGAAAGTCACATAGAATTCCTGAGCATGCGTTCTGCTACAGTGTGTATCTTGTCTCCTACAAAGATGCTTAATTACTGCAAAGTATCATGTGTGTCTTAAATGAAGCTCAGCAGGACACTCAAGCTCTCCAGGAAATAAACTTGACCTTTACATCCTCTTTTTTTAGATCAAACAGAGTCTAGGCCTGGAAGAGATTCAAGCAATCTGAAAAAAGAATTACAGATGTATACCCACCACGAAGATACCCACTGCTAGGCTTTGCTATACTTCCCGGAAAGAAAAAATAAGGCATTGAGGAAGAATGATGATTGTGAATTATTATGAATATTATGACTATCGGCAAGTGCTTTAATTAGGACATATCTTGACTACTGAAATTGAGTAGGGAACCCAACTGTGAGACATAAAACTCTTCAACTCCACATAAAAGGCAAGAGCAGGGCACCTGGAGGGGTACAAGTTTGATCCAAATGTTAAGATTTACTGGGTGACAATAATTTATACATACCATTAATGTACATTTAAATTAACTGGACATAGTGTATACATTTTCTATAATTTATAGGACCCCTGATTTGTGGCTCCATGGCTCCTGTCACTGAATAAATAAATTGTCTGTATTTTAACTGTCAGTAGTGCATCTTTTCTATTGGGGAGCAACTGTAACAGTTCATACCAGAGTCAAAAAAACAATATGGTTAACAATATTATTGGAATAAAACCTTAAGATAGCTTTACAGTAGAAATCTTAAGGCAGAGGTGGCGCTCTGCTCTCTGATCAGTCCCTCCAGAAAAACGAGAGTTTTTTTGTGATTGTTGCGGGCAAAAATCTTTGATTATGCATCACTTTTCTTAAAAAATGTGATGGAATATGCGGGATATTTCTGCATTTCTGCAGTTTGATGAAAAAGAGAAAAAAAAGTGATTCCCCAACACCGTGTTCTCACTAGGCGAAATTACGCCACTTCATAACGTTCCCATGGCAGCAGGGGAAAATGGCTGCTCTTGTGTGAAGTAAACAACATTTTTCAACTTTCTGCTGAGATATATGTGACTTTTTTGCAACAAAAATGCGGGGATTATGAAATCATGCAAGCCCTGCATATTTTGCGTGGAAATCGGCAATTTATGCGGCGAAAATGCGGCGTATTTGAAAAAATGTGGCCCCTGCTTAAATATGCAGACTTTGGATGATTATGCATTGAATTCTGCGATCGCATAATCGCGTTTTTCTGGAGGGACTGTCTGATTATTTTCTAGTGTCCATAGATCTGACAGATATGAATGCAATGCCTAGCGACAAGAGGCATCAGCAATCCTAAATGAAATAAGTGGATGGGATCAAGACCTAATATTTATTAGTGCAATACGGGTTAAACCCATTAAATAATGTATCATATCACCACTTCACTGGTGGGCTTCAAGGAGAAAAAATAGAACCCAATCTAAAACAACCCATGAATCTCACAAAATAACTAAAATCTAAGGACAGTGAGGGAAAACAAGGCAAACCATGCAATGTACCTCAAAAAATAGTCTAGTCCAAGCTCAATCACAGTCTGTTAATAAAAAAATGCAGCATTGTTGGGAAATGTTATCAGACATAGCACAGATGTAAAGAGGAAGTTTTTAATCAAAGCTTTTATGAATCAATCAACTTACCCCAGGGTAGGGGTAAGTTGATCCCAGTCAGTGGGTAAATTGACCATCCTATTTTTCACGTTTTAATGCAAGCATAATAAAAAAAAAATGTAATAATACATGTACCTTTCCAAACAATGTTAATTATTTTAAAACTACATCAAACAACACAAAACAAACCAATTAAAGTTTAATTTTCCCTCTTTTATTTTTTTGTATTGGTGAACAATAGTTTTAAACATTTCTGTTAAGTGAAGGACTGCCAGCATAGTTTTCAGGAGCCAATTGTGTCCAATCACACACACACACACACACACACACACACACACACACACACACACACACACACACACACACACACACACACACACACACACACACACACACACACACACACACACACATATATATAAACGTGTTTGGCAGAAAGAACGTCCCTCCAGTGTGTTCACTTCTAATTTCCAATTTTGTTAAACAGTTTCACAGTTTTGAACTTGTGAGAAGAAAAGAACAGTTTGAACTTCCAGACTTGAGCGCAATGAAAATGACTATTGGACATTCCATCCATCAAGGTTGCAGGGAAATATGAGTTGTTGCTCCCTCCATGCAGTTCCTCCAACCTTTTGAGGTTTAGAAAGCTTCTTCAGCACATTAGTCAGTGGGACAGATCCCACATCATTTTCTTTGAATGTAAAGGTGACTTTGTCTTTGCCAGTTAGGTGGTTCAACTTACCCCACATCATCTGGCTCACTTTGCCCCATAGTCACCATTTTGGTAAAAACGGCCTAGCTTAGCAATTCAGGCTGACCTTGAGTTTAATGATTCACATGGTTTTATATGTTGACAAATCACCAACATGTACCATGCACAACTTTAGACCTAGATACATTTGCTTTGGCACAACAGCTAGTATACCGGCAATGCAGAAAATTAACTTTAACGAGCAAAAAAGTGTTTTGTGAAGAAAAATAAACTTACCTCTTGTCCCATGTGCTTCTCCTCTTCACAACAAAATAAAAATTATGGAGTCCTTCAGAATGTATGGTCACATGACACCAAATGTGCATAGTTGCCTAGAAACAGGGGGTGGGTCAACTTACCCACTGGCTCATCTTACCCCACTCTCCCCTACATTTGTTACATATTTTAAGTTAGCTTTTGTAAGTTAAGTACATTACATAAACAAGTCAAAGTTGACTTTTGGTTTCACACGGGACATGAACAGCGGTCTCCTGGGTGAAAGTCCTGTGTTTGTTTGACCCAACCCTCCTGTCAAAGACTTAACGTGGACTTTTATTAGAAACTCAGGACACCGGGGTTCATGCAGGTGTAGTCTATATCCTTAACGTTCCACTTCAGGGATTTCAGGGGCCGGATGCATGTATTTTTCGTTTCCTTCCACTTTCTTTGTGTTGGAATTTTAAATTTGGTGGATTTATGAGGACTATTCTTGACTGCTCCTCAGATCTCTGCAGGGTAAATTGAGACAGCTAGCTAGACTATCTGTCCAATCTGAGTTTTATCTCGCAAGACTATTTTGCAGCGGCTCGGTGCGGAGCTTAGATTGTGATTGGTTTAAAGAAATGCCAATGAACCAGAACACACTTTTCTCCCATCCCGGAATGCTGTGTGGACTAGCCAGACCTTCCTCGCTCCGCAGCGTGTGGATGGTCTGGCAAAGCAAGACTAATACATGTGAAACCAAAAGACAACTGTCGCCCATTTGAGATTAACCGAATTTTTTGGACTATTGTCCGTGACACAATGACGTCTGTGATGTCACGTTCAACCACGTTTGAGTAGTTTTACGGGACGTGATAGAAACTGTCATCGCGGTCATGTGTTACGGTCACATGTTCAAAATGGCCGCCATGTGACCTTATCAGTGTTTAATAGAAAACTTTGCTGTTGTAGGACTCATTGGAAATGAACCTATTCTGTCGTTTAGGTAGGATGTGTTGCTGTTATTTTAATGGCCTGAAAACCATAGAGCAATACCGTTGAGAATTTGTATACCTTTAAATCACCTGCGAGGAACGGATCTGAGTGTATAGGAATTCCATTTATCATCTTTGCCAGGGTGAAAGCTCAAATTAAAGCTGCATACTCACAAGCACAGCAAACAAACAAGGAACAATTCTGTTTTTGTTTCAACTATGTAATGAAAATACCTAAACCCAACAACTGTGACTATTTCCGACTCCATGATGATGAAAAACAAATCCCAAATGAAGTGATTTGAAACCAAATGTCGGGGGAAACAGTGTTATGTGGTATACTTGGATCGATGTATGTTCCTTGCAGCTGAAGACTCTGAGACAAGAGGTTTGTTGTGTGTGTATCTAGAGTCTGTTTAGTAATTAGGGGTCCAAGCCCGAGGCTGCGAGAATCGGCGGTAGCGAAGCTACGCCGTTCGCACAGCAGGGCTGTGGAACCCTATTGGAATTGTAAGGTTTCTTATTATTCTTCTTCCGCCGATAAAACTGATACTGCAGCCTAAACCGTAAGTGGTGGGAAGTTGCCGTTTTCAGGTCTGGTCCAAAACCCTGCAGGGACCTCGGACGAAAAAATTCAGCCACTTTCACCAATAGGTGGCGCTATAGCAGAAAAAACGTGTTTGGCCTTATAACTCCCGAACCGTACATCGCACATTAAAAAAACACATATCCATGCGTTCCCTGAATCCAGCTGAATCTCGAGATGTAGGCCACGCCCTTTTCCGCCCCGACTTTTTCCCGTGAAAAATCGCGATTTATCGTAAGCCTACTTTTTTATACTCCTCCGAGACCGTGCAACCGATTTGCATAAAACTTGGTAAGAAGCATCTATAGACCGACCTGACAAAAAGTTATCAAAAGATCTTTTTTCAGATGAAAATTGCGTAAACTACGCACAAACAAGTTTGTGTAGCTAGCTATAAAGACACAAACGTTGCCATATCTCGGCCAAAATAAATGATATCATCACAAATCTTTCGATTCTTGTTTCACATGAGCCTCTTAGTGTAAGAAACTAATTTTACAAAATTTGGTCAATAGGGGGCGCCAAAAGTACCAAAAGTTAATATCTCATGAACGGCTCATCCGATTTTCACAAAATTTGGTGAATACCATCTAGGCCCACCCTTGAGGCCAGGCCTACAGTGGGGTACTGATTCGTCAAAGTGGGCGTGGCCTATGGGTCCCATGTTTGGATCTACCACTTACACTAAAGTGAGCAACTTAAAATTTACAGTGTCGATGTGCAATGGTTCATGGACCTGACATACCAAATATTACATTATTGGACCACTAGGTGGCGCTACAATGACGTAAAACGTGTTTTTGCCAATAACTCCCACAGGCTACATCGCAGACAGGAAATATATACATCCACTTGTTCCTTGTATCCATGTGAAGCTGATGATATAGGTCCTGCCCATTTGCACTAAGAATTTTCTTCGCAAAATTGTGTAATGCACAAGAAAATGTTTTCGTACTCGTCCTAGGCCATGGGACCAATTCGCACGAAACTAGGTAGATACCATCTGGGTATGGAGTTGACCAAAAGTTATCAAAGGAATTTCGCTACATTACACCGTTCGCAATTTACAACTAAACTAATTCGTTGTAGCTAGCCACAAAACACGAACTTTGGCATATCTCGGCCAAATTAATAGTTATCACAATGAAACCTGGTGGGCTTCTTCAACATCCCATCCCTAGCCTCCATACCAAATTTGGTCAGAATCGGCCGTTAGGGGGCGCTATAATTAACGTAGAGGCTTTTTCGGCAAATAAGTCAATGCATTTGAATGGGAATACTTTGCAATGTAAATATCTCTGCAGCATTAAATGCTATCATCACAAACCCTGGGAGTATTTTGTTCGTCATGCCACTCTGCAGCTTCCCACCAAATTTGGTGAAAATCGGCCGTTAGGGGGCGCTATAATTAACGTAGAGACGTTTTGGCAAATAAGTCAATGCATTTAAATATGTTTTTACGTATAACTCCCACAGTCTGCATTGCAGATGAGAAGTTCTTAGATCTCCTTGTTCCTTGAATCCATATGAATCTGATGATACAGGGTAATCCCATTTCCACGAAGAAGTTATTTCGTAAAATCACACAATGCGCAAAACAAAGTTTTCGTACTCGTCCTAGGCCATGCGACCGATGTGCACGAAACTTGGTAGTTACCATCTGTTTATGGAGCTGACCAAAAGTTATCAAAGCAATTTCGCTACATTACACCGTTCGCACTTTACAACTAAACTAATTTGTTGTAGCTAGCCACAAAACACGAACTTTGGCATATCTCGCCCAAATTAATATTTATCAGAAAGAAACCAGGTACGCTTCTTCAACATCCCCTTCTGAGCCTCCACACCAAATTTGGTCAAAATCGGCCGTTAGGGGGCGCTATAATTAACGTAGAGGCTTTTTCGGCAAATAAGTCAATGCATTTGAATGGGAATACTTTGCAATGTAAATATCTCGGCAGCATTAAATGCTATCATCACAAACCCTGGGAGTATTTTGTTCGTCATGGCACTCTGCAGCTTCCCACCAAATTTGGTGAAAATCGGCCGTTAGGGGGCGCTATAATTAACGTAGAGGCCTTTTGGCAAATGAGTCAATGCATTTAAATGGGAGTAATTTGCAATGGATATGTCTCTGCAGCAGTGAATGCTTTCATCACAAAATTTGAGATTATTGTTCGCCATGCCACTCTGCAGCTCTTCACCAGATTTGGCGACGATCGCCCTTTAGGGGGCATTACAACCGAAGTAGAAGCGTTTGGGGCTTTTACGCAACGAAGAGGAAATTTGCAATTGCATTTCACTCCGAACTTTGGAGCTCGCACTCGGCCAAATTTACCAACTTTTGTCTCGCCGCGGCGGCGCTTCGGGTTTTCCTTTCGCGTGCTCCGTTTTCGCGGGCTCTCAGCATCGCCGGGGGCGGCTCGCGCCGGATAGGACTGGCGCACAAGGCTTGGACCCCGTTCATAACTGCTTGCAGTTCTAGTTTCTCTTTAAATTACTCAGCATAATCCAGGAAATCCATGATTTATGTCCACTGTGCTTCTTGGTTATCTGGAGATTAATTTCTTTTTTATTTTCGTAAGTGGCTAAATGAAAGTACCAGACCCACAATATTTCACAACCACATGACCTGACAAGATGTCATTTTGCTTCTAAAAATGACAGTTGTGGAGAGACATCACATGTAAATATTCCTCCAAAAATAGGATGTGAGACAGACAAGTAACCAACCAAAGTCAGCGAATCAATAAATCAGCCAACAGGAACTCCATGCCAACATCCCTTTAATTGCCTGTTCCTCGCTGAATGATTCAGGTTTTGCAGAAGGCTTTAATAAGGTGTTGAATTCCACTGCAGGGATTGAAACAGGCAATCAAAAGGCAGATGTAATATGGCCCAGGTGAACTGAAGGAGTGAGAACAGGAGACAGAGGGAAAAAGTGTTGATATATTAAGATCCTCAAAACTGATGGACAGAACAAGGGTCCTAAACGCACCGCTGCTGAAGCTTTTGAGAAATATAAAAGCCTACAAATGCAATGAACAATGGGAAATACCCAGTTCTGTTTATTCCAAACAAACCACCGTTGTTGCCTCCATAAATACATTTAAAATGCATCTATTCCTTTATCGCAGCAGATGTTGTTTCCCAGGGTGAGAAAGAAAGAAAGAAAGAAGAAAGAAAGAAAGAAAGAAAGAAGGAAGAATCACTTTGTTAATCCCTCAATGGGGAAATTCAATTTTTACACTTTTATACTCTGTTGTTGTTACATAACACACATACAGTAAGCCCGAAATAAACATGCATGCACACACTTGATCTATAGACGTGCATTAATGGAGAGATGTCAGAGCGAAGGGACTGCAATAGTCGGTGCTCAGTTGGGGGTTTCTTGCCTTGCTCAAGGACACCTTGGCATTGTCCAGGAGGTGAACTGGCATCTCCAGCTACCAGTCCACACAGAGTGCCAACTGTAAATATATTATATTATATTGCATTTGCCTGGGTATTAAGATTCCCAGGAGAGTTATTTGGACTTGGCCGCAATGCAAGACAGGAGGGGACAGGAAATAAAAGATAACACCAAACTTTTTGAAATAAGCTATTATAAATTTTACTCAGGATTGTCTCAGAGGGCAACGTGGAGTCAAAGGCTATACGGCCAACTAAACAGAAGTGGAGGAGTGTAGTAAAAAGTTAAATGTCGTAGATGACACAAAGCTACCCCATTGTTTATGCATGCTGTTCTTCTATTTTTGCCGTCATTAAACAGTTGACAAAACAGGACACACGGTGAGAGAGAGTAGGCTAACCATCTAATATACATTAATTATTTTGAGTGATACATACTATTATCATTAGCATTTTTGGCTTGTGTTATTTCACACTTTGATTATGTCTTGTGGAATGACGATAACTTTAAACAGGTGTTTCAGTGTTTCAGTTCAATTTCATTTGCATTTCATGCTTTTATGCTGATGATGCTTTCATAAATACTGACAATCAAAGTGCACCCGCCTTTTATTTTTGTATTCATAAAGTCAGGAGGTTGTGATTCATCTGCATTCAACTTTAGCGAGTGAATTCTCATTGTGCCTCTCTTTTGTGGAACTTTATGGATTTTGAGTGGACATTCTTATATTTCTGCAAACACTTCAGAAGTTTCCTGTCATTTCACAGGGACATTTTAACAGTGACCAGTATGTGAGCTGCATCAAGATGGTGATGGTGATGTTTTCTGTGTTTAAAAAGCCTGCAATAGCCATTATTCAAATAGTTGTATTCTGTTTAACCAAGGCTGGGATTTAGCTCCCCATCCATAGAACCACAGTTAAGTGTGTGCACAAACAAAAAAGAAAAACAATCAGAAAACTCATGTTAAAGTAAAATAAAATCTTTCCAAACATATGCTATTCAGTAACATTCACAAGGTTTTCATCCCTATTTACAGTACACTACTTTTCTTTTTTATTTGACGGCAGTTCATGTGAAGCACATAACATGTTCTCCATTACAACAAGCAACAAGCAGCTCAGATAAACCATTGTGATTTATGGTTAGCCAAACTCCTGTTTATGCTAATGGTGCATGGTTAATGGGGCACACTAAACAGTGTCTGTTATCAAGTAATCACAATTTGTTCCCTTTACACTTACTGTACACTTACTTATTGAGGGGTCTGGATTTCTCCAACAAACAGAGGGTGGATTGTATTTAAGGCTGTGAAGTGTCACATGGTAGAGTGAACAACGTTATGGCTCCGTAGCAGACGTTTTTATAAAAATAGGCTAACGATTGTGTCATAACCACGCGACTTACTGTCACATAGTAGAGAAATTACCGTATAGTACAGGAGAAGCTCACAGGCAGTTTTGACTTACATTAGCTGTTTAAGTTTAATTACTAATGTTAACTAGCATTTTAGTCAGCAATAATTAGCCTGTGCCTATGTTATCTCCTTACATATACCTACGCTCTCCGTCTCTGCAAGATTGGGAATGATTGAGATTTCTCTTGCACAGCTACTAGAAGACTTACAACGTTCAGACACGTTGCTCACGTCACATCTACTTCGGCAAGCTCAGTTTGCAGCTGCGCAGTAACACTCGAGCCTCACCGGAAAAGTGCTTCTATTAGCCTTCACTGGTTTCTTTAACTGTCTATGGTTATAATGCTCGCCTAGCTGCTAGTGTGGCACGCCCTCATACTCTGCTTCTGACTGGCTTGTAGTGCTGACCTAGCTACTGCGCATGTGTGACTCCCAACAAAGATTGAACAGAAGTAAGATGCCTCACTCTAAAACAGAGAGCTCAACACACAGGGTGAAAACTGGAGCTGCAGCAATGTGCAGTACAACAAAAATATGGTGTTTTTGAAAATTAAACTATGTAAACATATTCTGATATAACCTCTAAATACAATTATGAACCTGAAAATGAGCATAATATGAGCACTTTAAAGGTACTGCACAATCTCCCAGGTCTTTTCAATTATGATGGCTGATTAGGCCACTTAGGTTAAAGCTGTGTGGAGCAATACTGAGAGGTTCCCCAAATAATCACCCACACTCCACTATAGGAATCATAATTGTGCAAGTTTTTTTTCTGTCCTAACATAAAAGCATCAAGCATGGTCAAAATAACAAAAAAATGAAAATACCTATGGGAGTGTGTGAGAGCTTTTAGTGTTCTTTGATAGTTGGATGGCATGTTGTTTAACAACAAATATTATGTTACTTAACATAGAAACATAAGACTTTCCCAGATAATGTAAAGATCTTGTAGGGTTATGTTATGACCACCACTTATTTCAACTGACAAATCATGTTTTGTCCATCAGTTTGGCTTGGCTAAAAGGTCTAAATACCGCAATACCCATGAACCTCAGCTGCAATTGGTATGGAGAAGAGGTCAAGGGGCCATTAGTCTCGCTTTGCCAGACCTTCCTCCACAGCGCTGCAAAGGAGGGTCTGGCTAGTCCACACAGCACTCTGGGATGGGAGAAAAACGTGCTCTGGTTTATTGGCATTTCTTTAAACCAATCACAATCGTCTTGGGCGGCACTAAGCACCGGATGAAGCAACGGTGCCAATGCAAAATAGCCTCGGGAAGGAACTTGTTTTAGTGGAACGTGTACGTTCAAAAGTTGTTTTAGTCATGCAACAGAAAACTCAGATTGGACAGATAGTCTAGCTAGCTGTCTGGATTTACCCTGCAGAGATCTGAGGAGCAGAAGGTAACGGACATCCGGCCGAAATTAAGGACATCTGGCCGAAATAAGGGACGTCCGGCAGAATTTCCGGCAGCACCTGAACAATCCCAGAAATTAAACATTATCGATATAGAATAGGGGGCCATAGTTGCTGAATCTTTAAAAAAAAAAAATTGACATAGAATCCAAAACTGAATTGATATTAATCTGCATATTGAATTAGCAGTTTTTCTCAACACCTTTATCTTTAGCTTTCTTTAAATTCTATTATTACATGTTTCTTGCCAAAATGTACCTTGGGAGTCATTGTTAACATTGTTAAGGTTTTTATGTACAAAAGCTTGTATCTTCAATTTTCCATCAAAGAATCTGACATTTTCTAACGCAGTTCTTTATCTTTTGTACTAATGATTGAATTGATCGAGTTTGATGCCCATCCAAGCCAGAGAAGTGCTCCAACTGTGAGTCATATAACATTGGCTGGAGAATATAAATGGGACTTTAACCTCCAGAACCAGGGATGTCTGAAATAGCACCCCCCACTTCGCAGCTCCATAAATTCACCCAATGTCAATCTGCTGCCAAATCACACAAAAATGGCATTCAAGATGCTAGTGCCTTTATCTTCTCCCTTACTGTCTTATTAGCAATTCATTCTGGGTGCACTTGAAGCATCTGTAATTCTGAGTGTGTGTTTGATTTGGTCATGTACACTGTTGTATGTGCGGATATGCATAAGCTTAACAGATTTGATGTGCCACATTGTTCTGCAGGTGTGGTTTTAATGCCATACATTTTAAATAATGTTCTGTCAACAGTCTTTCAAATTCTGAATTGTAGGCCTCTCTTACTAAGTCCTGAATTACTTCATACCACAATAGATATTTGATTTACCTGAATAAAATAAATATAACCAAATAAAACCATCTCAGAGTGTATGGTAAATGTATTCCCTCATCTTCCCCATCCTCTCACCCTCTTTTCTGTTGAGGTTTTCATGTGAAACAAGTTGCTCAACAGCTGTTCTTCTTTGTCTGCAGTCACTTGTGTGCTGCCTCACTTAGTTCATCCCTTGATCTGTCATGTTATCCTCATCCCAAACTGCCTCATATTCCCACTGTATCCCAGTGTTAGACAAGCCCCACTTCACTTCTGTTCTCATTTCTTTTCTTTTCATGTCTCCTTACCTTTCCTCTCATGTCTCCTTTATTTTTTTCCAGCTCTTACTTCTCCTCTTGTCTCTCCTCGTATTGCTTTTCAATTCTCTTCCCAAACCATGCCTTCTTTTAAAGCCATCCTCCCAACCCTCACTGTCTAATAACTCAGTAATGTTAGAGTTAGTCTATAGAGCCCCAAGCTATCAGCTTTTATGGCTCTAATTGTTTCATCTGCACCATTACTTGTAAGACTGCTGTTGAGTGAATACAATTTGGCCACAGAGGGAAGCAACATTGAGCACCGATCCAAGACTAATCTCAGACGCTCTCAGCGGACGCAGAGTCAAAGGAGGAAGCTTATAACATGATACTTGTGATGGTGTGGATGAGCTTGAGGAAGAAGAAAAGAAAACAGTGGAATCGTCCAATCACCACAGCTCATTATTAACTCAGAGTTCAGTCATATTTTGGGAAATACTTCATCTCATTCTCCTCCAGCATTCATCATTCCCTCCTCCCTTCCCTCCTCCAACCCCCCTTTTTTGTATTGTCACCATTTGTAAAAGTGAGGGATTAACATTTAATATATTATTCTGTCAAGGATTATGGAAACAGGTGACACATTTTCATTTCAAGCTCACTCCATCAAAGAGGATGCGTACAAACACAGCATGCAGCAATATTTGATCTAGGATTAGTGTTAAAAAAAATCACCAATGATACAAACAATTATGTTTGATGTAAGCTGATTTTCATTTTTGTGCCACAACTGGATTAAAATGATAAACCATTTTTTCCCCCACTGATTCATCTGAAAATGCTCAAAATGTAGCTCTCTCTTTCAAAACGCAGGCCCACAGTACATATACTCGCCAGATAATGTGAATCATACTGCTTAAAAGATTTCCAGAGAATGATTTAACAATTCTGTACTCTGTATACCATAAATCTGACTGACAGAGGGACTGACTAAATGACAAAGCATATTATCATCCTGTTTGCTCCGTGTTTGCAATCATAACTCTCCAGCAGTCATGGCTCATCAGCACTGTCAGGCCACATAAAAGAACCAAACAGCCTCTTGACATCATAAGTGGGGGTTTCACTACTAGCTATCACAGATAACCACACCACAACAAACCCAGCCCGAGCACCGCTTTCTGCAGACCAACGGCTAATTGGCTGGCATTCAGCCTGTCGGTGTATAGCAGGGCACATGGATAATCATAGGCTATCAAAGAGCTTCCAGCTACACAAACTGAGCTAACAGAGCCAGTGCAATCAGGCTGGATTTGGAATATTTGTTTTTACTTCCCTGATTTTTTTCCCTGACTTTCTTTCTTTCTTACACATATCTTTTTTTATCACCAGGCATCACTTGCCATATCTGTCAGATGTTCCAAAAATCACACTTGTAACACTTTTCATTTAATATGTCTGTTCAGTCAGGCAACACAATGGCGATTGAGCCTATGCCTCACTGATAAAAGTATTGAAATAATATGTTTATATATATCGGCAGTATTACGAACTAGATGTCTGTGTTATCAGGTTCTGGAGATAACTAACAAACTAACTAACTAACTAACTAACTAACTAACTGCTTTCATATTCGCTGTTCGCAGACTCATGCCATGTGTAGCATAAAATCAGATCATGGTTGCTCACAGAATGATGGAAAAAGGCCTAGTTGCCTGCCTTCTTTAGTCAAACAACAATAGTTTGTCTTTTAACTTTCGGCCACTATTGTCAGCTAAACTCAAGTCAAAAGTCACGGTCCTGATCGGTTCACACAACCTACAATACTTCGCTCAGAAATGTATTGTAGATTCTCAGAAATGTAATTAGAAAGTTTCGGCACAAAGTTACCTATGACATGCAGCTAACAGCTAGACTAACTGTACATTGATGTTTCCATGGCAGAAAATCGCAAGACCACTTACTTATCATGTGACGATGATATTGTTAATGAATAACTTAAGTTATTAACATTATTTGCACTATAACTACTATAATGTAGTTGTAAGCAGATATAATTGTTGCATTTGTCAACAATATCCTCCTGTGGGCACCCGGAAGTAAAACACAGTTGTAATAATGTAAAATATGTCTTTTTAAGAAGTTAAGGTTAGATTGTTGACTTGATTATATCGTGCCATAAGCCATTTATTACATATGTGTGTATTTTATAGATTATTCCAAAATTAAATTAATAATAATAATAATAATAACTTTTATTTATATTGCGCCTTTCATGAAACCCAAGGACACTTTACAGAAATACAGTGGCTATGCTAAGGGAGGTTGTAGGCTGTGGTAAACAGGTGGTGTTTCAGGAGTTTTTTAAAAATGTCTAGCGATGTAGCATTTTGAATATCTGCTGGGAGGATGTTCCAGAGAGATGGGACTGCAACACTAAAGGCTCTGTCTCCAAAGGCACAGAGTCTGGTGTGGGGAATGGAGAGCAGGCCAGCGTCTAAGGACCGCAGGTTTCGGGGTGGGGTGTATGGATGGAGGAGGTCGGAGAAGTACAGTGGGGCCAGGACATGGAGGGATTTGGTGAGAAGGAGGATTTTTATTTGATGCAGGACAAAATTGGGAGCCAGTGGTGGATGAGAGTTGCAGTGATGTGCTGCCACGTCTTGGTGTGGGTGAGGACCCTGACGGCAGAGTTTTGGACATACTGGAGCCTGTCTAGGGTTTTGCTGGGGACCCCAGACAGGGTAATGAATTACCCAAATGCCTAATGGGCAGCATCTACAATTTTGCATTGAACAAACATTATTACCAGTCAGAAAGGAAACAAAAAAATATCACTGAGAAAAGATGGTTTGTTCCGAGTTATAAGTTTTCCATTTATCAGGCAACGAGTTACACAAAAAGAATCACATAAAATCACATAAAACCATTCTCATATCCCTTTTGACTAGATCTCAATGCGAGAGACCAATATGAAATGGGATAAAGGTAAAAAATAATGTGCCAGCATTTCTCTAAAAGATAAAGGGCTAATGTGTCCTTCCAAGAGATGAGAGTGTTGGAACAAAAGCCTACAAAAACTGTAGTCCTCTAGTCAAAGAGATCCTCTTTTCAATGAAAAAGCAATATAGAAGATGAGGTGTGGCAGCAGCTGAAATGCATTTCCATTAGGAGCCAACCTCCTTGGCCTCAAAATGTGTGTTCTCCTGTGCTTTTAGGCTTTTGTGTGAAAAATGTGTGTGTGTGTGTGTGTGCGTGCATGCGTGCGTGCGTGCGTGCGTGCGTGCGTGCGTGCGTGCGTGCGTGCGTGCGTGCGTGCGTGTGTGTGTGGAGAGAGAAAAACACAGCACAAACACATATGTGTTTACCGTATATGATATAAAGGACACACAGATACAGGCCGCTTGTGTTACCTCTTAGAAGCTGTGCTGGTGTTTAATCCTAAAAATCCTCACTCGGGTTCATTTTTTGAACTCATCCACCACCTGTAACAAAGGCTGCTACTCCCTCCACCCCCACCCCCACCCCCCTGGATAACAGGATTTGCCTCCATCAGAGCTGTTTTATCATGACTCAAGCTGTATTACTGGGAGATTAGAGAGAGGCTTGGGGATGGAGCCATGAACCTTCCCACTGGGCGGGCCGGTGAGTTGGCTTGCGTAGCTTTGGATCAGCCTTTTCCAAAACGACAGACGTGGGCGTCTGTGTAGATTCATCTATATAGGGGATTGTGTTTCTTGTTCCAAAAGAGAGAAAAAAAAATGTCATCATAATTATAAGTGTTGTGATGCCACGTCAATTGCTCTGTGAGTCAAAAAGTGCTGAATTGACCTCATTATCATTATCAGGGTCTGCACAAAGTCCATAATCTGCTTAAAGTACATACTGTACATTTTGCTTGCTTATAATAAAGTACTAGAATATCCATTAAATCCTCATGTTTCCATCACATTCTGAGCGGCATGCCGATAAAAGACCAACTAGTAACAACTTCAAGGGGCCGATGGTGACACACTACAACTGTATGTCTTGCTAGGTTGGTCATGTTTTGTGGCCAAAATTCCACTTTTACAGTATCTTGTGCTTCTGATTTTTATTACAGTAAATGATCCATTTCTTGTGATTGCAATGGAAGAAATAATAGAGTTTGATGATTTCTAACAATATGTTTATTTGTAAAGCACCTTTCAACAACAAGATAAAACAGTGCTTTACATATTAAATAAAAGGAAATAAGACAAGAACCACAAAGGAATATAACAAATATATTAAAAAAGACACATAAATAGGATGAAAAATTCACAGTTTAGTCATTTTACCAACCATGAACACTTATAACACTTTATACTCCATTACACAAGTGGCTGTCTTTAGTGACATAACTAACTCGTATCTCCGTGGTCAAACCAGCTGCCGCTAAAATTGGAGACAGACGCCGGCAGAGCAGAGCGAAGTCTCTGTGACCGGAGCAGATGTAGTAATGTCTCTCCCGAAACAATGTCTGATCATTTTAATGAAATGAGCTGGTTTGACCACTAGACCAGAACACAGGACCTTCTTCCTGTATTTACTTTCTTGCTCCCACCCCCAGACACATGCAACCAATAAGAGGACTGGACGTTCTTGCCTGATTTGTAACGACGCAATACGCTTAGGTTTTTCTGGGTGTGAAACCAAACCGAACAAAGGGCAAATCGCTCCAAGTTTACTAACTCACCAACTGATTCGGACCAAAGCAAACGAACTACAGGTGTGAAAACAACAACAAAATGAAAATAAAGGATCTTACTTTGTCTCATTCATGATACTGTTATAAAAGTTAATAATTGGCCATCTGTTGTGTCTAAGCTGATAATCCTTTTGTGTAATGTGAATATTAGAGTGCGACTCAGTGTACCCCTGTACAGGTCACAAACATCGTGGGTGTGTTTGATCTAGGTCACTTAGAGTGCTCACCAGGTGGTTTTCAGTCATAACCATAACCATACCCCATATGTGTTGTATGTGATCATTCATTTGATTGCATTGTTGTTGATTTTATTGTGCTGTTCACTAAGTGTTAGCCCCAGCCCGTAACCAACCCTGGGCAACTTGATTACTCTCGTTACATCTAGGATTATACCAGAGCTTGGTTTTACTCGCGCATTTGAAAACTACAGAAGCTAATGCTAGACCCGCCAGACTGGAGTTTACGTTTTGGGCCTACCTGGCTCTCTACCTGCGGGCCAGCATGCTTCTCAGTTACTCATCAGTCATGTTGCCAGTCGCTTAACAGCTCATTTGGTAAACATATAAGACACGGACCTAACAATAACATATTTTGACAGGGGAAACGTCAGTTAATTCAGGAAGCGCTTGTCCTCTCCGTGAGTCTAATTTTTAGGCTACTTCTACCGCCACATGTTCTCACTCCGTCTCCCTCATTTCCGCGTTTTACGTCCACTACCAAATGAAGCCCAGTGTAGGTTAATTCAGGAATAATACTATGCTTCACATTTCTCTCTCTCTAATCAGCTGCATTGTCATCAGCTGAATGGGGGCGTTTACTCTTTCAGTTAAACCAACCAGATTTTGCCACAATCTCTGTGAGCTATTGGGTTGTTGCATTCAAACTTTAAATCTGTTCTACTCTTTGCTGCTGTCCTTTGTCATTTCAAGCAAAATCGACACAACCCTCCTCCACCCCATTCACCTCCAGATCTCATCATTCCCAACACCCAGGGTTCCTCCATCATCAGAAGCCCCGCTTCACATCACATCCATTCAGATCTGGCTTCCTTTATCCCTTCATCACCTCCACCATTGTCTAGACTCCGTCGGGGGGATATTCCTCTATTCCCTCTTCTAATTTAACATTGCGATGGAGTCTAATCGGCAAAGACTCTAACCTATCAACCTATCATACACCATGTTCATTAAACTCATTTCACTCTTAAATGAAGTCTCTCCTGATTGAATTGCACGTCCCTTTCCTATTGTGACTTCATGGCCTGTGACTTCATGGCCTGTGAATTCATCAAAAGTCAGTCAACATGCATGCCTATGATTCACAAAAATAAAGTCTTGTATGTGAAAACCTTATATTGCATTATTGAAGGTGAACTGCTCTAAACAAGATTCAAGGAGAATGGATCTTATCATTGATGGTCCAATGAAATTAATGAAAACCTTTCTGTTTGATTAGAGGGAAGTTGAGATAAAACCTAAAACCTAATAAAAAACAACAACCTAAAAACAGTTACAAGTCAAAGGCTGGCTGTCATTTAATCAGGAGTAGAACAATGTGAATTAGCAAAAAAGAACAGGTATTTTAATTAGGAGAGAACTAATGCCCTAAAAAGGCCCAAGAGGCCCCCCTCTTGGGCCTTTTTAGGGCATTAGTTCTGAATAAAGGAATGATTACTTTTCATCATTGGCAGGTGAGCTGCTAGACATTTTTGGTTGCCCTGAAAACAGCTCAACAATCACTCTGACACAATAACTGTGTATAATCCCACATGTCCCAGTGCCTCTTTCTAGCTCTGGGTCCTCTAAATCATACAGGTTTCTGCCCCAGGCACTGCCCCTGGACATTGGTATGGCATAGTAAACAGCACATGATGTTACTTGATGTGATGGCTGATTACAACCACTGTTATTATCTGCTAGGAATGATTCAGACAGATGGCCAAAAATGTCCTTCTTTTCCATTTTTAATGCGTAGCATTCCATGATAAAATAGTCACACATTTCTGTTATAGTACCTGCTCATGTTTTTATGGATCAGTCAGTCATAACACAAAACAAAACATCGTTGGTCGTTAAATCTGCACATGCAGATCCCCCCCTCAAAACGCTGTATTGTGATTGATGCACTTGTGTAAAATATACTTTAAAAGAAACACAAGAAAGACTTTTCAATTTTTTATTTTCAAATAATGAGATTTCTTTAGTCCAAAATCCGAAATACTCTTTGAATGCTCAAGTCATCACTCATGTATCAGTGTAGCCAAATAGATCATAATGTATATTGTGGTTAGATGATTTTTGTAAACAAACATTTGTATTAACAGTTAATCCCAAAAGATGATTTTGAGGTAGCATAACTCTAAACCTTTGTATCAAGTGCCTGAGCTTAAGAAACGGACTAAACTGCCATTGCTTCAATGGTTTCACTAAGGTGCTCACCAACCACTCCTTTGAGCTGCATTTTGGGGAATATCTTACTATGGAACATACAGATTGAAGCACAATGAAGCACTATGTTGTTTGTGCATCTTTAGCTACAGCAAGAGACCAGAAGCATTTCTTGCAGGCTGCTTGCATCACCCACAATCTGCACATTGACACTCCCATATGAATGATATGTCACTCAAAATAGATCCTGGGCTTTGATAGTGAGTGTGTGCTCAGAATCAAGGCTGTTGTATTTCATTTTAGTCCTGTGAAGGTCAGGATGATGATGATTATGATGATGGAGCCTTTACCCTTGCCAAGGTTGTTAGTGTGTGGTGTATCATACACTTGCAGCCACAATCATCCTCATCATCATCATCATCACCAAAAGGATGTCAAAACATGAGTTAGTCCAAACCGCAGAGAAATCAGAGCAGGTACTTTGACAGAAAGGTGTTTGTGTTGGCATCATTAAAGGAACACGCCGACTTATTGGGACTTTAGCTTATTCACCGTAACCCCGACAGTTAGACAAGTCGATACATATCCTTCTCATCTCCATGCGTGTCGTAACTCTGTCTGACGGCTCCACCGTTATCTTAGCCTAGCACAGATTCTGGAGGTAACCGGCTCCAACTAGCCTACTGCTCCGAATAAGTGACAAAATAACGGCAACATGTTCCTATTTACATGTTGTGATTTGTATACACGTGTCACACCGTGTACAAATAACAACGTCACTTGAGACACAGCCATCTTCTAACTGTATATAAACTGGGAACTATATACTCAGAAAGGGAAGCAGTGCTACTTGGGCGGAGTGATATGCTAATGTCCCAATAAGTCGTCGTGTTCCTTTAAAGGAAATTACTGACTGTTTGCAAAAGACTCAGTAGGTGAGGTGAAAACCAAGAGGTTTTCAACCTGCAGGGATATCACAACAAGAGTGGAACACGAGAGCATTCTTTTTTGTGAGTAGGATTGGGATGCAATAGATAAGAACATCCTTACTGGCATTTTTTATTGTAGATTGTGTTTTGTCTACAAACATAACTTAGACATGAGACAACACCAGTTTAGGCAACTTAAATAATTTAGTAAGTAAGTAATAAGTAATAAGTTTAAGATAGGCATTAATGATTTACAGTAATTGTGATTAAAAACTACAAATGAATAGTGGTGGAAGTAGTATTCAGATTTTTTAATTAAGTAAAAGTGCCAGTACAATGGTGTAACAATACTCCATTGCCAGGCGCGTCGCACCCGTGGGGGATGTGGGTGTTTTAACACCCACACTTTTCCCGGTGAGAGGGTTGAACACCCACACTTTTTCTGCAGTTTTTCCGCAGTCGCACTGCCGCCGTAGCTACGTCGTAGGCTGTGTGTAGCGATTGCGTCCATAGCAACGCTCTGTTTTTCATGGCAACGGTGTGTTCCCACTATGGCAACGCCAAGACCCGCCCTTCAATCACTACTATTGGCCAGGCGTCCAAGGTAAAGTGACCCCATTTGTTCAGGTCCTATCCCCTGACCAATCCGCTATCCTAATCATAACCCCTCGAGGTGAAATGCCTAACGCCAACCAATCGAGCTGCTTCGGAGGGCGGGTCATGGCGTTGCCATAGTGGGATTCGTAATTTTGCCAGCGGTCTTAACAGACCGCGTCCAGTAATTTTAAGGAATAGGGTAAGGTAATGTAAGTATCTTTAGTGTTTGCCGCACATGTGTTATCACCGTTAATGTGTTACATCAATGTAAAGCTTAACTCTTTAATGCTGGTACAAATTGCTATCGTAATTAGGTAGGTAGCGTTAGCTAACAGAACCTATCATTTAACATTAGGCTTTTAGCTAGTTAGCTAGGTTGTCTTTTGCCATTTGTGTTGGTAAAGTTTAATGTACGGTGGCATGTTCATCTCTTTTTATAAGCCGTTACTGTAGCTATATGCGTAGCAGAGATTTAGAAAATGATGTGTTTATCAGTTGTAACTACAGGATGGGAGGTAACTGCACCTTTTTAACTTCACTAGCAACGTTAAATGAAAGCTAATATGTACGAGTAGTTTCCCATGTAAGAAGTATAACGTTCCGTAACATTAGCAACGTTATAGCATTCATAATAAACGGATAAACGGATCATAATATAATTACGTTATGTGCTAATTTGCATAAATAGCACAACAGATCTAAACACTGGGCATAGCCAGGTGAAAATGTCTTGTTGACATATAACAGTAAAAGACATAATGTAAAGGTCTGAATGGAACCCATTAGGCTACCCATGAGCATTAATACATAGAGGCAGGAAGAATTGCTTTACCAGTACTGATTGAGTGTATTAAACCAGTATTATTATTGCAGAGATGGGGTTTGCAGTATCAAGATGCAGAAAAGAAAGAGGCAGGAGAAGATTGACACTTTTTTCAAGAGAAATCCTGTAAGTGAAGTTGAAAGCTGAACGTTGAAAAATGTTGACATTAAACAGCAGTAGCCTATTTCCATTAGATATTGTTTGCATTTATTTCATGATATTACTTTTCAATTATTCACTGAGGTTTGCTAGTGCCATAGCTGTACCTGTTTGGCCCTATTCCTTTACCACTGCCCATTATTACCACTTTAGGAGAGGAAGTTGCTGGAGGCATCAGTTTCAGAGAGAGCACAGGAAGGTTCACAGGTGAGCAATGAAATGAATGTTACAGTTTGTGAAAGAGGTCTATATTAGTATTCTGCTAAAATACAACACATTGCTTGTTGAATTTAAAACAAATGAAATGAAATAATTTCTAACGTTCTTTTATTGAACGAATTGAACATTGAATTGAATATAAAGGCAGCGCTAAAAAAGAATGACCATTACATTTGAATGTGCAGTTTTCTACTCATATTTTCTTTCACCTAAAACAAAAAAAATCAGTTTTGTGTCTATAGCGATATGTCACAGCCTTTCGCGATGTGTATATTGCGCCGGTTGATATTGCGATGACGATAAAAAAACGATATGTTGTGCAGCCCTAGTTCCGAGTGTGTTTTTATACTTTTCTAGTATCACTCATTTAAATGGGAAACTTTTTATATCTTGTATGTTATACATTTTGTACCCCTCTGTCATTGTATCCATCGTTTTTATTGTTAATAAACAAATCACATCCATCCCCCTCACTTTTGAAAAGCTTGCTACGCCCCTGTCCATTGCAAATAAAGTCCTTGTTCTGCAGAAAGGGGTGGCCCCTGTGACTGATATCTTCTTAAACTGTATATAACATTAGTACAGTAGATTGTTTATAGTGACTGAAATTAGAAATACTCAGGTAAAGTACAAGTACTTCAAGACTTAGCTACTTTCCATGACTAAAAAACTAAAACCTTTCTATTGCAGTAGAATTTCTTTTATCTCAGACAGATATAGAACCCAGGTCATGAGACCTGAAGGCACATGGACAAACCCATTTGCAGCATTGTTACTTTCTGTGTTATTTCTGTCAGACTATTGCAGTATTGCTTTTGTCTGTGCCTCTTTCATCCAATAATTTTCTTGGTGTGAAAAAAATGTTTTTCGGTGGGCAACATTCACTGCAGCTATTTGCATTTCTGACTCACTGTAATTCCTTAAAACTCATAGTCAGTCAGCCATACGTATTTCATGACATTTCAGAACACTGTCTTTAAACAGTTAATACAAGTCTTTCTATGTAGAAGGAAACTGCAACCTTTACATTGACTATTAATTATGTTGTTTTACTTTTCCTCCTTTCGTTGGGAGCTAACCAACTGACTTTATTTGAAACACTTCCAGAGTACTGTGGGTGTGAAGTCATGTCGCTTACTGTATGTCCTACTTTTAAACAGTGCCGTAAACAACACATGTCAAACTAGGCATTAACCATTTACATACAGGATCTTCTTACTGTATTTTCTGCCATCACTGTATGTAAAAATGTTTTATGCACCCCTGCAAACCAGGCCAAAAATCAATTAAAACTATACACTGCAATGCCACTGATTGTCGAGGCTCAGGCAATATTATACAACCCCAAATCAGAAAAAGTTGGGACAGTATGAAGAACATAAATAAAAAAAGAAAGTAGTGATTTCTAAATGTACTTTGACTTGTATTTCATTGCAGACAATGTGAACACAAAATACTTCATGTTTTGTCTGGTTAACTTAATTTCATTTGTAAATATACATCCTTTCCTGTCATTCAGACCTGCAACACATTCCAAAAAAGGTTGGGACAGGAGCAATTTAGGGCTAGTAATCAGGTAAATTGGTTAAATAATGATGTGATTTGAAACAGGTGATGTCAACAGGTGATTGTAATTATGATTTGGTACAAAAGCAGCATCCAAAAAATGTCTAGTCCTTTAGGAGCAAAGATGGGCCGAGGATCGCCAGTTTGCCAACAAATACGTGAGAAAATTATTGAAATGTTTAAAAACAATGTCCCTCAAAGAAAGATAGGAAGACATTTGCTTATTTCACCTTCAACAGTGCATAACATAATTAAAAGATTCAAGGAATGAGGAGGAATTTCAGTGCGTGAAGGACAAGGGCCCAAGCCTAAGCTGAACAACCGTGATCTCCGATCCCTCAGGCGGCACTGCATCAAGAATCGTCATTCATCTATAAGCGATATCACCACATGGGCTCAGGACTACTTTGGCAAACCTTTGTCAAGTACCACAATACGTAGTTACAGCCACAAATGCCAGTTAAAACTGTACTGTGCCAAAAGGAAGCCCTATGCTAACAGTGTCCAAAAGCGCCGTCGACTTCTCTGGGCTCGGAGGCATCTGGGATGGACCATCACACAGTGGAAACGTGTACTTTGGTCAGATGAATCAGTATTTCAGGTATTTTTTGGGAGAAATGGACGCCATGTGCTCCGGACCAAAGAAGAAAAGGATCATCCAGACTGTTACCAGCAACAAGTCCAAAAGCCAGGGTCTGTCATGGTATGGGGTTGTGTCAGTGCCCTTGGCAAAGGTAACTTGCACTTCTGTGATGGTACCATTAATGCTGAAACGTACATAGAGATTTTGGTGCACAATATGCTGCCTTCAAGAAGACATCTTTTCCAGGGACATCCATGCATATTTCAACAAGATAATGCAAAACCACATTCTGCACACATTACAAAGTCCTGACTGCGGAGGAAGAGGATACGGGTACTTGACTGGCCTGCCTGCAGTCCCGACCTGTCTCCAATAGAGAATATGTGGAGCATTTTGAAGCGCAAAATGTGACAACGAAGGCCCTGTACTGTTGCCCACCTTAAGACTTGCTTGCAGCAAGAATAGGAGAAAATTAAACCTGAAACACTTCATCACTCGGTGTCTTCAGTCCCTAAACGTCTTTTAAGTGTTGTGAAAAGGAATGGCAACATTACAAAGTAGTAAATGCTTTACTGTTCCAACTTTTTTTGAAATGTGTTGCAAGAACCAAAATAGGAATTTTGTTTATTTGAAAAAGAAAACAATAAAAATCATGAGGAACACATTAAATTATGTGCTGTTGTATTGTCTGCAATGAAATACAAGTCAAAGTACATTTAGAAATCACTACTTTCTTTTTTTATTTGTGTTTTCCATACTGTCCCAACTTTTTCTGATTTGGGGTTGTATAAGCAGCAGTTTAGCATTAACGCTGTTACTCAGAGGATTTAGATTAGACAATGTATTCCTTCGTTCTTGTTCTACATGGAGGCAGATGACTTATAAAACAAACAGAATATAGTGAAAGGCAAAACATGATGAAACGTAATGCTTCTGTGCTCAGCAACAGATATGTCGGCATGTCACAGCGGTTTGAGAGATTATTTGAAATTGATTGGTATAATATGTATTCACATGTCATCATTATAGGAGTATTAGGCTGAATTAGTGTCACTTATCTGATCATCTATATCTCTGGCTGGGGTTTAAAGATGTAGGACTATTTAACTGATTTTTTAAAAAAATGACTTATTGGTGCCTATTTAATTCAGTAATCACGTCCTTTGATTCTGAGACAATTATCGTTGATTTATACAAGACTTTTCTGGGTGGCGACAGTATTTTTGTAACTATGTTGCATTGCAGATACACACAAACCTTGTATAAAAAGTAGGGCTAATCGCAATTTTATGAAAATCACAATATGGACAAGTCCAATATCCAAATCGCAATGGGGGCGCAATATTTATTAATGGCAAAATATGTGTCAAACCATTCTGAGTTAAGTATTGTGGTGCTGCAGAGACATCCCGGCCTACAAATCCTATCCTACAGATTAAAGAAAAAAATCTTTGTTTGGTACAGATTCTCACAGAAATTAGAACAGTGGTACAACAATTATCATTCCCTCCAATATCGTGAATCATATCACAATCGCAATATCAGTCATAATAATAGCAATTAGATATTTTACTCATATCATGCAGCCCAAATAAAAAGAAGTTACAGATACTTTTCATTGTGGTCTTTTTGTTACAATATAATCAAATGGTCTTTTTAAGACATCCAGGTGATAGGTTGAGTGCCAAAATGGATTTTACAGAGACTAACTTAATTGTCTGTCTTTTCTGTATTACATGGACTGATATGCCTGGGCCTTGGATCTGGGATTTTGCCTTTAACAAATTGTTACTTAGCCACAACTATAACAAATAAATGTTGAGAACTTGATTCCAATTCCTTCGGGTATATTTTATTCAGAGCTTTATTTGATTGTACCAATCGTCTTTCTGTCTGATCAACCAACCAAAAGACTGTCTGATAAGCATTGTTCATTATTTATCTCAATGCCACTTGGCCTTTGTCACGGAATTATAATTACTTGGGAATATATTTAATAATTCACATGCAAATTGACCCAACTGGTCAAAGTTCAGATCAGGCAAGCAAATAGAGATTTTGACAAGATCATTAAGAGAATATTATGACTGAGGGAGAAGAACAGAAGATTTTCTTTTCTCCCAATGCACTTTAACACCATGACTGGTCAAGATTCTCATTGGGCCCTTTGACTGAAATGTTAATTGATCTTTTACTGAATATTAATACAGGGCAATATATTCATGAACTTTGCAAGGAATATTTATGAGGCAATAAAAATGAAAAATGACTATTAGCCACTCCCTATGACTAGTTTTGGGACACTCCAGACTTCATAGTCATAGCCTACTATTTGCTACAATTCATATAATAATAAAACAGTTTGTTCTAACTAGATTGTCCTCCTTTTTTTCAAAAATATTTAAAAGACAGAGAATATCACAAATAATTAATGGGGCAACATTAGAGTAGAAACTTTGTTGTTTGAAAAAAGGCCCTATGAGTCGCAAAGGAGCAGCATCTTTTAAGCTGGGAACAATACATATAGATTTATGAAGACAAACTAATAATGAATACATTTGACAGAGTTCTTTGATGGTTGGGCCACAGTAGGAAGCTTCATCTGATGTTATCAGTGTTCTATGTGACAACAACAGCATGCATATGGTTAATATTATGACTTTGTAAAACTTCTTCCGTCTCTGACAAACCTGTCACCTCTTAGTGAAATAATGAGGAAAACAGAATGCATCTAAAGTAGCAAAGGTAATGAGAGTGACAAAAAGTACAGATAAAACGATGGAATTCTTGCATGTGCTTTGTACTGTCATTTGTTCAATTAATGTATATCAGAAAACGCACAATGTTTTATGTTTTGTTTTAGCCATGTTAACTTTAGTAAAGTGATGTTGGCTTGTTTAGAGGAGGCTATTGCCCTCTTTGGAGACACCACTCCCCTGACCATTATAGTCCAAATACTTAAACAACAGCAACATTTTCAGTTTGTTTTGCCTGACACTTTTGTCATTACAATGTGAACTTTGCAGCCTCTGCAAGCTGCTAATGGGGTTTTGAGTTCGGCCTTTTAATGAACTGATTATTAAAATATTCTTTAGGGTACATTTTTAAAGTGTGTAAGCAGTGTCATATTTCTTAGTAGATAAATAAATACACACAAACACAAATTGGCGCGCACACACACACACACCACCACCACACTCCCAGGGCCAAATTAAGGTGTATAAGTGTCTTTATTTGTTTCTTTAGTGAGGATGTGTTTATAGGTCACACCCCAATGGAACAAACGGATAATAATGGAAAGTAATCTGTTTAATGGTCTGGTTTGACAAAACAGCAGCAAGGGTTTAGGAAGGCTTTAAGCTGCCTGATTGCTCATTTTTCACGACAAGGAAAAAGAGAAGGTTCACACTGCAAATAACCACTCGCTCTATCACACACACAAACACACACACACACACACACACACACACACACACACACACACACACACACACACACACACACACACTCACTCAGAATCCAAATAGTATCTTTTGCTTTCTGGTATTTTTATCTGTCCTGTGTCGCGTTGTGTAGATTGACATCTGCTGCTTGTGACTGACAGAGCTGGAATAAAATGAAAGACTTTCTTCTGCAGCAGTCTATCAAACATCAAGCGTTGTTTACATAGCGGTGTTGATTAGCTCAGTTCTCCTGCACAGCTCTGGGATCAGCTGGTCATGTTCCTGTTAAGTTATGGTGACTAATTATAATATGTTGGTGTTTGTACTTTATTATGCGTTTGTAACAGTATATCATAACACAAGTTGTCTGAGTGTGGCCTTTGAAAACATGTTACAATGCTTCTTCATCCTTCATCTGGTTAGTTACACATAATCCAGTTTTCCAGGACATGTGCTAAATATTGTTTAACAAGCTAAGATAACAAAATATTTGCAGAATTTGATTAGAAATCCAAACTAAATGCATTTAAATCGCTCAAAATATTCAATAAGTTTACAACTTTACCCCACCAATAGTCTTGCATTGCCAGACCTTCTTCCACAGTGCTGCTGAGGAGGGTCAGACTAGTCCAGCCAGCATTCCGGGATGGGAGAGAAATGTGCTCTGGTTTATTGCTCAGTCCCTCCAGAAAAACGCGATTATGCGATCGCAGAATTCAATGCATAATCAGCCAAAGTCCGCATATTTATGCGGGGGCCGCATTTTTTTAAATACGCCGCACTTTCGCCGCATAAATTGCCGATTTCCGCGCAAAATATGCGGGGCTTGCATGATTTCATAATCCCCGCATTTTCGTTGCAAAAAAGTCACATATATCTCAGCAGAAAGTTGAAAAATGTTGCGTTTACTTCACACAAGAGCAGCCATTTTCCCCTGTTGCCATGGGAACGTTATGAAGTGACGTAATTTCACCTACTGAGAACACGGTGTTGGGGGAATCACTTTTTTTTCTCTTTTTCATCAAACCGCAGTTTTTGCAAGTTCCCGCAAATTCCCGCAATTTTTGCAAGTTCCCGCATTTTCATCGCATACAATGGCATAAATATCCCGCATATTCCATCGCATTTTTTAAGAAAACGTGCCGCATAATCAAGGATTTTTGCCCGCAACAATCACAAAAAAACTCCGCGTTTTTCTGGAGGGACTGATTGCTATGTGCCGCTGCAAAATAGCCTTGGGAAGGAACTTGTTTTGGTGGAACGTGTACGTTCAAAAGTTGTTTTAGTCGTGCAACAGAAAACTCAGATTGGACAGATAGTCTAGCTAGCTGCAGAGATCTGAGGAGCAGTTAACCATAGTCCTCATGAATTGACCGCTGTTTAAAATTCACAAAGAAAGCGTAAGGTAACGGATATCCGGCTGAAAAGAAGGACATACGGCGGATTTTCTCGGAAGTGGAAGGTCGTGGATATAGACTATCCCACCATAAACGCAACAAGAAGCAGAATTTCAGGTTTGGTGATGAGATGTTTCACACTGCAGCACTCAAAATTGTATGTTCACTTCTGTTTAAATTTTAATTAAATAACATTAGTTGCTGTCACAAAGCCCATTCTTTCTTTAAAGGGGAACAATAACATTGTATGTTACTGTCTCTGAAAGGAAGGGTGAGGTTGAAACCACGGCAGGTCCTGCGAAGCAAGCAGAAAAGTGGGGATGACAAAATGTTTTGGCAAAGATTTCCTTTGTGCATGGTTGAAGCTGTGGATGTGTTTACTTCTTTAAACTTAACCCCTGCCTCTGATCCCTCCGTCTCCCAACAACTCTCCCACTCATTCTGTACTGCTTTGTCCTTTTGCCTTTTCTCCCCTCTGTTATCCTTTGCTTCTCCTCTTGTTTTCTGAATTAGCATAGAGAGCCGAAGGTGCGTGTATTCTTATATATTGATCTATCCATTTTTAATGGCCCCACGCTTCCAGGAGCAGGGACCATCCTATGCAAGTTCCGTTGGGCCAGTGATGCTGTCAGGGCTTGTTGCCACTCTGAGCTACTTAGAGCGAGAGCGACAACCTTGGAAGTGCATTAAGAGCGTTCCCAGGGGACACAGACATGTCTATCAGTCCCTGGTCCCACGTGAAAA
The DNA here is from genome assembly GCA_023631565.1 of Gymnocephalus cernua. NCBI lineage: Eukaryota > Metazoa > Chordata > Actinopteri > Perciformes > Percidae > Gymnocephalus > Gymnocephalus cernua. The sequence continues at coordinate 10,245,039 of CM042426.1, read as the reverse complement.
ATCCCCAGGGACTGGACAAACCTTAAAGGAGAAAATCCACCCAAAAAAAAATTAGCATGTTGTTACCTGGAATGACTGCAGGTAACCAGTCCAGACATACATTTACTACAATAAGAGTACAGTGTGAAATAACGATTCTCTATTTTATTTCATGTTTTATTTCTGAATAAATCATGCAACGTTTCTAACACTTTACTCACACATTTTGTTAGGTGCTTGTGAACATTTGAGGTTTTTTTTATTTAGGGTGGATTTTTCTTTCAAAGACTGTCACTCAATTATGACACTAATCAAACTTTCACAGCATGTTCTCTCTAAGTAAGGGTACCCATTAAGAAGAGAATCATGCAAGCTACCTCTGGCCCTGAGATCGCAGAGTGTCACTAGGGCACGAAACGAGAGACTGGCTGAATACCAGACATACTGTATGATTCAGCCATCACTCATACATTACATTACCATATGTACAGACTACTAGACTGCCCTCATCCCCTGAGCCTCTTTTTTTGTTTCTTCTGTTCTCTCTATACATCAGCTAATTTCCTGCTTTTGATAAGGCCTCAGACGCTTAATGGCCAATCAAAACACAGTCTGCAGAGATGGCAAGCAGCTAATTGCTCACTACTTGGAGTGAGGATATGGGAAAGGGATTGGGTGTGGTGATGGAGATGAGGACACAAATGAGGGGCAGAGAATTTATTGAGTAGAACTGGGAAACAGTGCTCTAATACAGAAAATGTCTGTTTCTATTGTTAGAACTATGTTTTAGGTTTATATATATTTCATCATGGGATGTATATTTTTTTAAGCATCTGGCAGTGCCCTTTTTTGTTATAATGGCTTTAATTGTTTTATTTATGGCATTTAGGTTGAGCAAATTGAAAATGCACATAAATACATTTAGATAGAAGCCTACCTGCTTAAAACATAATTCAACATGCATTCACATGCACAAGTATGCCCACAGGGACTATGAACAAATATGTAGTGTATATTATACATATAGGCTACTGAACACACACAGCTTAATACACAAATGGCATATCATTATATGCACTCATGCAGAGGTGCACATACTGAATAAGCACGCTTACACACACAGTCATGCACAGTCACACAAGGTCAGTCCACACAGACACAAAAACACACACACACACACACATACACACACAAACACAATATATCTCACACATGCCACATATCCTAAGAAGACATGATTCTCAGCCCATTGCAGGCAGCAGCCCTTTGGGTTTTCTCCCTCTTTGACTGTGTGTCAGACGGGCCTGTTCTCCAGCTGCTGGCTCTCAATGAGTGAGAGACCAGCCTAATGAGATCACTGGCATCCAATTCGGCAAGGGTCAGCGCTCGTTTTCAGCAATTCATTTTTAATTGGTCTCAAATCTAATCCATTTCATAATGTCAGCTCCTGTGCTCATCTCGCCCCGAGGCTGCTGAGTGACACAGAGTGATTCCCTTGATGTTGTTAGCTCTGTGCGTTACTGCGTAGCCTGAAGTGATTGGGGATGTTACTGTGATTGTTGCTTGGTTGGTTGGTTGTTGATGCAGCGATGCTACAGTAGTCCTTCGCCCACTGCAGCGTCGTTGCCGCCCTCCAACACTGATGATGATGTGTAATGAACCAGACAGAATGAAGATATTACTTATGTTCTCACAAGAGTGTCACAACAAACCTATCATTTCAAGGATGACATCAATTCTGTCACAGTTTCATTATGTTGGCCGATCATCCATTTGAAGGCAACCCAGGGCAAAGCACCCGAGCCCTCTGGTGTCAATGCTCAAGATGTCATTTCTTTGAAAGAGCAAATATTAAAATGGCATAGTACATGCACTATTCATCAATCCTTTGAATGAGTATCAGATGTACTCTGCCTGTGTTTGGATCCACTTCTCTTCTCCTTTTATCTCTTATACTTTCCAAGCTTCCCCTTCCTCCATCTAACTTGTGTGACCAGCTGCGCCTCTTGCTTTGCCTCCATCAAGATGTCACTTCTAATTTGCTGGTTGTGCTGACTCCGTCCTTGCTAACAATCAGTGGAGAACACATCCATTACTTCTAGTCTTGACAGGTCCCCTCACAGTACCGCTGGACGTTAATGACACCTGACAGAACACAGGTTTACTACTTAGCAAACTGACCCCCTAGAGACAGCCGATGGGGCCCATTTGGCTAACACATCCTTGCATGGTTTACATGGACCAGACAGGGGAAGATAACACAAGAAGACTTGTAATGTCTTAGCAGGTCCTCATACTGGCCCAGCAGGAAATTAAAGTTTGCTGGATTTACTCATTTACTCATCTCATTAAGCAAAGATAATCTCTTAAAACCTCAAATCAATGTATCATATTCTGAATTCTATTTAAAAAAAAAAAACTTTCTTTTTGTACCTCCATCAGAGGACAATCATAATTGCTCACTGCATGTGTGTGCCAGGCTGCAGGAGGCTTCTCTGTTGTTGCTCATGTTATTTCTGCCCATCAAAAGGTTGTTTGTGTTTGTGAATTCTTTGGTCAAGGCTATTAGCTATTTTGTTGACCAGCAGAAACAAAGTGAGTGCTTCTGTCCTGCAATGCTGGCCTTTGCATGCCAAGAAGTTTTCTTGACTTGTGAGGCTACTCAGTACAGGATACACAAATGAACTTTATAGCCCAGTAATAATGACCATTTCACCATATGGGTGTGTGTGTGTGTGTATATATGTATATATATATATATATATATATATATATATATATATATACATATATATTGTCGTCACGTGTAGTGCTAGTACTAGTGAGGTAAAAGACTTAACGTGGTAACAGGCATTTGCATACAGTATGTGGAGGACATCGTGTCTGTTTCAGGGCGGTCTATAAAGCTGGCTTTGAATTGCCTTTTTAAGCTCCAAACATTTACTGGCTCCTGGTTACCTGACACCTGAACAACGGCCACTTGCTGAAGAAGACCAAGGGTTATAACTAAAAGCTTTGGGAATAGATAAGTAAGTGAACCGTGAATTTGCACCATATTTGTATTTTTGGCACTTTATCATTTATATGATTAAAGGTTGTTCTGGGCTTGTTGTGAATAATTGTTCAATGGTCCTCCACATGGCCTGGATTTGAGCAGGCCAACACATAACCCTCTAGCGTATTAAAGCCCCAAAGAAGATCTTAGTGATGGATTTTTGTTGGTGTCTGTGTGTGGTGGGGTAGGGGATGGCATGTGGCCAAAATATTGTATCAAAGTGGTACATCACGAGTGGAAGGAGAAGGTCTGACAAAACAGTATTTATGTATCGACTACACCTTTGAGGAATGCCAACACTATAAATAATGTGTTTAGTGTTGTGTTTGCAAGATGTTTCATTAAAGACAATGCTGTTCATTAAATAATATCAAATGTCAAAGTCAATCTCCCCTGTCTTCTCTCTCTCCCACTCCTCACTAGTGATATACGATACAGTACCATCCATTCATTAATCAGTTTAGGCAAAAAGTAATGAAGAATATGTCAAATGTGACCATAGCATCATTAAAAATGATGATGTTTTTTTCTTTGCTTGCAGCTTATTATTGAACTCTGTTCATTATTCTATGTGCTCATTAGGTGTGCAAGGCAAAGTCTCTTTGGGACCATAAACGTCTCAACTAACTTCGACTGAGAAGCTGACCCACCGAGAGGAGTCGTAACTCTTATATTGCTGCTTGTCCACAGACAATTGAGAGTGCACAGTAGCACCTACCACCTCATTTGGCAAGCACAACCTCCTCACAGAGGGTGACACCGTTAGACCTGAAGCAATTGGTTTAGATTACCTTACAGATAAGGTAATAAACTAATAGGGTGATGAGTGCCCTTACTCCTTCCCTGGGTATAAAGTTTTAGCTCCATGATTTACTATTTACAGTTAATTTCATGTTCATGTCCTTTTAAAAGTAACCCCTTAATTAAGTGAACAGTGCTGAAAGAGAACTTTATGTACACATTTCTTTCATCATTAAATAAAATGCATGATTTGAATTACAGAATATCAATGCTGAGGCATTTAAGATCTTGTTATGACAGTACTACATCTCCATTGTGAATTAGCATTACCTCAGCATAGCCCAGACAACAAAGTAGAAACAGTGTTTCTAGTCAACCATAGTGGCCACTTCTGTATACTACATCCAGTAGTCAACTGGATCAATATTCTGACATATAGTATCCCATTAAACACTTAATTGTTGTTTTTACTCTGTTCTTTCGGCTTAAACATACAATATATAACTTTTCAATTAGAGAGCTTTAGAGATGTTAGAACTGTTGGTGGGCAGGTTTGTTACCTTTGAACAAAGCCGGGCTAGCGGTTTCCCCCTCTTTTAAGGCTTAGCTTTGTTAATGCTGCTTGCTCCAGCTGCATTATCATACAGAGTGGTATCAAACTAGCACAAAAGTGAATATCTTCCAAAATGCTGAACTATTCCTTTGATAAATATGTTGCCTAACTTCAACCATACCTTATCTATACTTCATTTGTCACATTCAGAAATGTAAGAAATAATCAACTGAAGAACACTGAAAGAGTTTTGCAGAATCTTCAATGTTCTGTTGGTTGAAAAACATGACGTCTGTTTCCACATTACTTCTAAAACAGAAGTTATATTGTTATTGTACATCATGGGGCTTCAAATGATAGAGAAAGACAGCAGGCCACAGGGGAAACAAATGTACCTACTGTATGTATATTTATTGTGAGTCAAAAACTGTGACTCAACAACTTGTGTGTCTTTGTGAGAAACTGGTTGCGTTCAGCCGGACTTTGTATCTCTAGTCTTTTAATTCTTTTGGAAAAAAACAAGCTTTGATGAATGTCAAAATGCATCAGAAAGCATCTTTTGCATCCCTTTAATGTGTGTGTGCATGTGTACACACAAATAGGGGAGACCTACCATTGTCCTTGACAGGGATTCAAGGGTTTGCCAGAATGATGAGGGATGAGGGATGGAGGAGGAGGAGGAGCAGGAGGAGGAGAGCAATGGCAGTAAAAACATGGCTGAGCACTTGCCCACAAAAGATGGCTGCCAGCTAATACAGCAACTCTACAGCTCGCTGCTGCCTCATAAATCCTTCTGTCTCTGCTCTAGGCTTTACAGGTCTCACTATGCACAAAGATGTAAATGGAACTTTTGACTCATTTTTCATAATTGTCTCTCTTGAATTTGCTTTGTTAAAGATTAACAAAGTAAATGGATTATGTAATGCACAAACGCAGATTCTGCTAGTTCTACCAGGCTTACTCACTGATTTGATTGCACGCTCACAGTTATGCGGCATGACAAGACAATTTCCTTCATGTCATTTGTTAAATCTCTCATTTACAACTACACCAGAGAAAGAGCAAGTCACTATTCTGAATTAATACTGCTCAAAATTCCCTCATAAGTTGCACACACCCTGCTCACACAACCCAACTGGGCCATTGGCATGGTAAATTTGAAAACTAAAGTACCTTCAAATGGTTGTTGGCAATGAAAATTAATGGCAGCTCACGACAATAAAGCCACATTACACCGTAAAAACTCCATTTTGGATTGAATTACCTTCAGGGCCCAGTTTTTATGTAATTTTATGTTTGGGTCTGTGTCCTGGTCAGAATTCGGGCAGCTATTATGATGTTGAGCTGGTTAGAAAGTAGAAATCAAACATCATCACGTTTAATTCTCCTTGGTGGCTTGTTTCAGGACAAACTGTTTGACAGAGTACTTTTACAAGCAATAGAAACAGACCAGCCAGCAGAGTAAGTGTGTGTGTGTACATATGTATCATCACATGTTCAAAATTACAAATTGTGTGTTTGTTTATTTGTACATGTTTTTACCAATAATTGCTATATAAGGACCCACATGCTGCAGAGAAAGAGAACATTTTGATTGCGAAGTTACATCATGGACACCAAATATCACTTGACCTGAGTCATGAAGGATTTTGGCATACCCTTTTATTCATTTTTCTGTACAGTAATTGTGTGCCAGATGAATGGCGTTGGCCACATGAATGGGGTTTGATAATACACTGAGACCTAAAAAGCTTAGGCACATGGCACAAAAGTACTGAAAAGTTATGAAATAATCTTATTCTGATGCCGCCCATCTACAGTAATACAACCTGCAAAATATTGTTTTAAAGACCTGAAATGCTATTTTGACATTACAATGCAAAGAATGAACTCATCTTGAAAGGGTATCTGAACTTTTATTATTATTTTGCATAGCTATTGGACCAAGCAATGCAGTTATAACCATAATAGCCTCACAGAGAAAAGATCCTCACTATTTTATGAAAAAAGGGTAATTGCTGATGCTTTAGTGGTCTAAAAAATTAGTAACATGGAGACCTGGTCAACGGCAAATCATTTCATTTTATATGTAATAATTTTATTGTTAAGGAACCCCATTTGCTAAATTAGCTGACCCAAAATATGTTACAACTGATCTACACTATTGCAAAAGAACCATGAATTGAATGATGTAGACCAAAAAAAGGAGCAAAAATTCCAGGCTGAATTCTTGCAAATGAAGCCAACAGTGTAAAAGGTTATGTTAAAAGGTTGCACATCTCAGATTTAAAGTTGAAGAGGACAAACATTATCAGCTTTAAATCTGAGATGTGCTACCTTTTTATTTTTTTATTTTTTTTGGCACTCCACTGCGAATTCCATTGTCGAAGCGCAACCTCCTCTCCTACACAGTGTAAAAGGTTGATTGCCGATTAACATGGATGATACCTTGATACAATAGAACATAGCTCTTTTGTTTAATTGCACCACTAAGCTGAAATGCCCTTATCTCACCATGTGAAGTGGAATTTGTCAGACATTGCAAATAATGAAGCTTCTGATTTGGTTTGCTTTGTGGCAAAATCAGCCATTGACCACTAGTTAAATTTTTAAAAGCACTATAAGAAACACATTTTCAAGTAGGAGTCCTCATAAATGATGACAACATTTTTTTCTGGAGGGGATAATCACATTTTAATAGCATATGAGTAAGGCTAGGCTTCTTGCATTCTTCTTTAAAACCTCTTTATTTGATGTAGGATATAGTCACAAAAGCTTGGCCCTGTTGGCATCATCAGCCTATATGCTGTATGCCACTAAGAAATCAGTCAGTACACCTAGAAACTAGTCAGTACACCTAAAGCATGAATGGGTAATTTGTATACTCTGCAGTCCCTTGGAAGCCATTGTACTGCATGTTGTCTGATATACCGCATCAGAACTTGTTTTAGCCATCAGATATCACTTTGAATTAGGTAATGATGAGAAATACTCTATTACATTCAAGAAAGAATGAACATGCACGTATTCAGTGACTTTATATAGCAGCGATCACATCTATCCTAGATTAGCACTGTCTTAGGCATAATAAATGTACTACTTTTACAGTTGCCTGTAAAACCCCTGTTTGCAGATTTTCTGATTATCAGGTGGCACAGGCAGATGTGAGAGGATGAGCTGAACAGAAGCCAGGACAATAACATTCACACATTAATAGTTCCTATGAGGGAAAATGGCTTGCGACAGCGGGGGAAGAGAGAGTACAGATGCAGAATACAGAACAGAACAGCACGAATAAGAGAGCAGGTAGTTTCAACAAAGTAATATTTTATCAGTTAGACATGTGGATGTACTACTAATAGAGTTGGTTTTAAGATCAAAGAATATGACCAAAGATATGGTGTATGTATAGATGTGTGCAATTTAATCTATTCACATCATGAGGTTGAGGAAGCATACATGCAGAACCTTAACCCAAAATATGCAGATAAGATGCAATAACGTAATGAACAATCTTGGAACCGGCTATCGGCTATCTGCCTAACAACGATTTGGCCTCTTCAGGGCAACAGCCAATATTTCTAGGATTCCGGTGTAGCTAAAACCTCAATCTCCAGGCGCCGATCACTGTTAACAGTCCGATTGGCAACCAGATCCAGGTCCAAATTACATTTTGGCTAATCTCTATAAACAGATATCTGCAAGCAGATAAATTCAAAAGAGTTAATAAAAAAGCTAAATGGTCATCAGACGGTTGCCGATGGGTCCCTAGCTTGCATTTCGGCCAATGCGTTCTTCACACTGTTTACAAAAACTCATAGGTTACTGAGAAGCACTGAACAAGGAAAAATAATAATAATAATTTATTAATCTTACAAGGGAAATTACAATGTTTTCACTTTGTTGTTATTATACACATTACACACAGGCCTGAATTACGCTCAGTGGTGTTTTAAGCCCCCAACGTCGACTTCAAGGCAGCGCTGCGACCGTCGCCTCAATTAACCTAACCCTAACCTTAACCCAAACCTAACTCTATTTGTGTTGCTTGTGGGACGAAGCTGTTTAGCATCCTAGTGGTCCTGCAGCCAATGCTCCTGTACCTCTTCCCCGATGGCAGGAGGGAGAAGATGGAAGTAAGGACAAGTACATTTAGAATTGGAGGGTGTGTTTCTTACCCCCTTCACTTTCAAGACAGGACTTCTGGAGTGTTGTACAGTCACTGGGGTTTAACGTTAAGCTAGCTGTATCCATAATTATGTAACAACAGAGTTGTGTTGATGCTAATATATTCTTAACATCTCAAACTTTCTTAATTTAGACCATAAAGGTAACCTCACAACTGAAAGGACATTTACTAATACTTCCTAACTCCAAACAATGTGTCCACCCCCACCTCCCCCCAAAAAAGGCACCCTGTGAATATTCTATTAAATAGTGGAAATGTTGTCACCTTAAAGTCTTTGCTTCTCTGTCATTTGATCAACGTTAAGATGACTTTGCTAGCGAGTCAGTGATGAATAAAACATTTGTTTGTAGGTCCCAAACAGCAGCACCGTGAATGTAAATCAGCACGACAATGTCACAGTTTAAATGAAAATGAATTACCATTTCTATAGCCTATACTACACTGTATATACTGTATGTTCAAAGGTTTAAAGTCTGTCACATATAATAATGCTCACACATATGCTTTAGGCAACAGTCACTCAAGTCAAAGTAACTGAAAGTCAAAACTGGCTCTTAAATAATGTAGATAATTAAATAATATAATTGTGAATATATTCATTAGGTGTATTGTTGGCGTAAATGTGTGTAATGTATCTCCATTTCTTCTACTAAAATGTTCCATCACCAATCTACTTTTTGGATTGGTGATAACACTTCCCTTCCAACCCACACACACACACACACACGCACACACACACACACACACACACACACGCGCACACACACACACAAAAGATTCCCACCCATGCACACACATCCACTACCTTCCTTTTTCTTCTCAAGAGTGTCTCTCTGTTCCTCTCTCCCCAGTTGGGATTATTTACAACTACATCCAGCAGACTGAAGCTCCTTTGCTACTCTGCCCCGGGAATGCCTGCAGCCATGCAGCAATCAAAGCGAAGCGTCATCCTCTACCACCTGCACCCATGGGAGCATGGGAACGAAGAGGGATGGAGAGTAGAGGGGAAAGGGAGGAATAGAGACAGGAGGACGGATAAGGAAAGAGAAGACGATAATCTGAAACCTCTGGGACCGTGAAGGAAAGAGGGATAGGCAAAGGAGAGGCAGCAAATACTTCTTCCCCATGTGGGCTCCTTGGGACCCACAGAGACTGAAGCAAGAAAGGAAATGGGGAGGGAGAACAGATGAAGACATAAAAGAAGAGGACTAGAGAATGGGGAGATGGATCATAGGATGTAGAAAGAGTAAAACAGAAGATGAGATGACAATAAGATCAACCACACCTTTTTCACCTGAAACCCTGCAGCCTAAGATAGAGAAGAAATAAAAGAGAAGAAAGAGAAAAAAAAACAATAAAGGAACAGGAAAAAGTGAAGATGAGAGGAGGGAAAGGTTAAGGCATTAACATTAAAAAGGTGGAGATGGGAATGTGATGGCTTGAGAGACAGGAGCTTAATAGGAAAGGTGATTTGAAGGTAAAGAGAGAGAGTCAGAAGGGTCAGAAACAGGAAGAAATATAGAACGGCAGACCAACAGAAGGAGGAATGAACACACAAAAAACTAGAGGCAACAATAATTAAAAATTAAAAAAGAAGTAATAACAACATGGTCCAAGAGGGGAAAACAATATCTTATGATAACAATACATACATGTGTTATGTGTTATTCATATAATATCTAATAAAACTACATGAAACTACAAAAATATATAATTGCCCCCAACCCAAATTTGTGCTATGTAAATTACGTTGAAATTAAATCAGTGTCTGATACTGTTGTCAGAGTACATTTAGCATTGTGGAGCCAAAAAGAAGTGTTCTCACCACACTGCATTAGAAATACAAGAGAGAAAATGTTATGCTTATTGGCTTGCCGTCCATCTCATCTTAGGCCCCATCTACACCTGGTATTACTGTAATGTAGCATGTAATCTGGATGTTTCTTTCTCCCAAGAATGTGCCCCAGATGTGGTCTGGCTGTTGTGATCACAATGTGTTCTGCGTGCATTTATTTCTGCATTTACATTGGATTTTTATTTTTATGTTAACACAAGTTGTAAATGGGGTCTGATTTTACCTTAAAAGCAATTCAATATATATTCTGTCAGATATACAGTATAATGAAAGACCCCATTGACAGGCCTTTAAACCTCTTAAGAAATGCTTGAAATGTCATGCTTTTTGGTCTAAACAGCATACCCAAATTAAAAGTGGTACAGCTCCAATATACTTTGACACTCTGGGATGTGCCTGATATCACTGGAAAGGAAACACTCTCAAGTTGTTGTTACAAGTGTCAGGGTGATTCTAGGCCTCACTGACACAGAGCTACAGAGGCTAGAATAGAGGTTTTTTATTTCCGTCCAAGTCATACATCTGTAATATGATTAAAATACACTGCTGAACAACACATCTGACAGGTGACAGACAATCCAGGACATTAGCCACATGGCTCAGCTTACTACAGAAAAAATCTAGAAGCCAAAAGACTCAACAATTGATATATGATTTGTTTTCTACATATATGGCTGTGCGTTTTTCTTGAAAGGTGCAAAGAAAAAAGCCAAAAAAGTGCAAAATATAAAACTTCTCGAAGACAAAAACACACCCACATCCATCACACACATACTTGAAATAACTATATACATAAATATATAGAAATAAGTAATTATAAATTGGTCAGGGAGGGCTTTGCATTGTAACAGTCACTGTTTGTGCTGATACACGGAGCCAGCCATCACAGGGTTAAAATTTCAATGGGTTGTTATATATTAATCGAATCATCTCTTTATTGGCTACAAGGCTAGGGGCGTTTCATAGCATGGAATTTTAACTGGCTGAAGCAAATGTCGATCAAGCCCCACGTGGCCCAGTTCACTTCAGAGCCGTGGTTTGCCGTCAAACCTGTCTATCTCCGGCTCCCGGATACGAATTGACTTATGAGAGGTCTTGTTTGATTCCTAAGGCTTCAGAGAATAACATGGATGTGGTCATTGGCCGTTAGACGGCCGGAGGGAGGAGAGAGACCCGTTGGAAGAGTGCAGCAGTGGTATTGCGTATCGCTGTTTTTGTAACTCAGGGCATGTAAACTTTAAGATTTTGAGGCGAACCGCTCGTTTTGGATTAAACTGCTTAGATATTCCATTTCCTTGGACTCTTGTGGATTTATGAAAAAAAGTTTTTGGGATTATATCACCTCTGTGGATAAAGGGTCACTCAAAAATGTATGAATGCACACACATCAGCTGCGCAGTCTAATTCTGAATACATTTATTTTCTTTAACTTTATAACAGTTGTATAACTGCTATAAATCATCTTATGCTTTGTGTGTGGGCTTAATTGAATCTTGAGAGGCTAAGCTTTCAAATGTTGTATCGCATGGCCATATATTTTGAAGATTTGATGCTTTAAAGTTATAAAAATGTTTTTAAGTGGAGGTAACAGCGACACCAAAACCAGCAGGTGTGACGTATACGGTACAGTGATCCTTTAAGGGCCTAAACCACAATCTAAATGGAAACTAAAGGGAAGCTCCAGTTTAAATGGAAAAGATTGACTTGGCAGCTCTTTGCAGATAAGCATGTGGTATTATAGCCTATAAGGTCTCAATTATATTTTTATGATCTTAAGCTCCAATTTTTATTTATGATAGGCCTACGTTATAAATCAAGTTCTGCTAAGTTCTACAAAAACAACAACTTTTTTTCCGGTTTCTCTCTCATATGTTTATGTGGATATATCAGTAATTTAAAACAGTCAAACCCTTTGAAGCAGCGTATTTAATGGAGTGAAGCCACAGTGTACTGCCTCAAGCACAAGCTTTTCCCCTAATAGCTGCCAATGCAGAAAGCTCAGTCGATCCCCAATTATACCATGATAAAGTTAGTCCCTCTTAATTGTCCATTAACGTAATTATCACACGCAGTAATTGCCTTTCAAAATAATGGGCACCAAAATGGCCCAGTAGCTGAATTTTGATAAGCACAACACCTAAATTAGACCCATGATGTTTTACCTGAGTGATAAAAATGCATCGGGGAGAGATTAAATCACTGGGGGAAAAAAACTGTTTCTGAGATCATTAAATGCTTAAACAGCACAGTTTCCCCTTTGAAACTGGATGAGCATAGACAGGCATTTGAGCACGGTGACCAAATGGGAAGATAAAGAAGGTAATAAGAAAGAGGGGTACGAGGAGAGAAGGAGGCGCCTTGAAAATGAGACCAAGATGTAAAGGGGGAAAAAAGAGAAGAGAAACAAATGCAGAAAGTGTCAAAAACAACAAAAGAGTGCAACAGATAGAGTGTGCAAAAGAGAGGCGACGATGAAGAAGGGGTGTCGGGATGCCTGCTGGGCCTCCTGCGAAGTGACAGCCCAATAAACACCTGAGACTCAGATGATGATGATGGGCGTCAAGGGGCGAAATGCAGCCTGGCCCTTGCTCGCTTCCTCTCGTCTGGTGATAATGGTAATAAACAGCAGCATAAATGAGCTTTCCACCCGTGTGTGTGTGTGTGTGTGTGTGTGTGTGTGTGTGTGTGTGTGTGTGTGTGTGTGTGTGTGTGTGTGTGTGTGTTTGCTGCACAAATGAGCTACCCTCTTTGGTTTGACAGGGCTTTATAGATGGTGTGTGCATTGCTGGGATAAAAAGGCAGATCCATTTGTGCCTCATATTAGAGAAGCGCATGGGTGGCCATCATTTTAGCTTCTATCACCCTCCCATCCTTTCTCTTTTCCCACTTTCTTAAATCCCTCTCCCTCTTTACTCCCAGTTACCCTCTCTACTTACACTTCTTAGGCTTTTCTACTTATTAAATGTAATATATATCATATTGACCCGAATATAAGATGACCCAGATAATAGGACGACCCCCCTTTTATGAGTGTCCTTGAGTGCCGAGAAAGGCGCCTTTAAATAAAATGTATTATTATTATTATAAATCTTGTTTTATTAAACAAGCTAGCAGTCTCTCTTAGTGTTAAGCAAAAGAAACTCTGTGCTAGCTGCTGGTGAAGGCTAACGTTACCTGTGCTGTGTTGCATAGCAACCGCCTCGATATGTGCAGGCAGCCAGCCCAGGAGGCTGTGAACAGGATTATTTAATATTAAACATCAATTTAAATTGGAATGTGACTATAACTTTCATATTCCCATAATTTATGACAACATACCACAGCCTGTCGTGAGCTATTGCTTATAATTATCAGCTCTGGTCCCCACCTGATTGTGCTTCTATTCCTCATCATGTTTATTGTCATTCTTTTTATTCTACCTTTTTTTTGCCAGTGCTCTTAAAGATAAACACAAAAATGTAAAATTATATGATGATTGATAAAGATTGATTAATACTTAAAGACGGCCTCCACACTACCACTGCAATAGAATAGTATAGAATATTTTTTTGTTATGCAGTCAGGATAATTAATAAATTGGAGTTTAATGTCTGTCATCTTCCTTGTCAGAGGATGAAAGGGTGACAAGGGGCTTAACACTGTTTGAGTTTGATTAAGTCTTATGGAGTGTTGACAGAAACAGACAGCGGAACGAGTGGATGTATCAACTGCAAGCCATGTGTGTGTTTGTCTAACAAGAGTGTGTGGCTTCAGCCAGTTATGTTTGCTTTCCCTGAGAGCCATTTCTGTGTGCAACGTGGTTGGTTTGTGTGGGGGGGTGTGCACATAATGATCTCGCAATATGAGTGAGAAAACTTACATGTCATTTCAATTTAAGACAACAACTCTAATAGATAGATATAGAGGGCTGCTCAGTTAGTGTTGATTGTTAAAAGATGGTTAAATAATTAGATTTTGGAGCATTGGGCCCAGTTATGAGGGTTATGGTTAGGGCCCATAATTGGCCGGCAACATACTGTAACTGTACGATAAATGATTATGGCATTTAATCTGGGCCTGTATCAGCAATATTTGAGGATTAGCCTGCTAGCAAGGAGCTGGTTGACCTTAATAATTATGAGCTAGATATTAATGCACCTGAAATTCTTTAATTCTTGGCAAGTTTCCTGACAGTCATCCCTTTAATGGAGCTGAGTTTACCATTATATTGCACCACTGAAGCTCATTATAAGGTGACTCATTGATATTTTACATTGAGGTTTTACAATGGACTTTACAATCAGGCTCACATGCATGTGCTGTTCAGGACTGTCATGGTGAAGAAGGAGCTAAACCTTAAAGCAAAACTCTCAATTTACGTAGTTCATGTTCATCCATCACCTGTGTCATGAGCTCTGGGTAGAGACTGAAATAATGAGATTAAAAATTCTAGTGGCTGAATTCGGCCTTCCTCCCAGCGTGTCTGGGCTCACCCCACAGGGACAGGGTGATGAGCTGGAAGGGGAACCACAGCTCTTTTACATTAGAAAGAGCTAGTTTAGATGCATCAGGCATCCCTGTGGAGGTTTTCTGGGCACATCTAACCAGGAGGAGAACCGAGGACTGATCCAGAAAACATTCGAGGCACTACCTATCCCATCTGGCCCGGAAACACTGCAGGATAAAGAAGGATCTGGAGGACATGGCTGAGAAAAAGGACATCCATTACCCAGTCCCAATGAAATTCTTTAAAATGGGTCGACAGTATGGAATGCCGTTTTGTTATATATATTAAATAAATGAATAAATACATAAATGCATGAATAAATAAATAAATATGACTTTGAAAAACATCATGAAATAAATAAATCATACGACAGCACCTTCAGATATAGCAATTATTATTAGGATGACTAACCTTTTTGACTTATTGATGATTAAAATCAGCTTAGTACATCAGCAAACTGATATATCCGGCAAAGTCTTGCATGTCTGTGTGTGTGTGTGTGTGTGTGTGTGTGTGTGTGTGTGTGTGTGTGTGTGTGTGTGTGTGTGTGTGTGTGTTAAAATAATATTAATTATAGACTTATAGACTGTCTCTTATTTCTGTCTCATATCTTTTGTTTGTGGCATTTATTCATACCATGACAATACATGTATACACACATCCATCTACTTTGATTGTATTTCAATCAGGAGAGACTTCGTTGCAGAAATGCAAAATTTATTCACAAGTATAACATGACATGAATGATGTTTGGAGATTAGACTCCATCACGAATATATTAATACAATAATATATTAGAAGGGGGTAGGAAGCCGAAGACCTCCCCCCAGGGCCGCCTTAACTTAATGTTAGGCCCCGGGGCTGAGAGGTTTTGTAGGCCCCCCATCCCCTCGATTTACAGAGTCTCATTTTAAAAAAGTGTAATATCTAGGTAATCTATATCACAAAATGCATTAGTTTCTTTCGAGGCATACAACAGTGAGTTTTCCCTCTTTGAGCCAGACATCACCATAATATTGTTATTAACATATCACTGAGTCCACCTGAGTATAAACACAAGATACTTTATGTAACAACCACACACAGCAACTTATGGTGATGATAAAACCAAAATGTGTGAAAGTATGATTTCAAACGATATTATGAAAAACATCACCAACCATCACCTGTCTGCACAAACACTGATAATAACTGATAACAGCATTAGCAAAGAACAGCAACAGATCAAAGTAGGAGCCTCTTCTCAGGCCTCAGCAAGCCCTGTGAACCAATCACACGCACCTGCTGGCAGGAGCTGGATTTTATATTTTTTAAATGATTACTAATTCGCTGTGTGACATTATTTATATTTGTGTATATCAAATAATGAGGCAAATAGCAAAAAAAGGGTTATGGATAGGTTCTAAAATATAGCCTACTAAAAATTAACCGTTATAGCTGATAGAGGTGAAAGTGAAAGTGAGTAAAGCGACGTGACTCGCTGAGAAGCGAGCAGGCTGAGACTAGTTGACTGAACGTTAGCTGTAGAGAAGCGTATGTTGCAGAAAAGGATACAAGAGTTTTTCTTCTATAATAGTAATGTGGCTAAATTTAGCAAGATTATATCTGTAGATGTTAGTTGATGTTTCCTCGTCCACCGCCGAGGAAAACTGTTGATTAGCTGTAGAGCCAGAGTCTGAAATAACGTTAGCAAGCAGCAGCCGAGAGGGCATGAGGATAAAATATACAGTGACTGAGGAAGCCGAGGGTTTTCTACCAGATAGTACTTGTACTTTTTAGAGGAAAAGTACACTTCTAAGCAATTCTAAGAACTACTCTCCCCCAAAATCCTTTTTTCCATTTGCATTCCCACTGGCCTAGGAGGGGTAAGGGGAGTGATGCAAGCACGGCAACGGTCTTTATAGCATTAAAATCAGAAAAGAAATACGCCAAAAAAAGTATGAACTATATACTAAATCTAATGTAGCCTATGTCATAATATAAACAAGTCTCCCGAAGGTATCTCTCTCTCTCTCTCTCTCTCTCTCTCTCTCTCTCTCTCTCTCGCTGCCTGTGGCCGTGTGTGTGTGTGTGTGTGTGTGTGTGTGTGTGTGTGTGTGTGTGTGTGTGTGTGTGTGTGTGTGTGTGTGTGTCGGCGACCAGGCGCTTGTGGAGTTTAACGGTAAAAGACAGTTAACCACACGTTCCCGTTAATCTTATGATGGACATGTGTTATGAATATTTAAACAAACAATCCGTCGACGGCGAAATAAAAGCCTCTTATGTACGAGATCGGTCTGACAGACCGGCAACTTACATCGGGGCGTCCCAGCATGACAGGCCAGCCAGCGAGCGAGCGATCCGGGCCACCGTTCTCTTAATGCATCCATGGGGCCACCACCAGCTGAGCTTCTCAACTCCGAAAACTTTGAAGCAAATTGTCAATTCGGCAACGATTTTCGGATGACTGCCTATATTTGAAATCTAAACAGTTCATTTCTCGCCTAAAACGTTGTCAGAAATGACTTTAATGATGAATAAGACGGTGAAAAATTGTTAAAAATATCCCGCTGTTGCTCTCAAGCGCAAACCAGTACAGAAGACATCACTCAGTCATAGAGGGACACACCCCAAAACTAACTATAGACATTCTGATAGGTAAGCTCACGGGCCATAGGCGATGGGGCCACGTGGGTCACTCCTAATTTAACCATGTAACCTGCGATTAGAGTGATTGACAGAAAACCTGACAAGTTAGAAAACAATATGACCTTTTCAGCTCATCATTAACGTGAATATGTGAGGCCCCTGAACTTGGGAGGCCCCTGGGCTTCAGCCCAGGTAAGCCCGTGCATTAAAGCGGCCTTGCCTCCCCCGATGGAGTCTAGACACTGGCGGTGGTGTGAGGAAGTCCCGAATACCGAGCTGAGGAGCCAGCAGAAGCAGACAGCCGGAAGGAAGCCCAGGGAGCCGTGTGTGGAGGGGAGGAGGAGGGTCGTACTCTTCTGGAATGACAGCTGACATTGGAGAGAGAAGAACGGGTTTAAAACGGAAACGTTAGTGGCCGCTTCTGATTGGCTAAAAGAAACTGGGCATTTCAGCAACTGATTAGATAGAAAAAGAGAGACGGGGAATACATTGAGAAGTCTTCCTGCATGAATTTACGCTAAGCTTCATCTGTTTGCACAAGATTGCATGCATGTGCTTGTATGTGGGTCTCCTTCTCCACTTGAACTAAAATAGATTTGAATGAAGCAGAGAGTTAAGTGCGATCAGTCTCTGTGTCAGTCAGTGACACAGAGCAAAAACTAATCCAACAGCTTGTGTTATCTGCAGCAGGAGAAATTGATTGAGAGAAGACGACAAAGGGGAAAATACACCTTTATAATGGTTTCTGTTTTATCACTTAGAAATTACATCACAATTTCCCCCTGATATTGTGGTGCTTTCATGTCGCCTTCAGTAGAGAGACATGGAGAGAGGATGGTACATAGCCTAATTGACAGGAAGCTGAACAAGTTTATTAGTACTCCCTCTGACAGCAAGTTGCACCTGTTTGGTGTTTTACTATATGTGTCTCTTTGATTTTATTACGGTAATGCAGAACTTTTTTATCATGCTTCTAATATTATTTTTTTGTATGATTTGGTAGGTTTTGTTGCTGAATAATTAATTGGACATCTTTGTGTAGACAGCATGCTGGAAGCACGACCAGTCAGACAAACAAACATTTTTCATTTGTTAATGAAAACATATCTGGTCATGCAGTTGTGCTCTTGTCAAAATAAGTAACTGAAAACAATTGAATGTAATGTAATATAATGACTTCTACTCTACAATATAGCATTCCATTTTTTTTAAAACATTCACAACCTCATTTTTTTTCTTTTCATCAAAACAGTGATTCTTTCATGGCAATACATTGTGTTCTTTCCAGTTAGCTCAACCCAATCAGAACACAGGGGAGGGGTGCAAAGAGATGATGTCAGGATGGACGGATCATATTTATTAGCACATATTTGTCAAATGGGACATTATTGTCAGTCCAGTGTCATTTATGTCATTTTTTAATTAAGTCTGCAGCTCTAAGACCTATTAGCCAATATATCTACTGCCAGTGTCACAGACTGACTTGATGACTGAATGGGAATTACAATTAAAATCTGTTTAAAGAAGATTAAGATATGAGACAGAAATAAGAGACAGTCTATACGTCTATAATTAATATTATTTTATTTTATATATGTATATGTTATCCCTACATTTAAACTCCATTATTTTATGTCTTAGATTCTATTTTTTTAAATGCAATTTTCTTTTTATACATATTTAATGAGCATTGTTGGAGGGAGCCTGAGATCTAAGATTTTCATTGCCAACTAGTGCTCCTCTGTAATTGTTGTGCACATGACAATTAAGTAAATAAACTCGGTAGACAATAATCATCAAGATCAAGACTAATGAACATGTTACAAATGCAGCTGACATGATGAATACACAAAGTTTATCTCTTCATTCCATACTATACTATGCTATTTAGGACACTCTTGTTGTAATGTTTGGAGCTTTACTGTGGGAATATCAGTCAAACATGATAAGTTATAACTCATTTGAATGCTGGAAGCAAACTAGCCAGCCAGCCAACCAGTAAGTCAGTCAATCAATCCATCAGGCAGCCAGTCAGGCAACCAAATACTGTATGACAAACTGAATGTTTCTCTCTGCCTATTATCAATCCAACTCATTCAAAAATAATCAAGGCTGCTTAAACTTACTTTTTTTCTTTTTTCTCTTTGTTTCTTTCTTCCTTACTCTGTGCTAAAGGCAGAGCAGAGTCACTGATCTGATTCCCTTCGTCATCCAGACTTAACTTAATAATTTGCAACTGGAGTTCATTCACAGTGTATGCACACAAGTAGCATGTTAGCTAAATGAGGCATCAGTGGCTGAGAAGGTAATTTGAGAATGATGAAAAGGAACGTATTTCTTTCTTCTCCTTTTTCCTCACTGCATTGCTTTTCAGTTACATCCCTGATTCCTGTGATCTGCTACATGTGCTGACTGTGCAAGACGGTGAAAAGTAAGGATTAAGTTCATTCTACTTAACACTATGTAATCTACAATGGTATAATGTGCTATAAGGCTCGGTCTTCCCTGGCATGGCCTAACTAACTGACATGGTAAAGTCTTTAAAACATACAGCACACATTGACATAAAGTGGTGTCTTTCCTGGTGATGCTCTGCCAGGACGGCCAGTCAACCTCAGGCTCTGGTTTGTTTCTGAACTTTTTGCCTTCATTCTGATATTCAGCAAATTAACCATAGGCAAAGTTGGACTGGTGTTAGGTGAAATCTTTGTCTGCGCATTTAGTACGGTATGATAGTTGACAAGATGGACCGCGTATGTTCTGCTAGCAAACCACTGAGCCCCTCATCGTCCGTTACAATGATGGAACATACAAACTACGAGGGTAGTGTTTTCCTTTTACCATGGCTACAAGCCAATAAAATGCCATATGCCTTCAATTAAAAGATATTTGTCGTTCATTTACACACACTATATAACTAATTTTTACCACGCTTTCTATTTTAAATATCAGAATTCCTGTCAGCCCATGCAATGGTCTATGGTTGACTTTCAATGGGATCAAGTATAACAATTAACTTACTGACTTATATCACTGACAATATTTGTTTTATGTATTAACATGATACATCTTCACAGTCTTCAGTGGCCATGATAAAAAAAAAAAAATTTGGGGGCCATGTAAAAAAAAGTCCTGCTCTGTTCGCCCAGAATGGAAAACATATCACTTCTAGTGCTTTCTGATTGTACTGAAACTCCTCATTAGATGTCCGCTACATAAATATTTTAACATAAATATTAGCCAGCATTGTAGCTGCTTTCCTTAAGCGAAATCCAGACAGCTAACAGTATGTGAGTTAGCAAGCAAATGGGATATAGCTTTAATACCAAGGAACCATAGGTGCATTTCTATAGCTTGAGTTTAGATTGAAATCTGTATGGAAATGAATGAGTGCAGTCTTGAACTGCACTTACTAGCACAACAGTCAAATGGACAGGTAAAGTAGGCTACAGTTAGTACACCCCAAATATGGCGACTATAGTAGTAATTTCAAACAACCAAAGATGTAAATGTAATCACCACAGTGTTCTAAACCAACAGCAGTGTCTGTGACATCAATTATCTAAAGGATGTGTTTCAGTAGAATCATTTTCTCCATGAGCACTCGTGTAAATTATTTAACCTTCATGGATATTGCATCATCAAGTTGAGGCTATTTTTGGAATTACTCTGAAGAAACCATCAGGTCTTGTTTGATGAAATGTAATTGTGAAGATATATTTCATTAAAATTTGACAAAATTACTTAATTTAGATAAACTTTTTAATTTGTTATACATTGTGATTTCATAATTTTTATGATCACATTTGCCTTAGTTTTAGACTAAATCAGACAATGTCCAAATGAGAATAATTTCTAAAATTGTTCAAATTAATCAAATAAAATCACAGTAGGTTTGTGTCGAAAGACCAACTAGGTGCCACAATTAACACTACTTTTAGGAACTGTCAGGCTCCTCAAGCTTCAGTTATACTAGCGCTTCCAAAAGTGCGTGCGGAAATCGTGACGTCATGGGACTGCCGTGAGTATTTATACTCGCGCGTGGTGGTCGCGACACTAGTTGCAGTCTTCTCCTGAACAGCGGTGGCGCTAAGGAGCAAAGGCTACCGATGTTTTTCTTTCTAAGGACTAGAAGAAGAAGAAAAAGATCAACAGCAGAACAGGCAGCAACAGTGCCGTCAATGGTTCGATTTGATTCAATGAGCTACTTGATGGGATCAAGCCTTTCATTCACAAAAAAAGAACTCATCTTAACCCAGTAAGTTTACCAGAGAGACTTGCAGTCAGTCGGCGAGTCTTGGCATCCGGTTTCCCAGGAGCTCGTTCAGGCTTTCTGTTTCCGGTTTGTCGGGCGCCGCTGAAAAAAATAGACTGGTGCGCGCCCTCTGCTCGCGCGCTGAAAATCGGACGCGCCGCCCGGAAATTACGTCATTTTGATGTCACGAATGCGCGCCACCTCCAACGCATCAGGCATAAAACGGCATCAGGCATAAAACGGCCTTTATAGCTTTATAGCTCTTCTTCTATAATTGACAAGAGTGGAAGTAATAGCCTACACAAAACGCAAGTAGCAAACATTGAGATTGTGTAGCTGGCATTATAGCTGCTGTATCTCTGCTTTAAGCCATTAATATCTTTCTCATACACACACACACACACACACACACACACACACACACACACACACACACACACACACTAATTAATGTAAATAAACGTGGGAGTTGGGAGTTCCATGCAAAATTGTAAGTGAAAAAGACTATTTGCTGCATATATTTTTAATAATTTCAATTAGCACATTTTGCTTATTTGAAATTGAGAATTCATCTTATGATTTGTGAGAAAGTGTCTTTTTGGAGAGGCTGGGATTTTGACCAACATCAGCACTGTTTGGCTTAACCCTTCACTCCGGAGACGCATTGTGCTGCTCCCAGCGCTTTCCGAATAAACAAGAGATCCCTCAGAGAGATTACCCTCAGCTCTTCCTCCCGTTAGCTGGTCACATCGAAGAATGTTGGCAGAATCAGTAACAGTAGTCCACTATAGCCGCCACATATCATAAAGCGAGGCGCCTTTGGTGGCTCTAGATGAAAGATGATATCACCCGGCCTGTTGTCATCTGGTGTCATCGTTCGTATTGATTCAGTGATAGATTAGCCCCAGGGGGAGCAGACTGTGTCTGTTGCTTGTTTTTGCTTCCTGCTTTCTTGGCATGATGCAATTGACATAGGGTGTATTGATTGGGCAATTATTGCAACACTTGAGACAGCTAGGGTCAGAGGGGTGGGAGTAGGAAGAGCGTGTGTACATGTGGTGTTATAGCGCCGCCAAAATCATTCTGTATTGACGGAGCACAGCAACGCCTTTTACACAGAGGCTTAATCAGATGAGGAACACACACACTCTTGAGGATAACATTGTAATATTGGCAAGCTAAACGGTTTACTGGGGACATGACGAAATTGATCCCTGCTTCTCCTCAGCTCAACTACTTGTTCATTAGTGAGGGCAGCAGTAGTAGGCAATCTATTGGTACATCTGTCCATTGATTTGGACAGGAGTATATGTTGAGCCTTACTTTGTAGAGTAAAGGACAATGTAAACCAACAAATAAAAGCAAAGCTTTTTGTTAAGAGAGGAGTCTACTGAGAACCTAATTGCTTTGTGTTTGGATAAACTAGTTTGGCCTCACCAAGCTAATCTAAGCTGATCAGCATTCATGTGATTTTAAAGATGTCAGAGCAGCTCCAGCTTCGTTAAAACAGACTGGTCCTTTATCAATATGTGTGACTTATGATACAAGGCAAGTTGGTCACCGGCTAGGGGCAAAGATTGCGTAAACAATCTCTTAATTCAGCCTGTGTTGTCAGTGTGTCAGAGTGAGGGGATCCTGTGGGGCAGCAGACATAAACACACTCTCTCAACCATCACACAACTGCTCTACTCTTTATCAACTCTCCAGGGGCCTTTAGTAAAGGGACAGCAACAGCGTATGAAAGCAGTCTTAATTTGAAGCTCTAATTGCCTTTTGTGCTTTAGCAACACTTGAGCTGAATGAGCATTTGAAGACAGGATTATGGCTTTTAGAAACTGAATCGATAAGAGAGGAGGAAGTAAGGTCCTCTCATGTACTATTTAGGTACTAAATGTATCTCTCTGTGTGTGTGCAACAGTATTAATACATGGATGTGTTTGGTCAGCAGCCATAGCAGTGCAGAGAAATCACTTGTTTTGGCAACAAGAAGTCAAACACATGAGCCACAACAAATCACTAATTTTGTTGCAGGTGAAAAAGAGTGACACATATAATGAGTATATAATGAGCAGCAGGAATAATGAGTGAAACACCACTACCACACCATCTGTACCACAGCAGCAGTGGCTGAGGCAGGGGTGTTTCGCATCTACAACTCACATAAATGATTCACATAGTTGTATAGAGCCTGGCAAAAATAGGTGGACTGAAGATGCTCTATATGAACGGCTATCATTAATATGTACAATACTTCTGAGAGATCCTTAATAACTTATTAATATTGCATAAACCACTGGCTTGGAGGCAAAGAGAAGGTGAGTAACAGAGAGGGAGAGATTGAAGAATAATGAAACAACATACACACAAATGCACATGCATATATACATGCACATATTCATATTCATATACATGTTCAGACCTAAAAAAAAAAACAAATAGATGGACAGAGGAACTTACAAGCATGCATGCACACACATACACTCACACACTTGGGGGCCATGCTCCAGACATCCTCCAGAGTGCGATGGGGGCAGGGGAGACAGTGATGGATTACAGGCACATCTGGGCTGTAATAAGTAGGTCCCGCATCCCACCTGTATTCAGCAGGAGGCAGAAATCCTGCATAATGGTTTCACATAGAAGGCCAGGTACCCCGGGCTGTATAATGCCTTGTCAGTGTGCATGTGTGCATCTTGTCTGGATTTACTACACAGAGCAGAATAAAGCAGTCCTCAGAGGTCTTTTAGCTACCATGCAACAGTATTAGCTGAAAAAATTGGCAAGAGTTTGTTGTTATTTGCAGAAAAACAGTTGTAGCACAGTATTGGCAAGATGATCTGTAAAATACTATTATTGAATATCTGCAAGGTCCTTTATGAGTTGAGCAAGTGTCGGTTCATTTGAGATTTCGTAACCAAAGATTCCAAATATAGGATGAATATGCGACTTTTAACATAGCAATACATTGACTACGTTTACAAGCAGCCAATATTCGGGTTATGGTCGGGTTAAAGGGATACTTCACCGATTTAGCATTCAGCTTTGTATCAGTAGAAACCCGGTAGTATTTCTGAATGACCGTGCGTCCCTCCCTCATATCCCCCTGAGACAGGAGATCTCTGCATTGGGGGGTCTGGAAAAAATCTTCCGATGACATAAAATGACGATTTTTGCGTCATCGGAAGATTTTTTGGCCAGAGCAAAAGACTACAGCCAGTAGTAGGACCTACTTCCGCATGTTTTAAAATCGCCCATCACCTGAAGCGAGCCGATCTCAGCCGGAAAAAAACGAAATGTCAGCCATCTCGAATCCTCGCTAAACAGGGCTCTCTCTCATGGATGTATTAAGAGAACTTCTCAGCAGCAAACTTTTACAACAATTATGTGCATTCAAACTACCGCACGTGTACCACCGGGATACATCGGTACAGATCGGAGAATATGCAGGGAACGTTATTACAGACAGAATAATCGGCCCACTACGAGAGCTTCGCCTGCACGGAGAACAGCGGTCTCGCTCAATGCCCCGAGCCGGGTAGGGGACATCCACGTCGGCTAGGTGGGAAGCTAACGCTAGCCGGCCACCTGTCCCATCAATCCTGCTTGCAAGTGTCCGTTCATTAAACAACAAACTGGACTACATCCAACTTCAACGATGGCTGAACAGTGAACCGGACTGTCCAGCTACCAGGCCTGCTAGCCCTCCGACGATCCGAGCTAGAGATGCTCTGTATGAAGGTGGCCTGTGTTAACACGGACTGGTGCAGAAATGGGGTGATTTGTATCCAACTAACTGCTAACCGCTGGAGTTTGTGACTGTTACATGCCGACCATTCGACATTCCACACTAATTCACGGCTGTGTTTATACTCGGTGTTTACAGCCCACCAAGCTGGTATGCTTAGCTGACCTTTACGGAGCCTATAATGTGTGTGTGCACTAAATGTAGCCTGTTTCGTATGTCGTTATTATATAATGTAGTTTTTATATGTTTTAAATGTGTAACACCACTTGAGCCACGATGAAACGTTGTTTCGTGTATATGGTTGAAATAACAATAAAACACATTGAGTTGGGTCTCACTGTCTGTCTGTCAAGCAGTAGGCGTGGCTTGGGAGTGGACTCAAAGCAGCGAAGCGAAGTGCATTCTGGGATTTGGTGTCTTTCATCCATATGAGCCAAAAACACATTTTCTGGCTTTTCTCGGCCTAGAAGGCACCAATTTAATTTTTTTTTTCACATTTCTGCTACATAAGTGACCCAATTTAAAGATATATTCAGCTTTCCAGCGGTGAAATATCCCTTTAAGGTCACTATTCGGATTTCTGAAACATCCGGAATAACCCGTTTACATGCAAGAGCAGAGAGAGTTACTCCTGTATACATGGAATTTGTAATCAATTGGCAATATCCCGATGTAAACGGCGACGCACGGTTAGCGTCTGGATGTACGGACAACAACAAAAGACATTATATTCATGGTTTTCACCACACTAATAAAGAAATTGGTTTCCTCCTCGCTCCAAAAGTGTGGTGCTGTGCTGCGTCTCGCCATGTTTACCTCTACTTCTTGTTTACTTCCCGTATATTGCACGGCGCATACAAGAAGTTCCTCTACTCAAAAGACCAACATTCCTTGCGAATAGAACATGCGCAGAACACAAATCAATGTTCCTTTTGATGGGGATATGCCGATACGCGTTTACATGAACAAATATTCGGGTTAGAAAAGGGGTAACCCAGGGGTCATATTCGGGTTTTTAAAAACCAGAATATGAGCATATTTGGGTTTTTGCCAGTGTTTACATGGCCGTGCACGACCGGGTTATTGCTAATATTCCGGTTTTGAACGGGTTATTGGCTACATGTAAACGTAGTCACTGTCTCAATCTTCTGTAAGAGTTACAATGGATTGTAATTTTTTTAAACAAGTACTAAATTGCCTGATGGAGCTCTCACAAGTGCTGGAATGAGACAGAAATCGATAAGGCCACAAAAAGCAAGACAGATAAGTAGCAGCTGCAATAATCCTCTCTCTTATTTAGCAGGCACTCCATCCTCAGCATGGTGCTTCTACTGAGGTAGCCTGCTATAGCCTCAATAGCTCTTTAAACCAAACACACCTGGGGAAAATATTTCACCTTAATTTATTAGTTCCTTTTGTTATTTTATGCAGAAGCACTTTAGACCAGATCTGGGCTTAAACAAATGTTGCATTCATGACAATTTTAAAGTTGTAGTATATTATGGCTGCTTTCGCCTGTGTCTGTGTCTTATCATTTATATCAAAGCATGACAAATAATTAGACACTGTTTGATATCTTCAGCTCACATTTTTTATTTCCCTGTCATGGTATTGTTGTATAATGTTTAATAAATACACACACTGCAGCAAGCTGCACATATTTAATTAAGCATGGACTTGAACTTGTCACCACCTTTAAGACCACATCAATTAATTATAAGTGTTTAATGGATTCCCCTTTGGCATAGTGAGTATGAGCCAAGATAGCGTGTGATGTAGATGGATATGGATAATCCGTGACTGATCATTGAAGACTGCATCCACTAAGCCTGTAGAAATGAGGGCACTAATCTATACAATTGTTTTCACCATGCAGGGTTCAATGTAAAATTGATCCTGAACACCACGTCAATCATAGTGAATCAGAGTCAGTTCCCTGGCAATTTGCAATTAAAAGTAAGTAAGGACACAAAATAATAATTTACAGTTTAGTTTGTGTCTCAAATTATTAAAATATTCATTGTTTATTTTCACTATAAAGAACAAGAAAAAGGAACAAAATACATGTGAAGGGGAATATAGAGATGTTAAACAAAATAAGATATAATGTAATAAGATAATAAGATATTCTCAATGAAATCACACTAAAAGTGCTACCTGCTTTGTAACTAAAGGTGTGTATAAGACTGTGTGTACAAGCCCTCTTGCGAAAGACACGTCCGCCTTTGCTTGGAATTGCTTCCACAGCGATCTGTTCACGCTTCGGCACCCTGGCCGTTTGAGAAGCACTGACCCTTTACCACAGCTACTGACCGGCGCTTATGAAGTGCTTGACGGGTGGTTGTAAGGCAGGTTGGATTAATTAGGTTGTGGGATAGCTGGTGTTGCGCCACACTCCAGGAAGTATTACTGTGGGCGTGTAAAGCACCGAGTCAGGCCCTGACCTTTTTAGGCTTGGGTAAAGAAAAACACCAGTTAGATCATGGAGAGATCTCTGGAGAATAAGAACACATTGTTTGTTCCTACTGTTGGTGTTCACTATAAATGTCTCACTCTGAGAATTAAATGTGTTGTTAACATATATATATAGCTGTGCTGCATATTTGTGTATAATATGGTGCCTGTGTCATGTGTTGCGAGCGTAACGATTACCAAAGACCACTTAAACAGCCACATAAATTTGGTTTACTTGGTCTGTATCAGAGGGATGCTGGTTGTGCACATTAAATAGATCTGAGATTGGACATATTTGACTGGTAAAAACTAGTCTGTTATTCAGTGTATTGACTGTGCTTAAAAGAATAGTTCAACATGTCGGAAAATACGCTTATTCACTTTCTTGCAGAGAGTTGAATGAGAAAATCAATACCACTCATCTGTACGGTAAATGAATGAAGCTACCGTACCGCCTGCAGCTAGCAGTTAGCTATAAGCTTAGCATAACCCCCAGTAAAACTATGAATTTTCATTTTTACACTTTGGTTTTTGTGCAGATGTAACATATAACATGCTAATAAGTGTGCTTTAGAAGTGTTGGTCGGCAATGGGATAGCTCTTTTACACTATTTCCAGTCTTTATGCTAGCTAAGCTAACCGTCTGCTGGCTGTAGCTTCATATTCAAAGGTTCAATAGATAAATGTCATAAAAAAACATGTTGTCATATTTACTGTCACTATATCCTAACAGTAGCACAGAAAAACAACCAATCAGCTCACTGCTTGTGAACTGCGAACAAACTGTCAAACTAGGCAGCCTGATCAATCAAGATTTGGTTACAGCATTGCTTATTTCTTGCCTCAAATGTTTCAGCCTTCTGAACTTACTAGTAGGTATAGCAGACCCCTTTTAACCCATATTTATGAGGCTGATAACCACTGATAACATAATTTAATGGAGAGATAACATTTGATATGTGTGCTGAATGGCCACATGCTGTCTCTTACTGTGTACTGTTTGGTCCTGAGCAAGGAGTGTACAGTGGGGTTTTAGAGCTTTTTTACTGAAAACTTTTACTTTTATTGATATTGCTGATACTGTGGAGTAGGCTAATTCAAACCATTCAAATTTTCTTCAAAACATGTCATTTTCAGCGTAGGGCTTGCTATCTCGACGTTTGTTGTTTTCCTGTGTCGAAGGGATTTTGAGAACAGCAAAGCCTGACAACCCACGCGGCGGACAGACTACTTTTGCTGTTTAGCAGACTACTGGACAGCTAAACAATGAGCTGAAGCTCTGTAAAGCAGAGGCCAGCTGCAGATTCAGGTAATGATTATCTATCACTACAAACGATCCCTTTCACATTGTTACCTATGTTTCACATTATCATTTCTTACATTGTTACTATAAGAAAAATGTATAATAGTTACATTTCTATATAACTGCTAAATATGAACAGGAGCACTAAGTAAATAAAATTATAATGCACAGAAAAAAAGACACACTCCCATCAGATGCTGCTAAAAAAGAGGATGTGTTGGATGTGTTTCTGGCAGATAATTTGTCAATGCAGGTAAAGTACAGGCTTAGGCTTGCGCCCTTGTCCTTTACGCACTGAAATTCCTCCACATTCCTTGAATCTTTTAATTATGTTATGCACTGTTGAAAGTGAAATAAGCAAATGTCTTCATATCTTTCTTTGAGGAACATTGTTTTTAAACATTTCAATAATTTTCTCACGTATTTGTTGGCAAACTGGCGATCCTCGGCCCATCTTTGCTCCTAAAGGACTAGACCTTTCTTGGATGCTGCTTTTGTACCAAATCATAATTACAATCACCTGTTGACATCACCTGTTTCAAATCACATCATTAATTAACCAATTTACCTGATTACTAGCCCTAAACTGCTCCTGTCCCAACCTTTTTTGGAATGTGTTGCAGGTCTGAATGACAGGAAAGGATGTATATTTACAAATGAAATTAAGTTGACCAGACAAAACATGAAATATTTTGTGTTCACATTGTCTGCAATGAAATACAAGTACATTTAGAAATCACTACTTTCTTTTTTTATTTGTGTTTTCCATACTGTCCCAACTTTTTCTGATTTGGGGTTGTAGTTCCACCTGTGCTTTTTGCTATAACATGTCAAATGTCAATGAAAATTGCTGCAGGCAAACGTGGATTTGGAACTATGTACATTTCTGTATGTGTACACAACACCCCTGCAGTCAGTTTATTTTATTTCCATTTTATTATATTTGGTTTATTATATCAGGGTGATGTTCAGCTGATGACAGCTGCATTGAATTAGTGCATTCTCTTCTCCAGAGCAGAAGATTTTAGCTATGATGTGTATTTTATAGCTGCAGAAATAAGTAGTCATGTCTTCACCACACTCAATATGAAAACCCTTAGTGTATTAGTGAAACAAAGGTGTTGTAAAGTCTACTGTCCACAGCTTAGTAGAAGAGGCCTGATATGATTTGTCATGTTTATGGCCTTTCTACAGTAATACAGAAGCTGTCAAATGTCTTCATATTAACACTTATTCTCTCTGTACCAGTTTATGTTCTCTTTTAAATTCACTTAATCCACAAGCCCGGGCATGGCCAGTTGTCACAGTCAGCCAGAAAGTCAGGACAGATGAATTGCGACTCCTTATCTCCCCTGCACCAACACAAAGTAGCTCTTTTGCTGTGTTGCATCCTTCCTGGTTAATGCTGAGAGTTTTGATGTCATCTTTGCTCTGCTGAATACAGAAGGGATGGAGTTTGACAGAACATGGTCCTGTACAGGTTTTTAGGTGGCATGTATTGTCTTTACTTAAGGGTTTCAGGATGTTTGCTTTTCTAATGTGTTAACTGCTCCTGACTTCTCTTTGATTATTGGAGATTATCGTATTGCTAATGAAGATGTTAATGTATCCAACGTTTTCCTTCATGCTGTCATTTGCATAATTGGGAAAGCTGAACTGTAGCTACAGTAGTGAAGCTACTTTTTATTGGAAGTTAAGCTACAGTACAGCAACTTCTATTGAAAGTAGCAAGCTACACTGAAAGCTAGTTTGAAAAACGTTGCGTAACACAATAAAGCTATGATGTATGTATTGCATTTATACTAATATATAAACACATGTACCTTTAACCCTTTGCTATGGACATAAGCTCCAGGCTTTGTTGGCCGCCGGACTTTGGAGAGATAGGAACTGAAATTCTAATCTCAACAGTGCTGAAGGAGAAAGTTCAGAAACTTTTCAGTTGAAGTGCTCTCAAGTGTGAGTCCACAGTGCAACCCTCGGCAAGCCTCCCACTCTGAGTCTGACCTCAGCTCTTGGCTTCTATACATCCAAGCTAACAACACACTGCCATGATCGCAACAAGCATTGCGACTTTCACTCAATACAGAGAAACTAGCTATACATACAGTATGTATACTCTTTGAGGTATTGTCACAAATCCTAGCTTCATTTTAGCATTGCGGGTAGTGATTTGATTTTTTTCCCTTGGGATTCTCATGCAAACAAAAAAAATTGATCTGAGAGTAAAACTATCGTGGCTCATTTCAGATTTCAGTGTCATTATTATTGGTGCAATGAGGTACTAAGAGTCTCTCCTAACCTCATCTTAACCATCCATCCGGCCAGGTTTCATCATCAACCAATATGGCAAAATGGCAACAATGACAACCATATTACAAAAGGTGGTGTGCCTGTCCTTTACTCTTGGATGCCCCCCCCCTCTTCTTTTTATGACTCAACCCATATCTGCACCACTCTCCATCTGGCCTGCTGGCTCCAGATGCAACTGCCAGACTTTTTTTCTGATTGGGCCATCTGGGCAGTTCTCTGCTGGAGCTCAATTGAAAGCAAATATAGCGTTACTTCTTGTTGGGATTGCTCTTTTAACATGTACAGACTCCCAAAACTTGAACACACATTCAAACGGATGGCACAGATTAATAGAATGCTTGCACTTCCTTGTCCTGAAAAAGAGAAAGGACAGTGTTGTACAAAGAGTTTGATCTTGCATAGCTAAAAGCTATATTTAGAATGAGGTCATCCATTGAGGTCATTTCATATGGATAATGCTTTCTCTGGACAGGAGTGCTGTCCAAGGACCAATATTCAGAAAAGCACATTGCATGTGTAACAATAAGTTGGAAACAATAGCATCCCTTCCTCCTTTCTTGGAACATAAAGGAGACAGCCTGCCAGAGTTCTGCCCAGGCCTACACGTTCAGCTCCAGTGCAAGCCATTCAAGGGTTCACCTAAATCAGCTTTTACTAATAAAAGAAAAAACACAATGTACAAATACTCCATTACATGCACAAGTAAAGGCCTGCATTGAAACTTTTTCTAAAGTAGGAGTATGAAGTATTTGCAACAAAATGCACTTAAAATATCAAATTAAAAGTAAGCATTTAGGCAGCAGAATGGCCCCTGATAGAATATTATTCAGATTATTATTATTCGGAATATTATTCTGATATGATGAAGAGATGAGGTGGTTGGGGGAGGGTTGCATCCATTCTTGCTGAAACGACAATTGACAGTAGCATAGAGAACATATTTTAAAGTTTGACATATGGATATGATTGGGTAAGAGAGATTGCGGCAAGATCAGAGTATTGCGCTGCGGATCCACTATTGCGAAATGACTGAAGCGTGCTGTCATGACGCCTCCCTTCAGCATTTTTGTAGTAGGACATCTAGAACAAAGGACCCGCAAAAGACTTCCCCCAGTCTCCCCTGTGCTGTACTTCTATTGGATAGTCACGTCACGTTCAACGGCTTAATCTGCATAAAGATGAGCATCGGCCAGCTTTTTGACACGCAGCATTTTTTTAAATGCAGCGCTGCCTTCCCGGGATGCTTTGCGGGCGCGTTAAAGTCGCTTTACGTCACCCATAAGAATAATGTGGAGAGTGGTGCGACAAAAATGTTTCACGACTAGGTGGATCTGCATGGGTAGCCTAACAGCTGGAACACACCAGA
The DNA here is from genome assembly GCA_023631565.1 of Gymnocephalus cernua. Taxonomy (NCBI): domain Eukaryota; kingdom Metazoa; phylum Chordata; class Actinopteri; order Perciformes; family Percidae; genus Gymnocephalus; species Gymnocephalus cernua. The sequence continues at coordinate 10,212,117 of CM042426.1, read as the reverse complement.
CCCGTAAGTGTCGCGTATAGATACGTGCCTGATTGTGCTCCTGGCCATTCATACTGGACGCATATTTCTATGCGACGGTCACAAAGCAATCCTCCTCCTCTCTCTCTCTCTCTCCCTCTCTCTCTCTCTCTCTGATAGAAAGAGACATGATGAGTGGGGAAAACTGGTAATTGTAGCCTATATGTGGCTGTGTGTGTGTGTGTGTGTGTGTGTGTGTGTGTGTGTGTGTGTGTGTGTGTGTGTGTGTGTGTGTGTGTGTGTGTGTGTGTGTGTGTGTGTGTGTGTCACTCTCTCTGTCAATCCGTCGGTCTCTCTCTCCGTGTGCCTGATCACCTGTCTTGCTGTGAGAAGTCAAGACAGCCAAAATCACCATGAACCCAAATGTTTTATTTTGAATGTGTTTGATTTTTGAAAAGTATCTAGCTGCACTGTGGTCTTCCTGTATGTGATTACCTGCCTGGCTTGACACATACGCTCACGTCTCGCGCTAGAAATAGAGGAGAGGAGGCCATAGCAACAAAATAGCTGCGCTACGCTGCAATAGCGATGCTTAGTGTGTTTGGCTGTGAAGGCTGTTTTATGCTTCTGCTTCAACTCCACACCATCGCTCCTACGGCGTCGTGACCCTTTCGGAGTTCTGCGTCGGGGTTGCTTTGCATCGTGGTGCATTTCACCACTATAACGCTAGGGGTGATAAGTCTGAGGTTATTTGCGAGGTGTCTGCCAGCCAGTTTATGTTATGTTAGCAAGCAAATTTTAGCACAACTGCCCACAAAGTACTACTTGCTGGCGAAGTGCTAATTTCAAAACGTTACTGAATGTCTGAGTTTATTTGCAAAGCTTATGTCAGTGAACTAGCATGTTGCTACTCCCCACAGTAGGCTGCTTGAAACACCGACTATCAACACACAGGACGAGTTGACCAATCACAGTCCTTGCGGTCTGCGTTGCCTCAACGTGAAGTTACAAATTTTTGGAGGTGCACGTCGAGCTATGGCGGAGGGCTCGGAGGGGGGGTTGACGGCGACGCAGAGGGGTCTGTGGGGGTACGCCGTCGATTCAATGCAGAAGCATAAATCAGCCTTAAGAGAGAGAGGCAGAGAGAGATGAAAATGAATGAGTGACTAAAGGGAGTCTTCATGATTGAACTTTCGCTAAGCTTCATTTAGCCAAACAGACACACACAAACACGCACATATATACTGGCAAATTTACAAAACATTTGAGCATTGATAATTCATTTTATTTTGTGGTATTTCTGGTTACAGCTCCAATACTGAAGTTCTCTCTTGCACCCTCGGTTTTTGTTTTGCAGAGTAGCCCATAAACAACTCTTAATTTCCTGAGTAATACGTTTCATCCATCACCTCATATTATTTTGTTTTTTCTTCCATGGCAGTGCTATTAAAAACTATATCAGCAGATAGAAAGTATCTGTCTGTCAAAGTATCTAATACAGACTTTTAATCCTGTCTCCCAGTCACAGTGAACATGCAGTCATAACATGATGAGGAACAGAAATAAATGTACTAGAAATGATAGAAGATCATTTTGTAATCCCTTTTAGTCTAAAATGTATTCACTATACACTGACAATGCATAGAAATATACATTCAAGCGGCTGTTATTGACAATCACTCGTAATAAATGAGACGTGGGCCTGATTGATCTCAGGTGTTCCCAAAAAGGTTATAGCTGAGTTCATTGTCATTATATCACCTCAAGAGTCGTTGAGGGCATGGCGATGTCAGTCTCAGGTCACAAATGGCAAGTCAAGATGCAAGTCTTTCTGCTCTCTGAATGCAGATAATTCTAGTAGATTTAAACATTTTGCTTTTAAAGTTGTTTTAATAGTTTTGTATATAGATGAGACCGTTCAAGTTCCTCCTTTGCATTTTTATTAAACATTCTGCAAATAAGAATAAATAAGAAGGTTTAAGGTGGTAACATTTGTCCACCTTTAGGCCAAAGGCACAACAGAAGCTGCAGATAGAAGATGGACCAGTATTATGATCACACCAAAACCATGATTAAATCCACTTAGAAATCAAATAGAAATGGTACTCCTTAAAACTTGAAATGTAGTTTCATAATCATCAGATTCAGTCTTTGTTTTGAGTATCAAAAGTAATCCAGATAATTATTGGGTGTGTCGAAATAATGCAGATAATGCAGCCTGACTTTGAATATGCTAAAATGGACATTTGGAAAAGTTAAAGTTCAATGTATTTTTTTTAAATTAGATCAACAAATTTCTCCAAACTACATTCATTTTCTCCAAAGGTTAAATTATTATTAATTGCTATGTGCAGTGCAGAATAAAGCTCAACTGTTGCACGTTTTTTTACCTTTATTATACTTTGCACCTTGAAAACATTGCTGAGGTTATGGAACGTGTTAAAAGTGAAGAGCTAAAGAAAAGAGAGCTTGTTATTTTTTTCAATAGCATTCTCATATGTTGTCATATACACATCACAACAAGTATTCTTCTTACAGTTGAGCAAACAGTACAAATATATCTTCATCAAGACTTTACACTTAGCTTGGAATAAAAAGCAAACCAGTTTTTAGGTTTGGAGTTTTGATTATTTTTCTCTTATTTGAAGAGAGATTCACGCGTTTCTCCTGCGCACACACAATAAGTAAAAATAAATCCATTTAATATTTAAATTTCTTTACCAATGTCACATAGACTCAAGCCTATTTGTTGATGTACCTTCACTGAGAAATGGCTAATCTTTGGTTGGTCTGGCAGTGATAGATCTTTTTATAGCATTGCCTATATGGTGCTGACAGCTCCTTAGCACAGTACAGTCATCATGTCTAAGCCCGGCTGGCAGATCCTGCACAAGAGAACACATCAACAGATGTGAGATACAGTGTAAGCCTTAATCACCAGTTCTCATCAGGCTGTCAGCCATGTCAGGCTCTCTCCACCTACCACCCAGCACCTCTAAAGCTATTCATACTCCTGCATTAGTATATACTGTAGAGAAGCTGGGGTTGTAGAAGTGACAACAGGTGAATGACAACGCCTGCAATAAAGTGGTGTATTGATTTTCACCTAATATTACAATCAGAGAAAATTGTAGAATCTCTGAACATACATTTCTATCGCACTGAAAAAAATACTACTGATTTGATTTGCTGTGTTTTGAGACCATATACTGGATTTGGGAATTGACAGAATTGCCATTTCATTGTCACTGACTCTAACTTTAAAATGGGTGAGACAAAAGAAAGGAACAGACAAATTGACAAACAAAGTAACCAAAATGTCTAATGGAGGACACACAACACTTTAACAACGATGACTCTACAGCTACAGCATGATTTCACATTATTATCTCTTTTTTGCTCCTAAAACACACTGTGTCAATAAGTGATAGAATGATTAAGTGATTGAAAATAAAATGAAAAATACCATCATGGATAACACATTAGGCACTCACAGTATCTCCAATGTGCTCCCAATAAGGGGATAAAAGTATACCTGAGGCACAAATCCCTCAAATAATCTCTCAGCGAAATATTGGCCACCTGCAGGGTAAGCTCAAGGTGTACTGCAGTGGTAAACACACTTGACCAGATAAGACCAGAATCTGGTGTTAAGCCGGAATGTGAATGTGCATGTGAATGTGCATTTCAATGCCAGAAACAACAATACAGCTTTTCAGAAAGAAGATTTTGGGGGGAGCAGCAGCGGGTGACAGCTTTATACCGGCTGGGAGAAACAACAGATTCTCACTCCCATCTTGTAAAATACGGACACTTGGTCAGGTGCCTTTGTCGTTGTTATTGACGCTAAAAGTCTCTTTATCTAAACGCGCTGGGTCGGGACTATTGGCGTCCATTTTGGGCTTACCTTTCCGTGTCACGCGGGAACGGGACAAATGGGTTTAGGAAAAGGTCATGGGTGGCCTTGCGTTTCCATGACACGCGGGAATAACGGGACTGTTGGGTTTAGGAAAAGGTTGTGGGTGGGCTTACGCTTCCGGGACATGCAGGAATAATGGGACGGTTAAAGAAGAAAGCAACTTTAGAAAACTTGCCACACTGGACACGAACCCCGGTCTCCTGGGTGAAAGTCCTGTGTTTGGGGGGGGAGATGGGAAAGATATGAGAGGCCTAGATTGAAGGAGTCATTCTTCTTTTATGTAATAAAACACTTAACAATACCAATTCAAACACATGAAATAATGTAGTAGAAAGCCACTAAAGTTGTCTTCTGTCACACATTTGTACTGCATTATTACTGTATAACTATTACTTTTATAACTATTACTATTACTATTGTAAAGTCTTCCTTTGATCACACACAGTAGGATTATAATAGAACATTGTACGTCTCAACTAACTTAGTCTCGCTTTGCCAGACCCTCCTCCAAAGCACTGGAGGAAGGTCTGGCTACTCCACAAAGCCTTCGGGGATGGAGAATTAACTTGTTTTGGTGGAACGTGTACGTTGAAAAGTTGTTTTAGTGAAATTGAACGTGTACGTGTTTTAGTGAAATTGAACGTGTACGTTGAAAAGTTGTTTTAGTCGTGCAACTGAAAACTCAGATTGGACAGGTAGTCTAGCTAGCTGTCTGGATTTAAAATGCCAACACAAAGGAAGCCCAAGGCAACGGATATCCGGCCTAAATGAGTGAAATCCGGCGTATTTTCAAATTACAGTTTTTTACAGTACAAGCACAATTCCTGCTTTACACTCAAATTGCAGTTCTAAAACACTCTTTTCAAACCACTACACACAATTCTCTGCATTTGGCACAGTTTTCATGAAGAAAATCTCTTGTTTTCACGAGGAACACACTGCCATTCAAATATGCACACTGACTCATCACATGGGCAAACACCTGTCACACAGTTTTACAATTAACAGCTCTATACCGGCTGGGAGAAACAACAGATTCTCACTCCCATCTTGTAAAATACGGACACTTGGTCAGGTGCCTTTGTTGTTGTTATTGACGCTAAAAGTCTCTTTATCTAAACGCGCTGGGTCGGGACTATTGGCGTCCATTTTGGGCTTACCTTTCCGTGTCACGCGGGAACGGGACAAATGGGTTTAGGAAAAGGTCATGGGTGGCCTTGCGTTTCCATGACACGCGGGAATCACGGGACTGTTGGGTTTAGGAAAAGGTTGTGGGTGGGCTTACGCTTCCGGGACATGCAGGAATAATGGGACGGTTAAAGAAGAAAGCAACTTTAGAAAACTTGCCACACTGGACACGAACCCCGGTCTCCTGGGTGAAAGTCCTGTGTTTGGGGGGGGAGATGGGAAAGATATGAGAGGCCTAGATTGAAGGAGTCATTCTTCTTTTATGTAATAAAACACTTAACAATACCAATTCAAACACATGAAATAATGTAGTAGAAAGCCACTAAAGTTGTCTTCTGTCACACATTTGTACTGCATTATTACTGTATAACTATTACTTTTATAACTATTACTATTACTATTGTAAAGTCTTCCTTTGATCACACACAGTAGGATTATAATAGAACATTGTACGTCTCAACTAACTTAGTCTCGCTTTGCCAGACCCTCCTCCAAAGCACTGGAGGAAGGTCTGGCTACTCCACAAAGCCTTCGGGGATGGAGAATTAACTTGTTTTGGTGGAACGTGTACGTTGAAAAGTTGTTTTAGTAAAATTGAACGTGTACGTGTTTTAGTGAAATTGAACGTGTACGTTGAAAAGTTGTTTTAGTCGTGCAACTGAAAACTCAGATTGGACAGGTAGTCTAGCTAGCTGTCTGGATTTAAAATGCCAACACAAAGGAAGCCCAAGGCAACGGATATCCGGCCTAAATGAGTGAAATCCGGCGTATTTTCAAATTACAGTTTTTTACAGTACAAGCACAATTCCTGCTTTACACTCAAATTGCAGTTCTAAAACACTCTTTTCAAACCACTACACACAATTCTCTGCATTTGGCACAGTTTTCATGAAGAAAATCTCTTGTTTTCACGAGGAACACACTGCCATTCAAATATGCACACTGACTCATCACATGGGCAAACACCTGTCACACAGTTTTACAATTAACAGCTCTATACCGGCTGGGAGAAACAACAGATTCTCACTCCCATCTTGTAAAATACGGACACTTGGTCAGGTGCCTTTGTCGTTGTTATTGACGCTAAAAGTCTCTTTATCTAAACGCGCTGGGTCGGGACTATTGGCGTCCATTTTGGGCTTACCTTTCCGTGATACGCGGGAACGGGACAAATGGGTTTAGGAAAAGGTCATGGGTGGCCTTACGTTTCCATGACACGCGGGAATAACGGGACTGTTGGGTTTAGGAAAAGGTTGTGGGTGGGCTTACGCTTCCGGGACATGCAGGAATAATGGGACGGTTAAAGAAGAAAGCAACTTTAGAAAACTTGCCACACTGGACACGAACCCCGGTCTCCTGGGTGAAAGTCCTGTGTTTGGGGGGGGAGATGGGAAAGATATGAGAGGCCTAGATTGAAGGAGTCATTCTTCTTTTATGTAATAAAACACTTAACAATACCAATTCAAACACATGAAATAATGTAGTAGAAAGCCACTAAAGTTGTCTTCTGTCACACATTTGTACTGCATTATTACTGTATAACTATTACTTTTATAACTATTACTATTACTATTGTAAAGTCTTCCTTTGATCACACACAGTAGGATTATAATAGAACATTGTACGTCTCAACTAACTTAGTCTCGCTTTGCCAGACCCTCCTCCAAAGCACTGGAGGAAGGTCTGGCTACTCCACAAAGCCTTCGGGGATGGAGAATTAACTTGTTTTGGTGGAACGTGTACGTTGAAAAGTTGTTTTAGTAAAATTGAACGTGTACGTGTTTTAGTGAAATTGAACGTGTACGTTGAAAAGTTGTTTTAGTCGTGCAACTGAAAACTCAGATTGGACAGGTAGTCTAGCTAGCTGTCTGGATTTAAAATGCCAACACAAAGGAAGCCCAAGGCAACGGATATCCGGCCTAAATGAGTGAAATCCGGCGTATTTTCAAATTACAGTTTTTTACAGTACAAGCACAATTCCTGCTTTACACTCAAATTGCAGTTCTAAAACACTCTTTTCAAACCACTACACACAATTCTCTGCATTTGGCACAGTTTTCATGAAGAAAATCTCTTGTTTTCACGAGGAACACACTGCCATTCAAATATGCACACTGACTCATCACATGGGCAAACACCTGTCACACAGTTTTACAATTAACAACCAGAGGTTTAGCATAAAAGGGCAACAGGTGAGCTCTTCTGTGTAGTTTCTGATTGGCCAGGGAAACATTGCTTGTGATGTGGATGAGGTGCTGTGGCCAGACCCAAACAGAAGAGAAGATGCAGCAAATGTTTTTTTTATTTTTTTGTTGTTGTTTTTTTTACTGTAACTGTATACAGTAAATTCTTGTGTTGTTTTGTATGTAGACCACTGTAGGTGCAACTTTGTGTTGGTTGGGATGTACACACTGTGTACATTGTTTTTGTGGGAAAAATAAAATATATTTGTTACCGTGTATTTGTGTGTTCTGAGTATAAAAACAATATTCTATTACAATCAGAGAAAATTGTAGAATCTCTGAACATACATTTCTATCGCACTGACAAAAATACTACTGATTTGATTTGCTGTGTTTTGAGACCATATACTGGATTTGGGAATTGACAAAATTGCTATTTCATTGTCACTGACTCTAACTTTAAAATGGGTGAGACAAAAGAAAGGAACAGACAAATTGACAAACAAAGTAACCAAAATGTCTAATGGAGGACACACAACACTTTAACAACAATGACTCTACAGCTACAGCATGATTTCACATTATTATCTCTTTTTTGCTCCTAAAACACACTGTGTCAATAAGTGATAGAATGATTAAGTGATTGAAAATAAAATGAAAAATACCATCATGGATAACACATTAGGCACTCACAGTATCTCCAATGTGCTCCCAATAAGGGGATAAAAGTATACCTGAGGCACAAATCCCTCAAATAATCTCTCAGCGAAATATTGGCCACCTGCAGGGTAAGCTCAAGGTGTACTGCAGTGGTAAACACACTTGACCAGATAAGACCAGAATCTGGTGTTAAGCCGGAATGTGAATGTGCATGTGAATGTGCATTTCAATGCCAGAAACAACAATACAGCTTTTCAGAAAGAAGATTTTGGGGGGCGCAGCAGCGGGTGACAGCTTTATACCGGCTGGGAGAAACAACAGATTCTCACTCCCATCTTGTAAAATACGGACACTTGGTCAGGTGCCTTTGTCGTTGTTATTGACGCTAAAAGTCTCTTTATCTAAACGCGCTGGGTCGGGACTATTGGCGTCCATTTTGGGCTTACCTTTCCGTGTCACGCGGTAACGGGACAAATGGGTTTAGGAAAAGGTCATGGGTGGCCTTACGTTTCCATGACACGCGGGAATAACGGGACTGTTGGGTTTAGGAAAAGGTTGTGGGTGGGCTTACGCTTCCGGGACATGCAGGAATAATGGGACGGTTAAAGAAGAAAGCAACTTTAGAAAACTTGCCACACTGGACACGAACCCCGGTCTCCTGGGTGAAAGTCCTGTGTTTGGGGGGGGAGATGGGAAAGATATGAGAGGCCTAGATTGAAGGAGTCATTCTTCTTTTATGTAATAAAACACTTAACAATACCAATTCAAACACATGAAATAATGTAGTAGAAAGCCACTAAAGTTGTCTTCTGTCACACATTTGTACTGCATTATTACTGTATAACTATTACTTTTATAACTATTACTATTACTATTGTAAAGTCTTCCTTTGATCACACACAGTAGGATTATAATAGAACATTGTACGTCTCAACTAACTTAGTCTCGCTTTGCCAGACCCTCCTCCAAAGCACTGGAGGAAGGTCTGGCTACTCCACAAAGCCTTCGGGGATGGGAGGAAAACATGCTCTGGTTTAATAAACCAGAGCATGTTTTTCTCCCATCCCCGAAGGCTTTTAAACCAATCACAATTGTCTTGGGCGGTGCTAAGCACCAGAGAAAAGCCGCAGTGCCAGTGCAAAATAGGCTCAGAATTAACTTGTTTTGGTGGAACGTGTACGTTGAAAAGTTGTTTTAGTCGTGCAACAGAAAACTCAGATTGGACAGGTAGTCTAGCTAGCTGTCTGGATTTAAAATGCCAACACAAAGGAAGCCCAAGGCAATGGATATCCGGCCTAAATGAGTGAAATCCGGCGTATTTTCCGGCGGCAACGGAGCAATCCCGTAAGTGGAATGTCAAGGAAATAGACTACAACTAACTAGACCTGACACATTTCTTACACCTTCACTGCAGACACCAGCTACATTTCACAGATCTTCCTAAGCATGGAGCCATGGTCTGGTATAGCTGTTGTGAGTAGCAGTTGGAAAAACAAGCCACTCGGAGAAATCACTGTTCTAAATTACTGCCCATGGTGTAATAGCTGAACTGCAAGATATAACAAATACAAATTACAGTTTTTTACAGTACAAGCACAATTCCTGCTTTACACTCAAATTGCAGTTCTAAAACCCACTCTTTTCAAACCACTACACACAATTCTCTGCATTTGGCACAATTTTCATGAAGAAAATCTCTTGTTTTCACGAGGAAGTGAGTTCATCATGTGTTATTCAGTCCCTCCAGAAAAACGCGATTATGCAATCGCAGAATTCAATGCATAATCAGCCAAAGTCTGCTCTTTCGCCACATAAATTGCCGATTTCCGCGCAAAATATGCGGGGCTTGCATGATTTCATAATCCCCGCATTTTCGTTGCAAAAAAGTCACATATATCTCAGCAGAAAGTTGAAAAATGTTGCGTTTACTTCACACAAGAGCAGCCATTTTCCCTGTTGACGTAATTTCACCTACTGAGAACACGATGTTGGGGGAATCACTTTTTTTTCTCTTTTTCATCAAACCGCAGTTTTTGCAAGTTCCCACAATTTTTGCAAGTTCCCACAAGTTTTGCAAGTTCCCGCAATTTCATCGCATAAAATGGCATAAATATCCCGCATATTCCATCGCATTTTTTAAGAAAACGTGCCGCATAATCAAGGATTTTTGCCCACAACAATCACAAAAAAACTCTGCATTTTTCTGGAGGGACTGATTATTTGCAGACAAATGCTACTGAAAACCAAGCATTTGTTGGTTAGGGAACATGGTCACAATACTGATTGTGTCCCACCCCACCTATTGGTTTCAATACTGTCCTGGCGACACTTTAATTACATGCCTGTTTTATTGTAAGAAAACATCAAATGTACAAATAGTTGAAGGTGAGTTCTGAGGGATTTCTTTAACATGAAGAAAGAGAGAAGGGACTCTGATGCGGGAATAAAGGTCCAGAGGGAGGGTGAGGCGATGAAGAAGAAGGTCCATTGATCTCGGCAGAGCGGAGGGTGAGGGGGGTCAATGAGGTTTGGAGGGGGCACAATCAATGAGAGGCAACCCTTACATAGACACTGCACTTAGTGTTTTGTTGCGTTGTAGCACAAATGAAAACTCTCAACAAGTTGCACAAGGCCGGGCCTGAAAGATTTATCACCAACATTTGTCTTGATAAAAAAAAAAAAAACAGAAGCTCAGACTTTCACACACCAACACAGCAGGACAAGGATTTTTGTTAATTGATTGCACTGTGATGTTTTCCAGTTTTTGCCTTATTTTTCAAGGTCCCAGTCCCAACCCAGCGAGGATGTTGTTAGGCAACACACCAAACTTATAGTACTCATGCAAACTAAAAGAGACTTTTGAGTGCAGACACACCAGCCAATCACAGAGATTATCCCTCCCACCTTTTTTAGTTTTCAACTGTTGTTTACTTTATAGCAAATGCTAGTTGATAATGAATGTGTATGTAAATGACTTATGAAAAACATGTTGCTGTGTTTACATGCTAATTGGGGCAGTCAACAACTACTACTACTGTTAATCCCCCATCCACCTACTGTTTCATCCAATAACAAAATGCTTATTTTGGCAGATAGAACAAATACAGCTACAAGTATCAGCTCATATCCCTCCACATTGCCAAACATTGCAGTTAAAGGTTACAATTGTATGGGATTTTGTGGTATTGGTCTAACATAATTTTTCGGAGCAATGGGGCCACCAAAGCTAAAGTAAATTACATCCAATCCAGGTTTAAATGTCCTCATAGGCAAGGGATAATACAATTGATTTGTTTATAGTGACACATTTTATGTAAAATATAAAGCAAATCCCTCTCCTCTCACTGATTTGATTTTAAACACATACATAAATGGTGCAACAGCTTCTTCCAAGTAATAAACTCCATTCCAGCCAATAATCACACATTTCTATGAAGGGAGAATCTAACACATGTTTTATTCCTTTGATCCATGCTTTGATTCTGGGAACATGAACAAATCTCTCCTACAGCTTAAAACAACCTGACTATATTGCTAGTGTTGCTTCGGTTACAATGCAGGATGCTGAGAAGACTATTAAACTGCCTATTTAATGGGTGTATACCATCAGCACAGCTGGTGTATACCATGGCACAGCTGGTTCATACATATTAGCACATTAGTTCAAATAAATGTAAATCTTTTACAAATGCCCGACTGTAACTTCAGAATTGTTCATTCAACTTCATTCATAATGTTTATTGGAGAAACATGGACATTGTGTTTATCATCTACAAATCATACAGCTGGATAGTGATTTCTGTGCTTTAATGGTAAATACTTTTCTAGGAAATCCACTTGACTGGACAGATTCTAGAGACATATCTGTGTCCACATGGTATTTGTGTGCATACATGCATGTTAAAGGTGCTGTAGGTAGGATTGTGAAGATCCAGGACTTAGCCAAAGAGCTAAGAGCTTAGAACATCGACAACTTCTCAGTCCCCCCCCCTTTCCGCTAAAGCCCAAACAGTCTCCTAAGCCCCTCCCCCCACAAGGGAGAATTGGCCCTGATTGGTGCATCTAAACAGGAAGCGGTGGATTTTTGCTAATGACACTACAGGCTGTAGGTGGTGCCAGAGGAAAGTTAGTTTTATAAGTCTTACCTACTGCATCTTTAACACCTGAATTGTCCGCACATGCACACACATGGACACACCAGTCTACATGCATTCACATCACATACTGTATGTACTCAATTATCCTCTGAAGTTGGTATACACACTTTTGCGAGTGCAGCAGCTGCTTATTAAACAAAAAGAAAAAAAACAGTTGCTTGTTTGATTAACATCAATACAAATTCCCCCTCTCATCTAACTAACTAAAGCTATGGTCACACAGTCTCCCTCAATTTGAATCTCAATGCTCACTGCTTTCCACTCGGCGGCATCTTTAATAAAGGCTGCTGCTTGTCGGTGAGGGTGTCCTGTCTCTAGTGAGATGGTTAATAAAGCAGAGATGTTCTGCCCACATCCAGAGGCTTTGAGAGGGGGGGGGGGGGGGGGCTGTGGATGAAGACTATTATTCAGTCAAAAAAAACAAGGGGCTTTACATACAAGCACCACTGTGGGGAAGCAGCAGTGAACTTTTTTCCTGTTCTTTTTTTAATGTGTTTTTCTCTTCCCAAGTCTAATAGCTTCCCTGGACCCAGACAGCTTCACATTAATTGGCCAAGGAGACGATGCCAAGGCTATTCTACTCAGGTCCTCTGGCGCTGCCACCGCCAACCCAATATAGACCTTGAAGCTCGCTTTTATTCTCTGTCTACTTCTCCATCATATTTTCTTCCTTATCTCTCTTCCTCTCATTTCTCTCTGCATACAGATCTCCAGTCTTTGCATGTGAGATTGTTTGTTTCTCTTTCTTTCACAAACACACATACAGCCTTATACTCTTCCTCCACCTTCATCCAATGATCCCTCCATTTACTTCCTATCTTTTTCTCTTCGTCTTCTCCATCCTCTTGATGTTTCTCTCATCTGAGACTCCTCTCTTCTGTTTCCTGTGTGTCTCTCCTTCACTCTCTCTCTCTTTTGAGAGCATATTAAGCAGGGGCTTCACAGCAGGCCATAGCTACTATAGACCAGTGCCCAGCGGGACTCTCTAACTGAGGCCAGCTCAGCAGGACACAAGCAGGAGAGGCACCCTGAAGATCTCTTCTTTCCTTCTCCCTTTCCACCATCCACTGTTTGGAAGCAGGAGGGCCAGCAGGTTGCTGGCCTTACTTGGCAGAGGCTGTCAGACACCATACATGTTCAATAACATTGCCTTTGCTGTGCTGTGTGTACCCCTGATACTCTTTAGATTTGTTGTAGGGGGATTTTAAAAGGAGAATGACACTGCGTTTTATCATTTACACCCTGCTGTGCCTAGTAAATGACTGAAGCAATGAGTCATCAAATAGTGCACTTGCCCAGTAGGAGATTTTTGGTCTTCCATTACTTAATGTCTAATCTTCATTCTGTCATACTTGCCCACCCACGCTGTATTTTTCATTATGATGTAGTACCTATCCATTGAAGAGGTTAAACTACGTCTTCACAAGTAAGAACATATTTGTAAGATCTGTTGTCTCTGGTTAGATAACCCGTGGAAGACCTGTGCCGAAGACTGTGAGGGTATATTATAATATTCAAGGGCCAGGACTGAGCTTATTCAAAGCTTGAGCGACAGCATGATTAGAGTAATGGTTCAGTCCACTTTGGTTATTTTAACGACCTACAGTATGCATGTCACAGCCTTGATGGGCTTTATCATGTATCATTACTGTACCTTGAAATTCTAAAAAACCTTTCACACAATTCACATAGAAACCATTAAAACACACTTGGAAATAAAAGTGTTATAATGAACATTGCTCTATACTTAACTGCTCTTATATAAAACTATTTCCTTCATGCTGATGTTTTATGTTTACAACAACAGGCATAACTAGGTTTAGAATTACAAGTTTCTGGCACATCTTGGCATATTAAATGAAATTACAAAAGTGTGTTCAGTGCTACAGCATTGTGTCATTGATGCCCATATCTGAAATTATCTGAATCTATATACTTACACTTTGGGTTTCAATGTATACTACCAAAAGTATTAGTTGTAAAGTTAAATAGAGATTACAAAAAAATAAAAATCGCTTTTTTTCTGAGTCAGAGATGTGATTGTGTGGACCTGCCCTAGCGAGAAATGTCATGAGGAAATAAAAAAAAAATGAAGAGGTCTCTCTTCCTGCCCTTCGGCTTGAATGCTGCCTCAGAGGAAGTCTGGGCCACTCATTTTGTGAATGACCTTGAGGTTGCCAGAACTCTGTGAAGAGACAAAGAATAGACTCCATTCTCTCTGATTCATGCAGTCGGTTTACTCTGATTTCTATATTTTTCATGTGTTTAGACTAAATATTTAGATTGCAATGACATCAACTATCAATCATATCAACTCGCTGCCTTATTTTCTGTTTGATTAACAGTTTAAAACATGGTCTTCTACCGCCACTTCTTGAATGTTTCTTATGCAGACATTAGCCTGCTACTGGAATAATATGGATGAGCAGTCTGGGAGTTGTGACTCTTTTTATACATAGTTGCCCAATTTTAGGCCAATGCAGCAGGGCAATGGACCTCAATATACAGGCATTTGTTTGTTTATTTAGGATCTTCATTAGATCCTGCATTGAGACCTTGTCAATGATTTAGACTCAACAACTCAGTCACAGGCTATTCAGACCTGGCATTAACATGCGTCTTGAGTGATCCTATCACAAGTGGACAGCTCTAAGTAGTACGGCAGTTCACACCTGGCATTAGAATGCGTCTCCACATTCGTCTTGAGTGACCACTTGTATACTAGCTACTTGGGATTGGATCTCACTGCCCGCTCTCAAATTTTCATTTCATTTCCATTTGCACATACAAAACTACATATTTTAATAAAAAGAATTGTCACTGACTGTAGGACAATAACATCCAAAACACAAAACTCACCGCTATTTGGTTTCTGTGACATGAGAAATACTTTCAAAATACTAATGTTAAAAATAAAAAATAGCCAAAATACACAGAGCTATCTATAGCTCAGACATCATGGACAAAGCCAGCGAATGAGTATGTACTTCCGCCTACGCAGAGGACATCAGCTGAGCAGGAGGTCCTTTAATGTGGCCCAGGATACATATACGCATAAATACTGCTAGAAGACCACCTCCGAATGTGATCTGAGTGATTGGATCTTAATGCATCCTTAGTGCCTCCTGGGTGCGTTCACACCTGTATTTAAAGCTGTCCTTGGATCATAGGACATATGTTAATGCCAATTGTAAACAGGGTCTTAGCCTCAGTTGTTCATGTGTTCATTTCCCTGGCTTGAAGATAAGGCTGAAGGAAAAAACACAAGCACAAAGTGACAATAGCTAGAGTACAGGTTTAGTGATGTTGTCATCGAGAGTAAGCTAGTCATTAACTTCAAAGGATAAAAAAAAAAAGCAAATATGGTTATATTCAAGTAGTTTTACCTTGACCAAATACTTTCTGTGCCTGAAAAGGGCTAAAATTCCGTATCTTCTTGTCTGTTTAAATTAAAGCTGGTTGTATACTTTTACTTCATTACAGTATTACCTCCGCCAAGGAGGTAATGTTTTTGGTTTGGTTTGTCCGTTTGGTGGAAGAGTGTAGTATGGGCCAAGGAAGAACCCATTAAATTTTAGAGCAGATGTGAATCACGGGACGGATACACAAATAATCTTTCATTTTCGTCAACATTGCAATACAGGGCGTCTCCCATACTGTGTGCCTCTCAACTTTTATAATGTTTCTCAAAAAATACTAAGACTATATATAAGACTATACATATATATATATATATATATAAACATGTCAGTCGGTGTCACCCATTGCTCAAAGTCTAGTATCCCTGTGGAGCGCAGAGTAATTCAGTCCATTTATTTTGAAGCACAGCAACGCTTAACTTAGTCACAAGCTCGAGCAAAGGCAGACACAGCACAGAAAGACAGCTATCGATCAGAGCGAGGCTTTCAGATGTTTGAGGGAGAGGTTCCCTGGAAAGCACCGCTAACAAGGTCTGCTTTCCTCCTGCTGCAGCTTTTGATTCATTGGTGTCGGGATAGGAGAGGAAGACATAAGTGATGTGCATGGTAAATGTGCGGTGTAATGTCACAATCAATGAAAGCAGCAGCAGCAGCATTTCTTTCTTAGAGACTAACCCCAACACACACATACACACCCCTTCCCTAAGCAAAATCGTTTCTTGGAGTAGAAGCAATAGAGAAATGTGAGTGTATTGAGATCTAATCAAATATCCTAACACTGAGCCTGTGTATTGACCAGAATTTCAAGGCAGAATTAACCAGTGTTCCTCCCTTGTTAGTTCAATGCCTTAGAAGAAAATAGATGTTTTGGATGAAGAGGACTAGAGAGAGAAAGAGAGGGAGAAAGAAAAATAATTCACAATTCATGAGAGAAAACAAAGCTGTTTTCTGTCTATCTCTCTCATCATCATGAACTCCACTCACACAGCCTAATTATGGACAATCAAAGCAAAACACGCTCAACTGTACAACTTCTAACAGTGTAGGAAATACAACCTGTATCTAAGATTTAAAAAGACCAAATTAGGTTTTACAGCAGCATCGAACAGAATTAATCAACTTTGTTGTACCATTTTTAAAATGAAATAAAAAGTCCTCTGAGAAGTAATATGATTTTTTTGTGACCCAAGTCCAAAAAGTTTTGATTTTTTTTTCCAGAGGTTAATAACACTGAAATGAATTCACAAAGTCATTATTACTTTTTTTAATGACAACCAAAGGAAAAAGGGAAAAAATGAAAGGGAAGATTTCTTTTCTTTAATTATTTGAAAGAACAGTAAGACACAGAGCTTATTGTCTTCACTTTTAAAAATGTAACAAAAAACAGCTGACAAAACCTGTCAACCAATTTACCTCTATTATTTGTGTCCTTGTACAGTATTCTTTATTAAGAATGTGCCATAGATTTCCCCCTTTTTATCAGTAAACACAAACTATACAAACTCCCTCCAAGCAGAGGACTTGCCTAATTAAATGAAAGGAGCTGTTTTTAACAGTCCCATTAAAGTATGCAGCATCAATTGATTTGTATGATCACTTGGGGTAAGTGGAACAATCTGTAAACACAACACTGACATATTATTACCATATCAAGTTGTTATGGCATACAGTTGCCTATTTACACATCCAACAGATACAGAGCAACATTAGCATTTTCTTGGAGTTGTGTTGTCAGTACCTGATGAATTTAAGTCAAATATTTACTCTTCTTGTAGCTCTGTTTTGATCTCCACCATTTAGCTGCTAGTCTATATCCACGACATTCCACTTCCGGGATTGCTCTCGTTCTGCCAGATGTTCAACCAAAACAAGTTCCTTCCTTCCTGAGGCTATTTTGCAGTCCGTGGCTCTGCTCGGCACCTTAGCACTGCCCAAGACGATTGTGATTGGTTTAAAGATGCCAATAAACGAGAGCACGTTTTTCTTCCATCCTGGATTGCTGTGTGGACTAGCCTGGCAATGTGAGACTATTTAGCTGCTAAATACTCCACTTTGTTCGGCTAGTTGCAAACTATGCTGCTGTTTGGGAATGGACAGGTAGCGTGTACTGTAGTGTTAATCAGAGTGTTTTTTGTTGTTGCTTAAAACGGGTGCCTGCTGCGACTGGAGAAAAACTAATTTGATAGAAAAGTGAACAAAAACAGTAAAACACACATGAGCTGAAAGACCCTAAAACACTCCATAGAGCTGAGGAAAACTGTAGTCTGATGAGGATACTCAGTGGATTATTTACAACCCCTTTCACATTGTACAACCCATGGTCAATATAAAAACAATAATTAGTGCAGCTTTAACTGAATTAATTAATTAGCATTGTACTTAGCATATATTTTGCATTAGTAAATATAAATTATTAATGCTAAAGTAATAATCTTAAATATTTTCATTGAAATAAATGTCAGTTAAGTCACTACCTTTCGCCAAACAAGGTAACACAATGGAATGAGCCTATTTCTGACTGATAAAAGCGCTTCCATTTGCAGTATTACAAACAGGATGTCTGTGTTGACATTCCCGGGAGAAATCACAAGCAGTGCACAGTTAGTGAGGCGTTTCCATCACCCAGCAGTGGTTGGTCCACCAGAGAGGGTAGGCGGAGCTAACTCAACAGACTCGCTCTTCAATTCACATGTGCAAAGCGCCTTACTGTGACCAACTGCCGACTGACGGACATCACACAGGCAACAATGTTTGGATCTCTGGGAAGTGAGATCCAAAAACACACCTGCAATTACCGCTTATCACCATAGATGCCAGCAAAGAGAACAAAATGGAGATCTTCAAGATTGTAACTTTAAAAAAGTTAGTTCTGCTTTTAGTTAGCCTTGTTATTTTTACTTTATTATTGGAAACAATTAACTGCATCTTTCCTTTTTTCACCATTTTATTTGCCACCTCCTTCAATCCACTTATAAACTCTGCCACGTTGCAAGCTGAGTTTGTCTAATGACTGGTTTGCTGTAGTGCTCCAGAGGGGATGTGGATGTGTCAGGGAGGAGGACAGACCTCTAATTAGTTGCTTTCTATCTCTTGGGAAGGGAGGGGTTCTAAGATGCTGTCCCTGCTTTCTAATGAGCGCACTGGAGACCACCAAGACAAACCCTCTCTATCTAGACCAGCGGTACACATTTCTGCCCATAGTACACTTCACGCACCTCAAACTGTTTGTCCCTAAAGGTCTAGCTTCTTTTTTTTTCACCTGTGTCATTCTCTCTTTCGCTTCAGGTATTGTGCTCTCCCACTCTGGCAGCCTGGTCCCCCACTCTGCAACAACAACAAGTCACTCTCCAAGAGTTGGAGGGCTCTTTTTCCCCTAGAGACTTTGACACACACACACACACACACACACACACACACACACACACACACACACACAAAAAAAATCACTACCCACGTATTTGAGACAATCCCAATATAAAATGCCCCATTATTGCGCCAAGGTGCCAAGCAAAGCATCAATACACAGCTTCTTAAGCTCCTACAGAGGAGGTTTGAAGATAACAAATTACTTGAATGTCTGAGCATACTTGTGCAGGTGATTACCTTCTCAGTTTGAAGGAGAGAGGCAGGATCATCATCTGTTGACTTGCGCAGGGGGAGAAGTCTGAGGTGAAAAATCATTCACCCCCTCCTGCACAAGAGATAGCTTGGTGGGCTGCGTTATGTTGGGGTTTGATTAAAGAATGCCTCTCATTAAAAGGTTCCCTCCAGTTAATAATCAAAGCACTGTCGATATCTTGGAATTAGCTCGCCAAACACTCTGATGTTTTTTTACTCTCCCTCTTACTTTTGCTTACTGTCTCTCTTTTTCCCCATCATTGTCTTCCTCTGTTTGCCTCTCACTCTTCTTCTGCCTGACTTTCATTTTGTTTCATTCACTCTTTCAATCTCTCCCCATCTTCTCTGTCCATCTCTTCAGTATTGTCGCTGGCGTTTGTTTTTTGCCTGGCAAATTAACCGAGAGAAGGAAGTCCCAGCGGTGCCAGGCTGAGCTCAACTTATGTAACAACAGTCAGTCAGCTTTACAGCCATCATCAGAGACAGGGGTCGACAGTTCATGGAGCTACAATTTCATGTGGTTTTATACTGTATGTTTTACATTGAAGTTATACTTCTCTTGGGCTTGGTCTACTGGGGTGGCAGTGGTAAGTTGGAGGGCATTCTACTGTAGCAGTGGCAGCTTATGAGAAATGTTGAAAGTAGGGCTGTGCCTATGCAACCAAATCAATGTCATGCAGACTGCACTATATACTCTGGGGCAAAGCCCTTTAGTTCCAATTAAAGGAACTCTTAGAATACAAAGAGACAACAGTGTGCTTCTAATTTTGTGACAACAGTTTGGTGAAGGGCCTTAACTGTTTCAATATGACAATGCATATGTACACAAAGTGAGGTTCATTAAAAAAAATGCTTTTCTGAGTTTTCAATGGAATAACTTAAGTGCCTGTACAGAACCCCATCCAACACCTTTGGGATGAAGCCCATCGCTTACCGATGCAGTGCTCAACATAACAGTTCCCAGGAGACTAGAGGCTGGTATTGTAGTCGTTTATCATTAATATAAAAATATGCACATCCTTTACAGCACCACAATTCCGTTACCATCACTGTATTATCTAGTATCCTATATCCTACAGTAGAGTATAGGGTATTTAGCACTTTGCTACATTCTGTATAAAAACTATATATATTGCACCTTACATTACACCACTTTAATCTCTCAGACTTTATTGGTCCCAAATTGGGAAATTTCATGGATCCCAAATTGGGAAATTTCAGAATGAATTAATAATAATTACAGGAGAATTGAAACTTCATATAGAATGTTAAAGTGTTACCGTATTTTTCAATTTATTTTCCTATGTTTTTGTGTCAACAATCTTTGAAATTGGTCCAGTATTATGCAAGATCGCTGCAGTCAGCAGCAGAGAAACAAGCTACAATGTAGCAGTACAGTTTTTCTCAATTGTTTACACACAAATACTGGTACTTGAGACACAATGACCACAACATGTAACTCATACACCAACCCCCTGAACCAATTCTGCTAAACTACAAGCACAATTCCTGCTTTACACTCAAATTGCAGTTCTAAAACACTCTTTTCAAACCACTACACACAATTCTCTGCATTTGGCACAATTTACATGAAGAAAATCTCTTGTTTTCACAAGGAACACACTGCCATTCAAATATGCACACTGACTCATCACATGGGCAAACACCTGTCATACAGTTTTAAAATTAACAATCAAAGGTTTAGCATAAAAGGGCAACAGGTGAGCTCTTCTGTGTAGTTTCTGATTGGCCAGGGAAACATTGCTTGTGATGTGGATGAGGTGCTGTGGCCAGACCCAAACAGAAGAGAAGATGCCGTATAGTTTTTTTTAGTATTTGTTTTTTTACTGTAACTGTATACAGTAAATGTTTCTGTTTTGTATGTAGACCCCTGTATGTGAAATTTTTTGTTGGTTGGGATATACAGAGCAGGGGGAATGAGAGGGGGAAACGTGGTGGGAAAAATAAAATATATTTGTTACCGTGTATTTGTGTGTTCTGAGTATAATAATAATAATAATAATAATAATAATATTCTCAAATATTTTACAACACACGTGTGTGTACTGTCTGTAGTAAGTGTAACACTGAACAAAAAAAGGCCTACGTCATTATGATGAATGGAGAAGAAGTCTTTTCCATTAATCATTGTGTTTTCCATTGAGCACATCAGTGTTCAACTGGTTCTTATAAATGTCTATTCATATGACGGTCTGTGTGTGTCATTTGAAAACAAAATACCATTTTGAGAAGAAATAACATTGTTTTGAATGTAAAGTTTAATTTTGCAGGAGAATTGAGGGGTTTTGCCTGTTGTGTGTGTGTTTTTGGATTTGTGTGTAGAGTTCTGAGAGCATGAGACATGCTTTCAGAAAATGTGTGTAAACAATTGAGAAAAACTGTAATAGGGCAATTGTCCAGCTTGTATTTACCTTCACAAAAGTGCTCGTTTTGCCTTTGACAGGCTCAGAGCTAAGTGTATGACAACATTATGGAAAGGATTTCTAAGGAGGTAAAACTTTCTTTTAAAGAGTAAGATCCTTTTTTTAAACATAAAACCCTCCATGAAATTGCGTTCACTAAACCCACCAGACTCCATGTAAATAAAAAGTAATTTTATACACATACAACAAAATACAACTATGAAAAGCCGTTTTGGGTAGTCTTCCCACTTTTCCAACCATCACAACTCTAGTTTTGGTTGAAATAAACACATAGTTTACCGATTTACATGTGAAAATATGTTGGCTCTATACACACTAAAAGTATTGCTTTTTAAATGGAGTCTGGTGGGTTTAGCATTAGTGACTTCAGAGCTGTTTCTGGTAAAAACAGAAAGGTCTCAAATATGTTTTAAAGATCTATCTCTGAAGGGATCCTGTCCATAACGTTGTCAGACACTTAGAATATTAATCTGAGCCTGTTAGTGGCAAAAAGAGCACTTTTGTGAAGGTAAATACAAGCTGGACAATTGCCCTACATTGTAGCTTGTTTCTTCACTTTACTGCAGTGATCTTGCTTAATACTGGACCAATGTCAAATAGTGTTGTTCCCAGTCACTTAGGAACATATGAAAATAGGGTCCAGGTTGAAAAAAACAGTAGTTACCCATTAACTGTAATTTCATAATCTCACACACACAGCCCTCTGTGAAAATGAACAAAATCCTAAATTCTTTACAAAAATGTAATAAACAACAGTACTCTTGTGGCTGCTCCCTTTATGCTTTAACTTTATCAATCTGTCTGCCACTGCCTGACCTTTCTCGTATATTCAATAGGACATTGTTAAAGGTTTCTAACAAAATATATGCACTTTCTTTGTATGATCATGCCCTTCACTATCCACAGACCCCAGGGCACCGTAGCTCCCATCAGAGCCTCCCTCGTCCCTCCTGTCTCTTACCCGGGTTTATGTGAGTGTTAGATTCACTCTCAGTCTGCGACAGACACACAGGGGATGGAGTGGCATCAACAAAGAGACTCGGCTCCTGTCGACTGATCTCTGCGTCCTTTTGTGTTGACACTGTTTTCGCGCACCGTGTAAAAAGCTACAAAGGTTTTCTGCTTCACACTCTGTCGGCTAATTGCATCAAAGCATTTGGAGACTGTTGTCTCAGCCCCTGTGTTTGTGCAAGCATCAAAAGGAAAGAGCTCCAGCACGTGGAACCTGTGCCAGATATTATCAATCCAGCATAGAGGGGCGCAAGAATGCAGAACCCAGGAGAGTGTGACGGTGGCATTTGTTTATCTCCCCCTAACCCCCCATTTAACAAACACAACCTGACAGGAAATTTATAAATTCAGCATCACTCATCTCTCTCTAAATAATGAAATACAATTGTAGGATTTGCCTAAGATGGCGACAAATGGAATTTATTTGTAATGAGGACGGACACAGGAAAGGATATGAGGGAGAGAGTTAGACAGGGACGGAGAAGAGAGACTTTCTTTTAGACTTAGTGGTTGGTCAGACAGCCATAGAGCATTGATATGCACCTCCACATACAGACTGGGACACTGGGTCGCAGCATGATTGTGTGTATGTACATACAAAATGTCTGCATGAGTGTAGATGCAATGTGTATGCAGATACTGAATACTATACTGTGTGTATGTGTGGAAGCAGGGTGGGCCACATGGAGCAGGGTTTTGTTGGAGCTAAAATGCTTGTCTGTTCGTTCAGCCATGTGACATGATTTATGTTGCGAGACACAGAGTGTAAATGTCCTGCCTGTGATCAGCAGACCAAACAACAGACCAAACCTGAAGACCAACACAACTGATGATAGTGCTTTTCAACCATACGCTCCGCCATTGTTTCTTCACTCTTTTCTCTCTGCTCTCTTATCTTTTTATCTCTCTCTGTTTTGTCTTTTCTCTCCCTCTCTTGTCTCACTCGATTTGTCCTCTTTCTTCTCAGCCCCTGATTTTGTTCACACCTACACCAGAGAAACTGTGGTACATGTACCCAGCCTCCAGTCACAGCCTTCCCCTGTACTGTTTTTAGCACTTCCACATGTGCAGTTTTGCATTGCCTCTCAACGTGTTAAATATGTGTTAACAGCATAACGTACAGGAAACTGCTGTTAACTTGAGTTGATTGAAATAGCAAAGCATATGAAATCTGCAGTTAGATCACTTCTAAGAGAAAATACACTGTAGTGTGCAAAGATGCCATGCATTTATGTGTTTTGCTCAGTTTCTTTCTCTATTTTTTTGAATAGTTGTTAATGTTGGTTTGGTGTAGAAAGTAATTAAACAATAAATAGGCCATCCTTTCCCAGTGTAATGTAAGTCCAAAAGATTTCAGAAAGCAGCTTTCATCACATCCCAAGTTTCATAATTTGACCTACAGTAAATTGCATATTATATTGCATGTTTTACATTGACTTTATGAAAAAAGTGGTATAGCATCTGTGGTCACTTGTTATCCTGATATAGTGTTATTACTTTGGTACAGGGGCAACTCATTGATCAGTTTGTGACTGACAAAGCATTCACATGCTTTTGGATTTAGCTAATCTTGTGTTTTAGTTATACAGTTAAATATCAGCATCTCTAATGATTATAAAGCAATTCATGTAAATTTGATTAGATTAGATTAGATAGATTAGATTTTGATGATTCAAGATACCAATGATTGGTAGAAGAACACCCCAGCCTTTAGATGACCCAGAACAAACAGGCTGGGAATGAATATGCCATTAGTGACGTTTTACAAAGTTGCAGTTGAAAATCCTAAGAAGTGTCCAAGAAATGTTTCTGGAGTGGATGCTCCAGATAAAAAAGACACTCAGCGTTCAGACGAAGGATTGAAGTAAAAAAAAGAAAACACTCCTGGGGGTGGAGGAGATGCAGTTGTATGTCATAAGCATGCGTCAACAGTATTTTTGTAATTACTCTCACTTCCAGAGGGGGGGAGCGAAAAGTTCTGCACTCCAGCTTTAAGGCGTGGATGCTAGATCGCACCATAGGTCCGTTTCAGGTAGGAGGATTAGTGGAAACTCTGAGTTTGTTAAGCCTGAGATGAGGGAAACTCTGGGTTTTCTGTTTCAGAAAGAGAGGTAACTTAACCTCAGAGTCAGTTACTATGGTAACTGAGCCTATGAACCTAACCTGGTCAGGAGCAGGTTTTCTTCAAGAAACCTCGAGTTTCTCTCAGACTTCTCCCCATAGATGTATGAAGAGAATTAACGCTCCTCCCTCTGACACAGAGCTCTTCATTTCCTCATTCATTCATTCAGTCTGGATCAGGCGCATTTCAGCGCAGTTTGTTATATTGGCATGAATACAAAAAAAAGGTGTTGGTTTATTAACTGTTAGGCAGACTTTAAAACATAGTTTTTTCTCAAAACATGACATTTCCTTTTATCAACGATCCCGTTGATGAAGACGCTGTATGGCAGGGAGTTAAATACACGTCGGAAGATGATATTGACGCATTTTAATTTCCAGATAACTTCCTATTTGAGCGGTATGGTTTTTCTTCCCAGTCTATCAGTTATGTAAGCTACATAACCTTATCCGTCCTCATATCACTAACGTCACTCATCATGGACATGCTCTACATCCCAGCACATTCTTTGTGTTGCATTAGGCTTCAGTTGTCTTTACAACCTTGTTGATGCGGAGCATTTTAATAAAGCGCCATGAGAAGATATTGCTCTGAAACGTTGTATAACTGCTATAAATCATCTTATGCTTTGTGTTTGGGCTTAATTAAATCCTGACAGTCTAAACTTTCAACCGATGTGCTGCATGACCATATATTTTGAAGATTTAAAGCGTCAAATTTATAACAAAGTTTAAGCAGCGTCCACTTTGAGCGTGAGTGTCCCGTATACGGGTCAGTGAAAGTAAAGAGTTTAAACATTTGTAGTGTTCCCTGGACACAGACCAGTCAGAGCCATTAAAAAGGAGTTCCACAGTATTGCAGGTGAATGATGTAAACCCTTTGCAATAAAAGATTATTAATTATAAGTCTGTTAATGATGGTGCTGCAGCCTCAGAATGAGATTAGTAGGCTAGCCTAGGACTTTTTCGCCCGCAGTATTTTGCACCTAAATGAAATAGATTTTCAGTAATATTAGCTATACTTATGATTAAATATGATATACATTATATTGGAATATACTCTAGCAGCAATTTTCTCCAACGCAAATTCTCTCTCTTGCAGCAGCCGCTGTGTTGCTTTTTTAACGTAGCCTAATACATGTTCAAACACGCATATGGGCGCATGAGTATTTCCGCCGACCCGTTTGTTTGTGGTTGTTGCCATGGTGAATCGTAGTATCATGGCTCCATTCATGCTGTCTTTGGTGCACGCGCGTAACCCTGAGTCAACCTACTCCGAGTTGATTGAACCAACTCGAATCAGCTGTTGTGAAACCGAAAACTCAGAGTTTCCCATCTCAGGATAAATCAACTCAGAGGTCAGAGTTAGACTCAGAGTTTGTTGAACCTCCTACCTGAAACGGACCCCTGATACACGTGACGTTAACACGGGCGTACTAAACAAAAACTGGGCGTACTGAACAAAAACTACATAACTGGACACGTTCCAGAAACAATGTGATCTGCCATTGGCATCGGCAACCAAGATTACAGATTTCCCTGACGTTATCATGCAGACAGCATGTAGACCAAGAGTGTATGTAATATATAAACACTGCCGTAACGTCTATTAAATTGTGTTGAAGCTCAAATGTTGACACTTGCGCAGTATGCCCTTGTTAATGTTGACACTGTATTGGGTGCAATCTAGCATCCATCTAGCATTAAAGGTGCCCTGTGGAGTTTTGTTGTTAGGCCTTTATTTTTATAGGACAGCTGAAGACATGAAAGGGAGAGAGAGGGAATGACATACATATAGCAAAAGGCCACAGGTCATATATAGAGTATACCTCTATATATGGGTGCGTGCTCTACCAACTGAGGTACCCAGGTGCCCGTTTTCTTGTTAACAAACAAAATTTGAGTTTACATTCAGTCTTATTCACAAAAATTTATTGTGACATATCTTTGAGCTCTAACAAAAATAGCAAGTGCATTTTCTTTCTCATAACACATTTTCAAAACTGATATTTTAAATATCCATCTACAAGCCCCCCCTCCCAACCTTTACACCTGGCTACATCAAAGGGACACTACTTCCTGCATTGAAAAATGCAAAATCATCCAATTTGGATGCCCTTCCTAGTTTATGTTTCCTGCTATAGTAAATGGATTACAGTGCTTTTATTCAAAGCACTTCATCACTGAATTTTGCTGCTGGGGGTCAATAAAGGTGTATCTTATTATACTATATGTATCCAATCGCACACATGTGCTCACACAAGCTGCCATGCACTGCACTGGCTTAACCATCAGGAGCAGTTGGGGTTCAAGGACTCTTTAACATTGCTCCAACTTTGCGATTAGTGGATGACTTCTCTACAAGCTGAGCCCCAGCTCAGCTAACCCTGTAGAAAAGATAGGTCAAATGTCTTTTTTCACAGACAGTAATGGTAGAACAAGATTTTATAATGGTAGAACGGTACAACAATATTGTACCTTAACCAGCTCAATGACAGCTGAGCAACTCTATCTGCTGAGGGCCATAAAATGTGGTTAAATGCTCCAGATACAACCAGTAAGTTGGAACTTGTGTTGACAATTTCTTTGGCAGTTTCACTGAATTCTGCTTTTTCAAAGATCACAAACCTTGACCCATGAACCTTCAAGCTTAACATTTCACTTGTATTACTTCAGCAAAGAATACTAGGATTGTTTTCAGGACAAAGTTAGATGGGATGCATAGTGTAAAGAGAGGAGATGTGACAGGGGAGGCAAATAGTAGAAAGAAGATAAGAGTAGAGAAGGGGAGGAAGAGGAGAGACATAAATGACATGAAAGCAGATTAGGACAGAGAGGAATGTCAGCATCCATGTTTCCAGGTGTAGAAATGATGAAAAGTGGCAGATTGTGTGTTTAAATTATTGGTCGGCATGCTGAATATTTATGAAGCAGAGAAAATTCAAAGTGTTGGTGTGAAAGGGAGAGAGGGACGCAGGGAGGAAATTGGAAGGGACAGATTGTCTCCTCTGATGGATAATGACAGCCCCAAGTCACAGATTAAAGCCCGGACAACTGCTTCAATAATGTTAAAAACCACCATTGGGCCTTTGTCAATGAAAGCAACAGAGAGAGAGAGTGAGAGAGAGAGGGGTGGTAGAGAGATGAGATAAAGGACAATGTAGAATATAATGCACATACAAAAGCTGCTATGTCTCATATAATATACAGTACTCCTGACCCAAAATGCACTTGCAGTTTCACTGAATTCTGCATTTGTTGAATGAAAGAAGAAATACATTTTAAAGGTGGTATAAAAAAAAACTTTAGTGTCATACCGTATCAGCACTATTATCAACATATTTGAAATAATCCCCAGCCCTAGTAATCAGATTATATATACACCGTAGTTTAATGTATTAAATATTTCAGTTTAATTGAAATGCTGTATACAATTCAAAAGAAAAGTACACCTTACCAAGTGGACATTTTTTTGAATGTACATTTTGTAGTTCTACAGTACTGCTGCGATAGGCCAACCACTTTAAAGAGCACTCATACACATGCATAGTGGCACATATAGCGATGTCAAAATTAGAGCAGCGAGTTCCCTTTGGCAGAGGAACCTCCTGGTTTGGGAGAGAAGCATCTGGACAATGCTGTCCCAGTGGCCTGAGTACTGGCAACAAACTGAGGACTCCCAACTGTGTCTGAAGACAGAATACAGAACACAGCAGAGCTCCCCGTCCAGAATAACACATCAGTCAGACAACTGGGGCCAACTCACACATCCAACCAAGCGACATAGAAAGACCAGGACAGAATTAGGAGAGGAAGGAAAAACTTCTCAAACTGTGCATGCTTTTCGACAAATATTACTCTTTCATGTAAGTTGACATAGTTTACACAAAAACATTGTGTGCATCACGTCTTCATTGTTTTGTTCAGCCTGATCAAGATGAATGTTGGCTTTAAACTACAGGAAGCAACAACAGAATACCCATCTGTGCATGTAGATTTGGACAACATGGCCATGCGTTATATTTTTTGAGTAACACATTATGTTGCATTACCTATAAACACAATGATGTCATGTACAAAAATGAAGTACCTTTGTTAAGACTGCTGCTGTGGATGCTTGCAGAGATGTAAGGAAGAGACAGGGAGAGCGGAAGACATCCAGTAGACAGAAACAAAGTCACATAAAGACAGATAGATAGAATGAGGACAACTTGGTCCGGACCAAGAGGAGAGCAGCAGCGGCAGCATCTGTTCCTGTTTCCTGTTCTCTCTGAGCCTAGATACCAACACAGCTTGGCAGCACACCCTGGGGACAAACCAGAAAAAGGCTCCTAAAACAAAACCCAATCACCACGCTGTATCACTAATAGGCTTTTCTCAGGTGTGTACTCTATTAAGTCGGCCATCTGTACTCACATCTAAAGCCTTGCACATTGTGTGTTTGAATCAAGCTTCCACACACTAGAGAGATATCTGTCTTTGCCTTTCAGGTTCATCTGTGTTGTCTTGTTATAGTCAATTTACTACCATTCCTGTCATATCAAGTTTAATCTTCTCCATCTACTAATGCATGGCATGCAGTTTACTTTTTCATAATTTTTTTTGTTTTGTTGTTGATTGATTTGCTAAATACAACCTTTATAAAAAACACATTGCAAGTTTGACAGTGAGCAGAACCTGACATAATGCATGCACAGATATGAAAATTCTGAACTCAGGCACAATGAAATGCAATAAAACAGACCTTATCATCCTGTAGAAACTCCCCAAATAATCCTCATGAAATGTATACAGTAGTTGAGTCTTTTTTAAATGTGGCAATTAGGGATGGGCATGATTACCCAACGATCGATAATTGATTGTTAAGAATTTCGTCAATCACGTTCATTTGTTTTCGATTAAACTAATGCTGGTTGCGTTGCGTAGTGTGAGTCTTGAAGCAATGAAATTAATTTCTAACCTGACTCTGCGAGTGGAAAACTGGAGCTCGCGAGATCAGGATGGTCTCATGAGGCTAATGAATTTCACTGTGTGGCAGCAATTAAACATTTTACCACCTGGGGGCAATACTGGACTCCATACTATTACTCAGTTACCTGGCTGCGAGTTTCCGTTTTGATTTCAAAAGTAATCGTATAGAGGTCACGGTGTGGCGTGGGACCATTTTGATTTAAAAAACAACTTAGTTCACTTCAAACACTGTGATGCCATGTGTAAGTACAACACGGCCACAACTCAAATGATGTACCACTTAAAAAAAGTACACCTGACCCTGGTTATGTCGGTGCTGGTGCGTCCTGCTCTCAGTCTCAACCTAGCATCAACTCGGCGTTAGCACGGATAGAGGAGCTGCGATGCACAACGAGCAGAGAAAATTGAGATGGATATTGGAACCAGCATGTCACATTACGTCACGATATACCATCACCAGACTGGTAGAAACTCACCACGAAGAATGGAATAAGGTTCCCCGGCCCGGGCTGGCCAAGTTAGCGCGGAGGTACCTGTGCATCCCGGCGGGAAAAAAATCAGTAGACTGGTGCAGAAGTTGTATGTGAGTTACTGGTTATTTTTTTATGAGGCTTTATGGGCTGTATGATTCCATTTTCTGACGCAAGTCTAAAATGGGTTGGTCTTAAGTAGCTAGGTGTGGTTTGGGCATAATGTGCAATAAACCAATCAGAGCGTCATCTCACATTCCCTTTAAGAGCAGGCGCGTTTGTTCCATAGCGGATTGCTATTATGACGGCGGATTTGCCTGGCGCACGGGTTCACAGCCGAGGAGACGTACTCGTCAGGGCTGGAGCGGGAGCTGTCCGGGATGCAGCAAAGTAATAAATGCCTGTCTTGATCAGGTGGCGATGTTGCTGCGGCCTCTCGGGCGCATCTCCTCAAGTCTGGACAGGATTGCTGCAGCCATGCAGCATGGGCCTCCAAACGCACCACCCGCTCCTGTTGTGCCCCTTCCTCCTCCCCCCACTCCATCTCCGTCCACCCGCTCCACCAGGAGCACATCGCACATTGCCACGCCTGGACCCTCAAGTGTCCAATCCCGCCGTGGTTCAACATCAAGTCTCCTTAAGTCCTCTAATATTTCCTCATTTATGTCATCAACACATCCATGATTCATGGAAATGTGTAAAACACAACAAGCCACAAAGAATGCTGCGACTTTTTGAGGACTGTACTGTAAAGTGGCTCCTGACCTATCCAAACACCTGAAGCGCATTTTCACTAATATTTTTCCTTGTAATTATGTATGGTTTGCAAAAATGGGAACTGCTGCGTCGGTGTAGATGAGAGAAGCAAAGTGTATGCGCGTTGTGTACACGCTACATTATGGCCAAGCATGCGCTCCTAAAATAGCATCTGAATAACACACCACTGACTTTAGACTAGCGCCACTGACTTTAGACTAGGTTTTTCCTGGTCTGTGGCGGAATTGTTTTCTGAAACTGCAAAATAGCACCAGGGAACGTTTGCGCCGGAACACACCTCCTCTTTTCGCTGAACCGCCCCGGGGAGCGCGTCTGTGGAGGGAAAAGTCCGCTGTGTGTCGGGTGTAAAAGAGGAATGACACATGCGTCGGTGTACAAAGTCAACTGCGCTGGGTGCAAGATAGGGCCCTATGTGTGTTTATGTATCACCCTTTCAGTGACTTCAGAACCCAACAGGATTATTTCCCTCCAGTAGCTCTGCTGTTTTTCTTTCCTCTCTATACATTTATGATATAATCCTATTAGTGTCATAAAGGCCCGGATATTACACGCATTTTCTTTTGCTCGAGTTAAAACATTTTCAATGTTGGCATCTATTCTCGTGCACCCACACACATCTCTCCATAACTTTTAATACAATCATGCAACATAAAATTTCCTTCATGTTCTGTCTGAACACACCTTTATACGGAGCCCCGGAGCTGACATGGAAGGAGAAAAAAAAATATGGAGGAAAAAAAACTAAAAACATGAGGGGGAAAAAAAGTTGAGAAAAAAAAACGTGAGATCTCGACTTTCAAAACGTGAAAAAATAAATGTTTTTTTTCCCTCACGTTTTTTTTTTTCCTCACTTTTTTTTTTTTCCCTCACGTTTTTTTTTTTCCTCACATTTTTTGTCAGTTGTCTGCTGCAGCCAAAAATGTTGCTAAGGTGGTGACAGTAAAGTTGCGGCCCGGAAAACCATAACAATGAGTTGAAAGTTGCTATAAAGCTCCATAGAGCTGAGGAGGACTGCAGCGTCTAGTAATAATTCTCTGTGGGTTTGTCACTACGAGTGCCCCCTTTCACATACAAGTAGTTATGTGGCCCATTGTTACTATCAAATATATTGGTTATAGCCGCTTTAATCTAACAGTTTTACTATGAATCAATAAAGAACAGCCCATACACTACTGTCACTAACCAATTTGCACTTACGTATTTATATCATATACAGTAATTTGCTTTCCCGACTGCCGGTTGTGGTTCAAGTATACAGTATGTATATAAATATTAAATATAGATGGCTGTTGCTGACAGCAGAGTGGATAAGAAATAAACTTTCCAACCATGGAACACCCTGTCATGCCCCCATCCTTATTATCAAGAGGACCCATGTCAGACCTGTCAGCGTGCTTGAAGTGTCTTGCTATCTGTGGGAATGTGTTAAGTAGATATTGTTTCAATGCTCTCCCTTTACAGCTCTATGCAGTCTCAGAACGTTCTCACTTGGCAACCTAATAAGCCAGTCTTACCATAGAAAGCACGTTTCAACTAACACATTATGAATCGATTCCAAAAATAACATTAAATGCATAATTTGATGTGTATTTATAACAGTACTTGGTCACATGAAATTACCCCTTTCACCAGCCAAATGCTGTATAATATTGGCTGTGGTGGATGGATGTCTCGATATAACCCTGGCAGGTCTCAAGATTGTTTTCAAACTGTGTTTTTCTTATTCTAAAACTGCCTGAGCTGCTAAAATTTTAAATTGACTAGGGAAATTTGGTGTCCATCAGTCACTGTGACGGAAAAAGTTCCATGCCTGGTCTTTATATAACTAACTAAAAATAATACTGCCTTGAGGCAAACAATCTCTAGTTAGTAGGGCTTTCAATATGTGAAAGGTATAGGTTTAAGAGCAAAACACGCCCCATCATATTTGACTTTAAAACAGAAATGTCCATATTTACAATAAGTAGAAAACAGAACTCTACACTAAAATTAAACATTTTGGACTACATATCCATGGATGTTGATGTAGAGGAACCTTTAATTTGCTTGTGCAACCCTTATTCCCAAGACATATGTGGTATTCAGCTAAATTTAAGAGTGTTCAGATTAATTTGCAGTCTGCCACTCAATGTGTTCAGCAACATTTGGCAATACTTTTCTTTTTGGTCTCAATTACTGTTAGGAGATCAGGGACATGAATGACAAGAATAGGGCACTTACCCTCTGCTTAATAGATGAAGTCATTACTATTCCAGTGGTTTCCAATTCAGTGGTAAGTGGTACAATATATATCACACACAATATCACACACAGCATGGTTGGACAGTTTCCCCCTCCCAAAAAAGAAAATTCATTACAATTGTATGAAATATAAATGATAAGGAGCACTGAGAGGCACTGAAGAAAGCAGAGATTCAACCATAATATAATAATGTGATATCCCTGGGACCGCTACGAACAGAAATTACCAGACGATTTAAAATCAAAATTAAAAATGTTGGTTTCACCCGAGTAAATGCCTTCTCTACCTAGTAAGGATAACTTTATCCTATAATCATTTGAAGTTATTACCAGCAAATGGTTAAGGATTTAGGTACTAAACTATTTCACTTATGGTCTCAATGAAGCAGTTGAATTGATACTGATGTATGAAACTTCTGGTTAACTTTTTGAGACGTAATCAGTTATAGATATATACTATATATACTGTATATATATTTTCTACAGAATTTAACACATTTATGGGTACCTACCTACCCACTGTATGTAATCAACGATCTCGCCGGTGACAGAAAAAGGAGTCAGAAGTTAGGAGTCTGATTCCTGACCTTACAGTGTGTATAACAGCAGCTATCAAATGACATACAGTACAGTATAATGTTGTGATCTATGTTGCCTTTAATTATCTACAGTGTGTGCTGTGGTGCAGATTGTTATAGTGGATGATTCATTAGCTCATAGTTCTCCCCCAGGTAATGTTGACGGGAGTGTGATGCCAGAGTCTGTTGAAGAGACTTCCTTGTCTGTGCATTTCCGCATTCAGCTGTTGGCATTTTGTTAATTTCCTTTTTTGCCTGCCTCGAAAGCTAAAATCCCACAAAACTCTTACAAAAACGTTGCTTTTTTCCGTTTTGCTATTAAGCTCCACAGATCTCTCAAAGGACTTACTGTACGGAGGCTGCTTCTTTTTTCCTTGTCAGTGTTCATCAAGCATTGTTAAAAAAAACAAAATGTAAAAAAGGTTAAAAATGTAGTGACATGTGCAGACTGGTGGGTTCTATTCTTTGAGGCTTTTCTGTTTCTCCTCTGATTTCATTAGAACAGCCTGTCCCCTAGGGCTCTGAGTTGTTGACTGATTACAGATTCTGTCTGTCGACAAGCTTAGCATCAGTTTGAACTGTGTGCATGGTTGCATAAATACCCATTTCATTATGCTCTGACAGGGACTCCGACACAATATTTGCCTGCATCAGAGTTAGCCTTTAAAACCTTCCTGGGTGTCAGTGTTGTCAGTAAGCATTAATAGTAAAGTATTTTACAATGTTTGTATGATGCTTCTGCTATTCAACAAACAACATAACCACTGAATCAAGAAGTGTGTTTTTATGTGTTATTTCACACATTTTAGTTTTTTTTGTTTACTGTCTACAAACTGTTTATTTAGCTCTAATATTCACTGGGATTCATTCCCTGTCCCTTATTTGTGGTATATTCTGTGGCCTCTCTTGCCTTTCATCCATTTATGTTGTAACACTAGCTCTGTGAACACAATTAAAAGTTATTTCACGCAGGGCTGAACTAGAGGAGTGAGAGTGAACAGTACCCTGCTCTAAGTCACAAGCCTCATTTACTGTTACTGTACAGTCAGTGAGCCAGAATAACTGGCTACCTGGGCTGATTTCAGTGTGTAGCACTGTAAGACACATTGACCTGTCATACACATCCACAGGTGTGACCCTGCTATTAAGAACGTACATGGGCACAGACCGAAACGTTGCAGTCCCACAGCCACAGCTTGTCAAGACTGTGGAGTTCTGAATTCATGGGACTTTCAGCTAAAAACCCTGTTACAATAAGCGTGTCTGAAGAACATTACTGTAAGATGAGTGGCTTTGGAAATAAGAGCCCTAAGGGAGAAGAAGGGTGACAGTAGCGTGGTTAAGAGACTTCTCCTCTCTCCAGGAGAACTATAAGCTTTAGTTAATGAATACAGGTAGGTTGAAGGCAGAAGCAAACAATTACAATTACTTAGCATTACACATGTGGCAAATGGGGGGTCCTCACTAACCTGTATTTGTTCTATTACTAATGATATTTTTGTGTTGAGTCCAACATGTAGAATACCCACTGGAAGAGCGCTTTACTCCAGTAGCAGCATTTGTACCCATGCAACCTGCTGTGTCTCCAGCTGAATAAGCAATTACACTAGATCCAAAAGGTCTTTGTCTCTACAGCCCAAACTGTGCGTAGGATCCTTACTATAAGTGTACGTATGCCCAAAAGCCCAAAATGGCGTACGCCAAAAAAAAAGAGTCAGATTTATAAAACCGTGTGTACCACACCTGTAAGCAATGTATAAATAGTCAATGCAAAGCACCTCATGAATGCTGATCAGTATATGAATGACACTGGCAGTTGTTAGTGTTACACAAATCACGATGACTGGTGGAGAAAAAGCTAAACATTTCTCAGACGTACACGAATTGCTGCAAATGGAATTAGAATTTCGGCCTGTTCTTGCACAGTGTAGGGAAACCTGATCTATAACTACATGTATTAATAATACGTCCAAAACGGCAGACATTACGGCACTCTGGGACAGCTTCGATGTATATAATA
Source organism: Gymnocephalus cernua (assembly GCA_023631565.1). Classification (NCBI taxonomy): domain Eukaryota; kingdom Metazoa; phylum Chordata; class Actinopteri; order Perciformes; family Percidae; genus Gymnocephalus; species Gymnocephalus cernua. The sequence continues at coordinate 10,176,382 of CM042426.1, read as the reverse complement.
AGATTTAACAGAACTATTTGTCATATCCAAACAAGCCTTAGTGATAAAGTTGAAGATTATATATAATATTTATTTAAAAAAAAAAAACGTACCTGTCTGCAATTTCCCTCTGGAAACAGCCGGTTTCCCCCAGAGATGGCACGGTTCCGGTGCGTTGCCCTCTCTACTGGACCCAATTCAGTAAATAGATCCAAGACCTCAGCTTTAGGGAATTTAAATCGGCATATTAGCCAGTCATAGTCATGGTCCCTGAAGTCTCTTTTTCTCCTGATTCTTCCATTAGTGTAGTCCTCCTGCAGGTCCAGCAGTGCCATCGTGCAGCATTACGCACGGGGGTCACCGGAGTTTGTTTACAACAATTTATGATTGTATAGACACCTTGCCAAAATCACAGCATCAACTAATAGTATCCCCCATCCTGAGATACAATTTGAAGACGAAAGAAAGGGTAATAGGAAAACACACTTTTCTTCATGCAGGTTTAGTCACGAACAGTTTAAAGTGCGGACTGATAACAAGGACATTAATGGCTCATTTATGCCTGACGCGTTGGAGGTGGTGCGCGCATTCGTGACATCAAAATGACATAATTTCCGGCCGGCGCGTCCGATTTTCAGCACACGAGCTGAGGGCGCGCACCAGTCTATTTTTTTCAGCAGCGCCCGACAAACCGGAAACAGAAAGCCTGAACTTGCTCCTGAGAAACCGTATGCCTGGACTTGCCGACCGACTGCAAGTCTCTCTTGTAAACTTACTGGGTTAAGATGAGTTCTTTTTTTGTGAATGAAAGGCTTGATCCCATCAAGTAGCTCACTGAATCAAATCGAACCATTGACGGCACTGTTGCTGCCTGTTCTGCTGTTTATCTTTTTCTTCTAGTCCTTAGAAAGAAAAACATCGGTAGCCTTTGCTCCTTAGCGCCACCGCTGTTCAGGAGAAGACTGCAACTAGTGTCGCGACCACCACGCGCGAGTATAAATACTCACGGCAGTCCCGTGACGTCACGATTTCCGCACGCACTTTTGGAAGCGCTAGTATAACTGACGCTTAAGTGTAACGATTGCGCGAGAGCTTAACAGCTGTATTTTCAGACTTTGACATTTTATGATATGCACAGTTTTAAAGACAGATATTTAGTTATTTACACTGTGTTCTGTAGTTATCTAATGGTAGGGTATTTGATGCTATCCTGTATTCCATGAGAGTCAGGCCATCTCCTCCTCCTGCGCTCCGTAGGACAATGGACGGTGAGACAGCGCCGATTAAATATTAAGAACAAATTTTATTTAAGATTTGAGTTGGAGGTGTTTATGGAATAATTATCATTCAGTACAATCAAATAACACTGCTGGATTTAATCGTCATGATAACGTGGATGATATGGAGTGAAAAAATGTGCGTGAGGCATCAATACTTGAAAATATTAAGAGTAATCGTTATTCCCATTTACTTTCTGCAGTCTGACTTCAGTTCGCCACCTCATCATCTGCGTCGCCAATTCCTATTTACTCTCCAAAATGTGCGTACGCATGAGTCAGAGTTTGCGTGGAGGACCGCACATTCTCCCGTCAAGTTAGTTTTTTATAAATCACAACCTTTGTGTGGCGTAGCCCCGTTTTGTGCGTACGTGATTTCTAATGTAGTCATACTTATAACAATACACTTTCCATAATAGCAGACTAGCATTGTGTGTCATCGCAGGAGCATGAAATAAAACATAAATGATTTACGTAATTTCAATTTGTCAGTTGTAGTCTACAATGCCTCCTTTTTGGATTTGACTGTAAGGGTGCTCCGATTAGGATTTTTGGGGCCGATCACCGATAACCGATTGCTGGAAGACGTATCGGCCGATACTGATCACTTTTATGAACTGAAAATTACGCTATTACATAACAGTCAAATATGTTTAGAGAATGTATCAGTAAGTGTTTGGCTTTCTGTTCCAGCTCAAAATCTAAAAACAAATGTCCTTTTAATCACTGCAGACATTTCTTCAGCACACACACACACACACACCGTCACACACACACACACACACACACACCGTCACACACACACACACACACACACACACACACACACACACACACACACACGGGGAAACACACACACACCGTCACACACACACACACACACACACACACACACACACACACACACACACACACACAGGGAAACAGCTGTTTGAGCGGCGCCTGCTAGCTACACGACTCCGCTCTGCCTTAGCGTTAGCTAACTTTGAAAACTCCTCATCCTCCTTTCTGTGGCTAACCTTCAAATGTCTGATGAGGTTGGTGGTGTTGAAACGTCTTTGGAGCTTTCCGCCTCGTGGTATTTCCTTGGCACACACGTTGCAAATCGCTAATGTATCGTCTTTTTCCCAGATAGCAATGAGTCGGCGGACCACCGCCGGTGCTCCAGAGGCAGTAGAAGCGTCAGAATGGCGTAGTTGCAAACACGTTTGCCGGCGCACCACCGGTGGCAGACGCTTTTTAAAAGCGGTAGCCGCCTTCCTACCGCCTTCGTTCCGCGGCCGGCCGCAGGCCAACTGCTGTTCTGCCGCCGTTCAGACACCTTGTAGAACTGCCAGACCGCTGAATGTAGGGACGCCGCCATTTTAGCTCCATGTTGAAAATGTTCTCACGAGTAGTGCGCTCTTAATACATCCATGGTATTGCGCCATCTGATCGGCCTATTTGATCGGCATTTATGGAGACCACCGATCAAACTATTTAAAGCCATTATCGGCCGATACCAATCGGTGACCGATCGATCGGAGCACCCTTATTTGACTGTATCTTGACCTTGTTAAAATATGAAAAAAACACCCTGGATAGGTAACATCTTGTTGTCAGGGGGTCCCTGATGTTCACATAAAATCCCCCTTAATGGTCCTTTTGGCTGTGCCTGGAAAAAGTACAGAATTAAATCCAGTTTTTATCCACATAAACCGAATGGCATATATACAGGTATAACTGCAGTAATCATGCATCAAGCACCTCAAAGATAACACAGTAAACTTACTATATGGCCTGTCTTCAACTTCTTCCTTTGAACATCAGTATCTCCATAGTCTCCTCTCAATATTAATGTCTGCATCCAGCTGTGAGAACCGAACCTGTTTCAGTTGGAAATCAATAGCCTATATGTGAGCCCATTGCTTTCCTGTTGCATCACTTTGAGTGCTATGAAAGTTGTGAAGTTATGAGGCTTAGAATTTGTTGGATATTTCTGTGTCATACTCATTCCGTTCTGCATATAAAAAGACACATTACAACCTCAGTTGGTGTGCCAGTTGTGTTTTATAACCAAGCATTGTATCACAATGTATTCACATTGCCAATAATATTCTGTCATTTGATACATACAGTGTTGTAAGCAGTTTGCATGCTGCAGTGGGAGAAGAGTTCAGAAACACCAACAATGTCATCCAAAATAAACACCAGCTATAGCTGTGATGCTGTTACAGCAATACCAGAGGAAGATATGATTTAGAAGTGATCCTGGTCTATCTTTTTTACCCCAACAAACAGAAGAATTGTATAAGAGAGGGCTTTTTCTTGTCCCTGATAGGACCGACAGTTTGTCTTTTCGTTTAACAGATGAAACAAATTGTGCTTAAGGTTGATGCATCGTCCACAGTTAAAGCCTTGGTTGCCACGAGCACACTCTGTGGCGACTGAAGGCAAATGCAGTGTGTGATTTTGATCTCAAAGCCACCACTTTTCCTCTGCACATATTCAGAAGTCAATTTAATTGGCTTTGCTAAAGGTCTTAGCAACGCATGTGCTTTGAGTGGATGAGTTTAGAACAAAAGGGCTTCCATCAATTTTATTTTTTTACATGTTTATGTTATTGCCTTGAATTTCTTGAGCACTGCAATTTTTTCAGGAGCATACATGTTTTACTTAACTCAACAGTTCAAAGGGAAACACGCTCTTTCAACTCAAAATTCCCTTTACTTTGAGTTATAAGAACCAAGAACTTGACTGAGTGTCCTGTAGTGCAGTGTTTGATGTCATGCATTGTGTGTAAAGTGCAGTATGTGTACATTATATGTGTGTGTGTGTGTGTGTGTGTGTGTGTGTGTGTGTGTGTGTGTGTGTGTGTGTGTGTGTGTGTGTGTGTGTGTGTGTGTGTGTGTGTGTGTGTTCCCACATTTGCTGTATGTCTGTTAGGTTAAAATTATTTGGAAGCTCTTTAGATCATATCCTTGATATATACTGAGGCTTAGCCCTGTGGTATTTGCTAGATCTCTGGGATCCTATAGTGTCCCCTCCTTATTATGAAGTGGTCTAAATGATTTAAAAACTTCCTTCCTCTAATCAAATAATTGGTTGGTGGAGATACGCAGGCTCTTTGATTGAGACTAGAGTAGGAGAACACCAGAGGGGCGAGGAATGAAGAAGTTTGCCCTTGTCCTGACTTCTCAAAGTCCTCTTTGTTCCAAATATTTTTCCTGATGATGTCTGGGCTGGATCTAAATGGAAAGACTGCAAGTGCTAATACTCTTGGCTGTTTGGTTTTGCTTGATTTAGTTCAAAGGGACACTCTGGCGTTTTGACAACCTAGCTGCGGGGTTAATGAAGACTGACTGAAAGTCACTTGCTGCTTTGTTCTCTACATCTACAGGGAGCTCACTCATAAACACTAACACACAAATACTCCAACACACAGACACAGGTTGAGCTGCCCGTCATTCATGCCTCTGCCCCAGCCTCTTCTGTTGGAGACGAGCATGACATTGTCCAGTCAGCCTCACTACAGGGAGAGGGATGTGGGGAAGGCAAAGGAGGACCATTTATTGCAGCCAGCAAACAGCCAAAGCATCAGTGCCCAACCCCGAGGCAAAGAAAATTTGAAGGGGCAACTTATTCATCAACACTGTACACAAACACGCACACGACTAAGCAAACTGTTCAAATACACCTACAGTATATGTAACAAACTTTATCCATACTGTACACATATACCTCTTCTTCTGCACACGCACACACACTAGTCCGTCATTTGAATTTTGCCATCTGACAATGGAGGACATTGGGCAGAATCACTTGAGTCAGTACAGAAGTTGTTGTAAGGTGAAAGTTCACCCCAAAATCAAAATCAAATTTCTTCACTATTACCTGTAGTGCTATTTATCAATCTAGATTGATTTGGTGTGAGTTGCCCAGTATTGGAGATATCGGCCACAGATGATGTAGAGATTTAAAATCCTCCCATTGCACAGCCATGTTATCAAACTTTCTAAAGCTATTTAATGGGGTTACAGCCCAATGACAAGTCAAATATGTTGACGAAAGTTGTGACACACTTTAATAATGTTAAAGGATGGGATTTAAAGTGTAAACAGGAAGGAAATTCCAATTGTATTATATCTAATTCCTTAAACTATTTCCTTCTTTGTCCCTTCCTCATTCCTTTCCATCATTTCGCCCAATAAAAAAAAGAACGAACGGGTGTCCCAGTGTCAAAAACGGTCACGCTGGTTGGCGATACAGCTGACGATGGCACAGTGTGTAATGAGGGACTGTCGCTGGAGCGCTGAGGGGAGACGGCGGTGACACCCCAGCGTGGGAAACTCATCTAAATCACATTACTAAACCCTGCCCTGAAGGCTCACATGGCTGGCAGATCAGCCTGCATGTACTGTCACTGTTGCCGCTGCTGCTTTTTCTGAATTCTCTGCTTTATGTAGGCTGACGGGTAATAAACATTGTAATCAGGCCCACCATGGCGAATGGCTTAACTAGGAACATGACACCAAAGGCTTAAAGATTGCTATGAATGAATACAACGGCATAAAGATACACCATGTGATAGGTTTGTGGGAAAAACTGATGAATCACAATATACTTTGTGCAACTGATTAAACCACATGCATTGCAATGAGTGAATGAGGGTGCATGATGTGAAACAGGTGTGGGTGCGTCCATGTATGCAAAAAGGTGTGTATTAACTGGCTGTGATTAACCAATTGTAATTGGCTCCCTATTGATGACAGCAGATTAGCCAAGATGGTGCTGTACCTGCACCGGGCAAAGTTTCCAACCAGCTTGTTTTTATCTGAGCTGTGATTTGTAAGATGTACTCGTGGTGGGCTGCCAGTTTTGTTAATCTTGTTTTCTTCTGTTTAATTAATTCAGGAACGTAAATTGTAGTTTATCCCTTTGGTTTCACTAGGGTGTATTTGTTACCGCATCACTTAGATTTGTCTTGTTTGTTATGTTGACCTAGCCAACTCTTAAGTTATTTTCAACTCTTTTTTTTTTTACTAGCTTGTAAAATAAACACATCAGTCGTTATAGCTCAGCAGTCTGTCTTCTTGGCTGCTTGGGACTTGGGAAGATGGTTTTTTTTCATGTTGTGTTTTGGTCACCCCTGGATAGGGCATAGCAAGTGTACTTTAATGGCTCTCATGGAACATTTACACATCCGTAGTATTATTTCCATCACTGCATCATCACAGTTATGTGATAGTGATGATAGCTGATAGTTTCTCTCTTTAACAGAAAATAAAATCTAGAAATGTACACTTGACCAGTCCACTGTATTCTCTTTCAATCTTTAACTGTAGTTAATGAAACTCAATACGTCAACAGCATGTTGTGTCTTGTTGCAGATATTTAAAATGTTCACAGTAGGAGAGAATGGCTCTGCACCTGCAAGACAAATGATTGTTGATGTATTGACACCATAACTAAAAGAAAAACTTAAACAGTTTTGGCATATTCAGCCACATCATGCCAATATATTTACAAACGCATTTTAAACAGATATGCCTGGTTTCCTTTCTTCTTCTTTGGGTTGATTAAGCACTTAATAACAATCAAGCAGTTTATAATTAGTAACCATACGCTTTAATTTGATATTTATTTGGATCACATCACTTCCTCCTCTTCACTACTGTCTCTTTATCCAAAAAGAGCTCAGAAATATGTAATTACTGTAACCATTGTTCAAGAACCCAAAGCAAATAGATTGGAGCTTCAGTTTAGTGTGGCAGTATTGTGTAATTTACTTGTCAGTGGGCTCTGACATGGTGCACAGTGAGTTGGAGTGGCAATTACAGCACTAGCGGGAGTCTGGAGCAGCATTTATATAACATTAGTGTGAGGCATATTTAGCTTTCATTGTCAAACTAAAGAAACTGAGGTCAGAGAGACACACTCTGTCCCCAGGGCTAAAACATTATTATTCAAAGGCAGACCTGGAAATTCAAAGTACAGTGTGAAATGCTATCACACATTAATTTAACTTAATGAAAGAATAACTAAAGAAAAGAAGAATCATTCTAAAGCCAGCGGTCTTATAGCAAGAAGGTGTCTTTTCTATATAGATGTTTGTGTTTGTGCAGGCATTTACTCAAAACTAATAATTTAGGGATTAGGCTAACCCTTAAAAATTACAGTAATGGGAAACAAAAATGATGATCCTCAAGGCACATTTGTTAACATCTATCCAAGTTTTTTGTGAATAACTGCAAAATGTCCTCATTATCCAACTACAATACAAAAGAACTGACACAGAGACTGGATGAAGCAGATATTTTTAAAGTGATACATACCCAGCCTCTTTGACCAGACCAATTTCGGTAACAAGATCCCACACTGCAATGTCTTTCATCTGGTTCAGTTTATCTATCCAGGGATGGTTTGCTGACCATGCTTTCCTTTTTCCTGCAAACACCTGCTTCACATTCATTGGATCAGTTACACATATCCACACCTGGGAGATAACCAGAGCAACCACATAATATCTTGCTGTTTCTCTTACACTTGACAACTCCACTGGAGCAGCTTGGGGTTACGTGCATTGCTCAACAGCACCTTGACAGAAATCACTATGGGAGGATCTGGGGTCATTTAGTTTACCCACTCAGGCTCTCTGAGCCTCTGTGGAGCCTCCGGTTTTGTCTGGTAAATTTAAAGCATTGCAGTACGTAATGTATTACAGGTAAGGGTGCTCCGATCAGGATTTTTGGGGCCGATCACCGATTGCTGGAAGACGTATCGGCTGATCAGCGATCACTTTTATGAACTGAAAATTACGCTATTACGTAACAGTCACACATGTTTAGAGAATGTATCAGTAACTGTTTGGCTTTCTGTCCCAGCTCAAAATCAAAAAAAAATGTCCTTTCAATCACTGCAGACATTTCTTCAGCACACACACACACACACACACACACACACACACACACACACACACACACACACACACACACACACGGACTGACCGACACACACACACACACACACACACACACACACACACACACACACACACACACACACACACACACACACACACACACGGGGAAACAGCTGTTTGAGCGGCGCCTGCTAGCTACACGACTCCGCTCTGCCTTAGCATTAGCTAACTTTGAAAACTCCTCATACTCCTTTCTGTGACTAACCTTCAAATGTCTGATGAGGTTGGTGGTGTTGAAATGTCTTTGGAGATTTCCGCCTCGTGGTATTTCCTTGGCACACACGTTGCAAATCACTAATGTATCGTCTTTTTCCCAGATAGCAATGAGTCGGCGGACCACCGGCGGTGCTCCAGAGGCAGTAGAAGCGTCAGAATGGCGTAATCGCAAACACGTTTGCCGGCGCACCACCGGTGGCAGCCGCTTTTTAAAAGCGGTAGCCGCCTTCCTACCGCCTTCGTTCCGCGGCCGGCCGCGGGCCAACTGCTGTTCTACCGCCGTTCAGACACATTGTAGAACTGCCAGACCGCTGAATGTAGGGACACCGCCATTTTAGCTCCATGTTGAAAATGTTCTCAGGAGTAGTGCGCTCTTAATACATCCATGGTATTGCGTCATCTGATCGGCCTATTTGATCGGCATTTATGGAGACCACCGATCAAACTATTTAAAGCCATTATCGGCCGATACCAATCGGTGACCGATCGATCGGAGCACCCTTAATTACAGGTATTAAGAATTCTTGCAGACAAGTGTAGCTTTGTGTGTTTATATAAGTATGGGAAAATGAAGACAGTTCTCTGATTAAAATGATCCGATGTGATACAAATGGTGATATTTTAAGAATATTGCTCACAACTACAATATTTAAATGAGAGAAATCATCTTAGGTTGGCCATGATGTTGACCTCTCACTCAACCTTTTTTTACTTAATTCCAATGAAGGTCACTAAAGCCACGCAGGCTGAGTTAAATGTGATTTCCATTCAATATGGGGAGCTTGGGAGCTACCTACCCCCTGACATTTAAGCAAGGCTTATGAAAGCCTAGACATATATATGTAGTGACTGGTGTTAAGTGGAGTGAAGCCCACAGGATCTAGGCAGGTTTGGCCCTTTGAAGCTGACAGGCCGGGTCCCTCCTGGCATGCCGTGACTCCTCTTTCTGCTTTATAGGTAATTTATTCAGCTGAATAATTAAGGGCCAGTCTGCAGCAGAAAGCATGAATAGCAAATAAGCACGAAGAAAAAGTTGGTCTCCCTCAGCTACTAAAGCCAGGCTGCCCAGCAAACCTGTGTCCAAAATATTATTGTTTGAAATGAATTCTACTGCTTTCTTAGGACTGATTGATCCTGCATGGTGCAATATAGCAACCAACATTGCTGGTTAATGTGAAAGTTGTACATTGCTTTTACTAGAAGCTCTTTAAAGATGCATCAATACATATTAAGCCAGATTATACATGGTATGAGTTTGTCTGTAAACAGTGGAAACTTCTGTGAGAACAGATTTATGTTCCTCTATTCATCTCTTTTAAGAAATCTTCCTAACTGGTTATACAAACTGAAAATTAGGTGCAACAAGTTCAAGTTTTTATTCATCCCATGTGCAATAAGTGCTCCTTATTCTTAATGTCACGATAACAAATTTTGCTGGACAATAAATTGTCTAAGACCATTTTCATCTAATATAATGATAATGGCATAATAATGCAGGTATACCTTTTCAAAGATCAATACACTTTTATTTCTAAAGAATATTTAACACTGGAACTGGAAGACATTTTAAATATCCACAATATGTCTTTAATCTCATTTAGTCGTCTTTCACGTCGTTTGGACAGTTGTGGAATTGCCGTTTGTGACACGTATGTTCTCCCAGGTAATTCGTACTGGCTGTAAAATGTTTGCAGCATTCCTCGAGTGTTTGTTCGATAGACTACAGACTCTGTACTACATTTAACAAGTATTTATTAAACACTAAATATTCAATTTAAATAATATATAATTAATACATTATAGTTATCTTATATATCACAGACAGACAGACAGACAGACACACACACACACACACACACACACACACACACACACACACACACACACACACACACGTCTGCTGCACACTCACGTTTACTGATAGCTATCATTTACCTCAGGCTAATTAATTAGTTAATTAGTTAATTAGTAAGTGGCGATTTTTGGCAGCCAGCCTTCCTAAAGAAAGCACAATGAAATTAAATAACCGATCAGTCTTCATTAACCATTGACTGACAAGCAGGTAACAGAGTCTCAGTTCACCTGTCCGGGATGCTCTGACACACTTTCCGCACTCCGTGTCCGCGGACAGCTGTAGGCTTGTACCGGTTAATGTTCTGTACGTTGTCGGACACATGCATCCACTTTCTTGATACCGCTTGCGAGACTGACACAAGTCCACAGCGGCTAGTATGTCCGAGCCTGTATATACCGCCTCCACCAGGTTGTCAACTGTGTGGTTTGGAATGAAAGGGAGAAAACTGGACGCTGAGTAATTAAAACCTGCTATATGATACTGCTCATATACTTTTTTTTTTTTTCGACAGCGCCTTAACTGCAAAGTGCTGCGGGAAACCCTGCTCCAACTCTCAACTAGCGTTTTCTGTCTCTTTCTCTCTCTCTCTCTCTCTCTCTCTCTCTCTCTCTCTCCCCGCCTCCCCACACAAAGACTATGCTACTGACAAGAGGGTTCACACCTCTTTACGCTAAGCACCGAGAGTGGTCATCCAGTCTCTTTGGTAGAGAGAGAGAGAGAGAGAGAGAGAGAGAGAGAGAGAGAGAGAGAGACAAGGAAAACAAACAAGCATGCAAATAGAAATGATTGCGGCCGGAAAAGTTATCGAGCTCATTTTTATCGTGCGATTAATTGATTATTGATTATGACTATCGCAATAGGCCTATATGTAACTATTCCTATTGTTGCAGTTTTTCTTTGCTTTTATCACATTAACATTTTAATGTATTGTGTAGTGCAGGTAAAGTTCCAACACTTTGAATGTCTTCAATTGCTTCAATTGGCGCTATAGCGACACAATTCAAAGTGGCTGAAGGCAAAGCTGCACTCTAAGCATGTTTTCTTTATTACAAATGAGAGTTAGTGACAGTTGACACTTGAACTTGTTTCCAATTTGTTTCAGATGTCTGCACATTAGGTCAGTGTGTCTCTATCTCACTCTTCATGATTTGTTAAAGGCAGACTTACGTGGTAGCAGAGATGGGGACTCGAGTTTGAGACTCTGACTCAAGTGCGACTTAAGTCGCACACACAGTGACTTCAGACTTGACTTGAGATTCGTCCTCAAAAGACTTCAGACTTGACTCAGACTCGAGCTGCGGGACTCGTGAACAATGTTTATTTTTAGGAAACGTCTGATGAGCTTGCTGTTATTCCGCTCCCTCCGTTACCTATAACCTGCCCACGACGTAACATACTACGTATCTGCAGCGCGCGGCCACACATGTCGACTGCACCGGCCGCTGCTGTGCCATTCATCGTAAGCTTTGGGTTTACAAACTTCCAAAACGACGGCCCAAACAAAAGAAGCACTCAATGCAAAATATGCTGTTTCAAGATAAAAGATTCTGGCTCAACCACATCTAATTTTATCAGGCATCTGAATACGCATCCTGACAGGTCAGTAAACATGTTTAACGGGAGGTTAACTCCGACTGTCTTCCTTATGAAATATAAATGAGCGTTTCTTTAACCCTTGTATGGTGTTTTCAAGTTTTTTGTGTGGAAATTTTAGGTCCTGTGTACCTTTACTCTGTCCTCATCCTGTCAGGGCCTGCTGTTATTGTGTGTGTGTGTGTGTGTGTGTGTGTGTGTGTGTGTGTGTGTGTGTGTGTGTGTGTGTGTGTGTGTGTGTGTGTGTGTGTGTGTGTGTGTGTGCGTGCGTGCGTGTGTGTGTGTGTGTGTGTGGGTGCGTGCGTAATGCAACATTTATTTACTTATTATTACTTATTAAGAGACTTGAGACTTGACTTGTGCTCTAGCTCAGAGAATTGAGACTTGACTTGGACTCGAGCTCAAAGACTTCAGACTTGACTTGGACTCTAGCTCAGAGACTTGTGAGCATCTCTGCGTGGTAGATGGGTGGACTTTGGCATACAGTGTGTACTATCGCTAATGTAAGAAAGATAAGAAGATAGCACATTCAATAAAGTTGTGCTACACAAAATGCATCAAACAGAGGAAATTAAATCTGAAAATGTAAAAGTTGAAATTTTAAACTGCTGGTGGCAGTAGAGGAAAAGTGGGACAATCTCATTAGGATTCTTCTACTGGGGACCATGTATGTGTGTACAAAACTTCATGGCAATCCATTTGATGGCTGTTGAGATATTTCAGTCTGGACTAGTAATGTTATGGAATAATTCCTTGTAACACGGGGTAGTTAAATAAAAGGTTTAAATTGAAGTGAAACAAATGAAGACCATCGATCAGAAACCAAAGTCTGGTTATGAGTGTTTATTCTCATTTGCAAATGGAGAAACGCTGTTACACATGCATCGAGATGCCAGTGCAGGAGCGCTCTAATTCACCTTCAAGCAGACAGTCATAATGTACAGAACAACAAAATGGTCACTTTCAACCCCCCCTCCCTGGCTTCCTTCAAAAACCCAGCTTACACAAACAAAAAGCAAAGAGTCATGTCACGCCTTTTGGCCTAGTTGACACGAGAAGACATAACATCTTCGCAGTCTCATCTGTTGAAGAAATTAAACTGTGTCTAATAAGAGAGTTTATGGCGCCTCTGTCCCCTTATCAAGGGTTGTTTGGATAAACAGATGACCGGAGGCCTTCGAGAAAGGTCTCAGAGTTCTTTCTCAGCCAGGGCTTTATGGCTTCAGCTGTTCCATCTGTTAGAAACCTTTTTCTAAGTTTAAACCATAATCTAAGCACACTAACCTAACAGTGTTAAATGTAATTTGCCATCACAGTAAGCTGATACTGCCATCGCTAGAGCCACACAGCAGGCTAAAAACAGAAAAAGTATGCAAACAGGTCTGAAAGTTCAAACAATCACAAAGCTATAATTATAAATGAATTGTGTGCACTCTTCTTCAACTTGACAACCTGGTGCAAAATTTTAAACCCCACCTATCTGATAATCCAGATCATTTCAAATAACTGCTATTACCATCTGGCTTTCACCAGAGTCTGACAAACAAGGACAGACTCACACACACATGCTCTCATGCTCCTGCCTCTGTTCTTTGTAATTGAGGCCTCTGTGATGAACCAGAGTCAGTCAAATAATGGAGCACGGAGTCCATTAAAACATGAGGACAATTAGGTGGGAGGCAAACACTGCAAATGGCTTCTGACCCCACTTCATTATTGTGCAAATGGAATGATTTTATTCTCTCACTCGGTCTCAAACACACAGCCACTTGTTCTGTCTGTTCTGCACACACTTACAACCTATTGGACATGCCAGATAACCCACTTACAGTTGATCTGCCAATAAAATGATTTCAATTGCTCTTGCACAAACAAACACAAACTCAGACATACAGCAACACACATGGGTTCCAATACCAGGTAACTACTTGTACAGAACAAGGATAAACTGTCTCAGGCAACCTCTCATTAGCTCTGCTTTCACAGAACAAATGAGACTTACACTGATCATCAAAAGGCCATTTAACTCCACTAAATTGCCAAATTGAAAGGATCACAGTGTAAGCAATTACAGCCCAATAGCTTTGTTCCTTAATGTCTTAATGCACAGACACAAGTGTGGTTTCTCTGTTTTCCTCTCTGCGGTCTTCTCATGCTTATAGTTCATTATTTTTCTTCCCCTATTTCGTCTTTCACACATGCATGCACACAGACATACACACTTAAAACACCTGTGAGTTGTGAAACCTGTAATTTTGAAGGAGATTTCTGGCATGTGTAACAGACAGCTGTCAACCCTCTCCTCTGGCCAGCCACTGATTGAGTTATCAGCTCAAGTGAGCCGTGTGTGTGTTTGCATTTGTGTGGACAATGACCTGTGGTCAATACAGTTCAACAACAGACAGTGATAGACATACAGAGTAAGAAACTAGGCATTTGTGTAATGCTAATTTAATGTTGGTTAAGTTTAAGTTTGTGTCATGATTCAAATCACAGGATCACATGTATGGAGTGCTAGGTTACAGGACTACTTTAAGGTTCAAGGTTCAGCTTCATTGTCATCATACAATACATGATTGCACAAGTAAATGCAGTTGTAGCCCCCTCCACGCTACACACACAGAAGTATGTTCACATAAAATATGTGCAACACAAATGTAGTATAGACGTTTTAGTGCAAAAAAGTCTTGAGGTTGTAGTAAGAATGCTGGTAGTGCAAAGGTAATGGTATGGTTGGCAGTGTGGTACTTGAGATGTATCAGACCACGACCTTAAAAAACACTTTTTAAAGGTTAACCCCCTTTCCCTGGCCCCTTAACATGCACTCCTAAGAAAGTAAATACGGGAGACAGGAGAAGAAGCTTTGGGTGTCTGGGAGATGTCAGCCGAATCGTCGGTAATACAATCTGGCTACCTAAACCATAAGGAGTTTATTTGCAAAACAACATCTATAAGAAAACGCACAGAAATGTCTAAATTCTGCAATGTTACTGAGACAGCTGGGACCACCTCAAACTTTTATTGACACTTGAAAAGTTAAGTCTAAAAAAAGGTAAGCTAAGAATAAGTGATGCTAGCTAAGCTAGCTAGCTAAGGTTATCAATCTGCCTCTGTACCTAAACCTTTCAGAAATCTCTTCACCTCTCACCCAAAGTGATTTAGTGATTAGCTATACTAGCTAGTTGTGTATATTGTATGTTTCAGGGATCTATTTTCAGTTGTGTGCCAACTAACTGTTATTTGCCACCTAGTTAGGTGCAAAAGCTATGCATTTTAGTTAACATATTTAAGAATGTAGCTAGCTAAGGGCATGTGGTGACAAATTCAACCTTTAGATCAATTTGAGGAGTGCGTATGATTAGCATTTTCCACATTTTATCGTGTCATGCAGTGTGGGACTTGCACTGGTCTGATCTTGGTCTTGACTCGGTCTTGCCCTGCCTTGGTCTTGGTCTTGACTTGGTCTCAACCTTTCAAAGTCTTGGTCTTTCTCAGTCATAATACACTCTGGTCTTAGTGATGACTTGGTCTTGGTTTAGGTAGTCTTGACTACAACACTGATGGTTGGTAATATGCAAAAGAAAACCAGTGTAGGTATAGGTTCATGTAAAATTCACAGAGCAATGCATAGAACAGTGTTCAATCTAGATCATGTATAACATCTAGAGTGGAGGGTTATGAGAGGAGTCTATTTAAGGTAGTGTGCACAGAACGGCATGGAGTTGAGTAGTCCCGCAGCCTGAAGAAATAATCTGCTTTGTAGTTTGTGGTATACAAGTGGATACTCCTGTATCGCTTGCCAGACTGCAGCAGGGTGAACAGGCTGTGGCTAGGGTGGGTATTGTCTTGTGGCACCTCATCTCACCAATATAACTGATGCTTGGTAGATGGGTACCAATGATGTTCTGGACAGTTTTATCACCTGCTGCTGAGCTTTCCTGTCATGGGCTGTGCACATACTATGCCCTTCTTGTAGCTGTGAGTTTTGACAGTCACCTGTCACCACATTTATACCTCCCTCTTTTCTATAATGTGTAACAAACACAGCACTGATTGTGCAGGGGCTGGCTATGACTCAGCAGGTATGTAAATTACATGAACAAAAACCAACGCCTAGTGGGAATCAGTGCTGATGTTATCAAGCTAGGCTAACTAGCTTCACCTTTCTTAGTGGAAAGTTATTAGCCTAGCTTTTGGGCTTCCACTTTTCAACAAACAAATTCAACAGCACACTCAAAAAACAGATGTAGTCTCTGAAAGGACTTGAGTGCCACAGTTTTAGTAGTTGACATCTATCAACTAGGCAAACAGACCCGATCACGCTTTTCTTTATACTTCAAGATGAAACAATGATTTAAAAATTGTCACTAAGACATATTAGAAAAGGCTAAATTAGATTATGTGCAAAAACAATTGTTGGCTTTCTACTTTGAGGGCCACGTCATTCATCACATGTTGGTTGCTACTTAAAGACTGCTTATTGCAAAATGTCATTACAGACAAAGCAAGATTTTTTCAAAGATTCAAAGATAACTGTGACAGTAAAATTATTTGGCTCTCAGGTCTCATACAGAATGACATTTTGGCATTTGGAGACTAATGAGTTTCAGTATCATTTACAGAGTCAAAAAAATAGGCTATTGAATACACTGGGCAGTAATATTCTTGTGATGAGATTTGCATTTGGCATTAATATCTCTTCACCTGTTTTTTTCCTCAGTTTGAATAATAACATTGTCTCAGTGAATGGCATGTTATATCCTGTTTGTCCAGCAAGATGACTGCTTGGCTAACTAAAATTTAACTCATCTGTCTCTCCAGGTTTTTTTTCTGTCTTTCTGTCTGACTATCTTGTTGACTGCCTTTCTTACTGTCTCTCTCTCCCTATTAATCTAGTGGTCTGCCTGTGTGTTTGTATGAATGTCTCTGTATTTTACCATGTATTGAACTGTATGTTTGGTTTATGATGTTTGAACGATTAAATCACAATTACTGATCTGCCAGGTGAGTCTCAGCCTCATATTATGACAGCTTTGATAACGACTTCTTGTGTTGTTTCACACTTTCATTTGCTGGATACTATAGAAAGTGATGTCCTCTATTAAACACTGCAAATAAAAGATACTATAAATCTTGTGACAAATTTGAGCTTTACCATATACAGTAATACACTGCGAGTTATAATTAAACTTGAGGTAGTTTAAAACTTGTTTGTATAAGTTACCCGTATTATTTATTTTAATTAACAGAACAGTACACACAACAGTAGAATTGTGAGTTATATTTGATGTTACGTTAGCAAGTAAATAGAGTAGAAACCAAATGTACTTTTACTTGAGTGCACCAGTGAAAACCATTTTTGCATTATTGTCATTTTCATTGCACCACCAAGATGCATAAATTGTAATCATTCCATTATCTATAAAAAGGAAATACAGGAAATAATTTCCCTTAGCACTTCCATTAAGCATGCAAGTAATTTTTTTTTATTTACACAATAGATGACATATCTTATTTTCTATTCTATTCTGGATCTTGACTCTCATCTTCCAAGTATTTCATTGTGTATGGGAACGTGCAAATAAGGAACTAATTTGTGGCATATGCAGCTCTTCTTGCTCTGTTTGACAGGCAGGAATAAATGAGTCTGAACATCCAAGGGCATCCAGTAGTGCTTTAATCCAATGCACGTTGTGGAGGTGATACATTATTCTAGTCAAATATCATGTAGACTTGCAATGTTCCTGCAATTTTTATCTTGTGCAATTTGCTCTATAATATAAAGCATTGATTTGAAACAGGATAGCAACACATTCGATTACAGAGTTAGGGCTCTATTGATGTCAAAACAATAGTCCCAGTGGCACAAACAATTAGACTGTAGTGATAACAAAGCCCTGTTTTATAGTTACTATAATACATTGTGCCAGGGTAAGAATCATTCATGTAATATGTGTGACATCCTACAGTCAAATGGTAATGCAGTAAGACTAATGGCTGCACTCTTATAGGCTTCAAACTGCAGTGGATGATAAGTATAATAGGTGTACATAAATAAACAAGCAGAGAGTGGGTATAGTATACATGAGTTGAATTAATGTTGCTGGGGGCTAGGGTGGTCTGATGGAAATGCTGCAGTACCATATGCACAGTTACCGTGGCATTTTAAGGATGCTCTGTGGTCATAGCATAAAGGTTGTGCAGGCTAAAGGTCAGACAAGCTTATGAAAAGATGGATGCTGGTGCAAACTCCCAAAACCAGCTGTGATAATTCAGGTAGGAAAATCAAATGAGGAGCTATTATCCAGATCCCTCTGAGATGAGCAACTTAATGACAACTCCAGTGCTCACTCAAAAACAATTTTCTTTTACAATTGTTCTTAAAAAACAAAAAACAATTTAAGACATGACTGTGAGTAACTGTGTGTACAAAAAGCATATCACTTGAGAAAAAGAAATGAAAAATGTTATGATAATATATAATGAACAATCTTTAGGGAAAATTTGGTAATAGTATAACAATCATAAAAGGCTATGAAATGCCTAGTACTGACACTATGTTTTCAAGATTGTGTCACAGTTGTTATCAGCCAGCCAGAGGGTTCAGCCACAGCACTCCTCTTACACCTCCCTTTGCTTGTCTTCTATTTTCTATTGCTCTTTGTAGCTCCTAACCAAAAGCCCCTACCAATCACAAAAGCAATATGAGGAAAAGCAGGTGCTAATACGTATACCTTGTGACTCTTTAATCAATGGGAAAATGTCTGCTTGCAGATAAATAAGGAAGGCTGAGCTCCATTCTGGCTCAATACAAGTCAATATAAGTGGCCAATTTAGTGTTAGTAAAGTGTCTCTCTCTGTAATCCAGCAAATAGATTGGGTTGATAAGAACAATGTGACAGTGTATTCTTCTAGTTTGCAGCTAACTATCCAAACTTAGCAGGCTACACAATACATTAAGAGTAAGACTTCAAAGCAACATGTAATAAAATAAACTGTTCTCAGTTTGACACAGACCACAGAAGGTGTAATTATGTACAACCCCAAATCAGAAAAAGTTGGGACAGTATGGAAAACACAAATAAAAAAAGAAAGCAGTGATTTTAAATGTACTTTGACTTGTATTTCATTGCAGACAATACAACAGCACATAATTTAATGTGTTCCTCATGATTTTTATTGTTGTTTTCTTCAAAAAAACAATTTTTGTTCTTGCAACACATTTAAAAAAAAGTTGGAACAGTAAAGCATTTACCACTTTGCAGACATGGGGGACTCGAGTCACATGACTTGACTCGAGTTAGACTCGAGTCGCAAATTTTAGGACTTGAGACTTGCTTGATAAACATTCATAAAAGACTCGACTTGACTTTGACTTGACATTCATGACTTGAGACTTGACTTAGACTTGAGTCAAATGACTTGAAATGACTTGATTTTCTGTTTAATAAATATATATTTTCCCCCTCTGATATTGAGGAGGAGTTAACGTTACGATTTTAGTGCTGTTGCATGCGCGGGAGCCCGTTGTTATGGTGACGCGCCACACAGCGGCAGACCTGCAGTAAACGAGACTGGCTACGGCTGTTACTTAACGTCATGGATTCCTCTGCACCGAAAATAATAAAGTTTGGCTATAAGGATTACACGTCTGACCAGGCAAAGAAGAAACGAACGGCAGTTTGCAAGGTCTGCACTACAAACAATTCCGATGTCAACCACCACCGCGGCGAATTTCATCAGACACTTCAAATCGGGAGAGATTCAGGTTCCAGTCCCCATATTCAGCTGTGATGAACAGAACTCCCTTCAGTTTTGGGCCATGAATAAGCACACCCTCCCCTCTTTGTTCAAGGTGGCGGTAAGAGCGAATACAGCTAGGCACACTGTACACATACACACAACAAACTGCTCTCTCTCTCTCTCTCTCTCTCTCACACACACACATGCAGACACACACGCAGTTGTACAGATGAAGTATGTGAATGAAGCTAGGCACACATACACACACACACACACACACACACACTGCACTCACACACACCACATGCACACATTCACTCACCAATATTAATAACTTTTCATTCACTCTCTCTCTCAAACACGCACACATTCACTCACAAATACACTGACAAATATTAACATATAGCCTACTATTCAATCTCTCCAAATTATGCAAAGGTGGTGGGATTCAGCTACTCTTAAAGAATGTTTTTTTCAAGAGAAGGAAAGGTTAAATGTGTTTCTGTCCCATAAAAGTGAGGCATGTTTGAAGAATATTATTTGACTTAGAAACCATTATACTTGAATTGTTTGAATGAATTTCATGATTTGATGTCATGTTTGAGGCATATTGATATTTTTGTTGGCCTAATATCAGTTTTAGGCTGTGCTTTTTTAAATCTTTATACATTTAAACTGTTCAGATATATGTGGCTTGGACGCAATGTCTTTTGAATATTGACTAGGAAAAAATGCAAATAAAACTCCAGCAGTTATAACCACTGTCTTTAGCTTGTTTAAAAATGGAAACTTTTGTATGACTTGACTTGACTTGCTTGACCAAAGCTATGACTTGACTTGACTTGCTTGATTGTCACACAAAATGACTTGGACTTGCTTGAGACTTGAAGGTTAAGACTTGAGACTTGCTTGTGACTTGCCCATGTGTGACTTACTCCCATCTCTGCCACTTTGTAATGTTGCCATTCCTTTTCACAACACTTAAAAGACGTTCAGGGACTGAAGACACCAAGTGATGAAGTGTTTCAGGTGTAATTTTGTCCCATTCTTGCTGCAAACAAGTCTTAAGGTGGGCAACAGTACGGGGTCTTCGTTGTCGCATTTTGCGCTTCAAAATGCGCCACACATTCTCTATTGGAGACAGGTCGGGACTGCAGGCAGGCCAGTCAAGTACCCGTATCCTCTTCCTCCGCAGCCAGGACTTTGTAATGTGTGCAGAATGTGGTTTTGCATTATCTTGTTGAAATATGCATGGACGTCCCTGGAAAAGATGTCTTCTTGAAGGCAGCATATTGTGCTCCAAAATCTCTATGTACTTTTCAGCATTAATGGTGCCATCACAGAAGTGCAAGTTACCTTTGCCAAGGACACTGACACAACCCCATACCATGACAGACCCTGGCTTTTGGACTTGTTGTTAACATAGGGCTTCCTTTTGGCACAGTACAGTTTTAACTGGCATTTGTGGATGTAACTACGTATTGTGGTACTTGACAAAGGTTTGCCAAAGTAGTCCTGAGCCCATGTGGTGATATTGCTTATAGATGAATGACGATTCTTGATGTAGTGCCGCCTGAGGGATCGGAGATCATGGTTGTTCAGCTTAGGCTTGCGCCCTTGTCCTTTACGCACTGAAATTCCTCCTCATTCCTTGAATCTTTTAATTATGTTATGCACTGTTGAAGGTGAAATAAGCAAATGTCTTCTTATCTTTCTTTGAGGAACATTGTTTTTAAACATTTCAATAATTTTCTCACGTATTTGTTGGCAAACTGGCGATCCTTGGCCCATCTCTGCTCCTAAAGGACTAGACCTTTCTTGGATGCTGTTTTTGTGTCAAATCATAATTACAATTACCTGTTGACATCACCTGTTTAAAATCACATCATTATTTAACCAATTTACCTGATTACTAGCCCTTAATTACTCCTGTCCCAACCTTTTTTGGAATGTGTTGCAGGTCTGAATGACAGGAAAGGATGTATATTTACAAATGAAATTAAGTTGACCAGACAAAACATGAAATATTTTGTGTTCACATTGTCTGAAATGAAATACAAGTCAAGGTACATTTAGAAATCACTACTTTCTTTTTTTATTTGTGTTTTTCATACTGTCCCAACTTTTTCTGATTTGGGGTTGTATTATTATCGGTTAAAATGACACTTTATTGATCCTGGGAGGAAATGCACAAGCTACCCAGCAGTATACAAAGAAATTTAAATTAGTCCCACCTCTAGCAGCTTCAACATTAAAGTGATTTACACATTAATGCATTAATAATTATAATACAATCATATAATTTGGTTCTAAAATATAGGCCATTGTGCATAATGACTACTTCTACTTTTGGCAATTTAGGTATATTTTGATGCCGATACTTTTCTGCTTTTACTTAAGTTACATTTTTCAATCCAGAGTATTTGTACAATGTGGTAATGCTACTGTTACTTAAAGTGCTTATATGGTGCTTTTTGGCTTTCACCCTTTCCTTTATTGTGTTATATATCTTTTTTGTGTTATAGGTTTACAAAGTGAAAAGGCCCAAAGTCCACCCCAAAAGGACTTATCTCCAACAGAAAACACTGTTCACAAACTGCTCCAAACAGCTCTATTGTAGTCCAGCCTTTACTTCCGTGACAAACGTGCATCACTTTGTAACACACGTTATAATGCTCGCCTAGCTGCGAGCATTGCATGTCCTTATACTCTGCCTCTTAATGGCTAGTTGTCCTTACCTAGGTACTACACATGTGCGACTCCCAATAAAGATGGTACAGAAGTGAGATGCCTCACTCTGTAGCTAAAACAGAGAGCTCTGTCTGAGGTGCTGCAGCAATGTGCAGTACAACAACAATATGGTGTTTTTTGAAAATTAAACCATGTAAACCTATTCTGGTACAACCTCTAAAAACAATTATGAACCTGAAAATTAGCATAATATGAGCACTTTAACTAAAAGATCTGAGTACTTTCTCTCAGTACCACCCGACACGGGGGACACAATTAGGCATGGGAGTAAGCATGATCGGTCCGCATATAGTATAAGGCAAAGAGTCTGTGTTACCTTATTTGACAAATCTATGCATTTTCCTGTTATTTCTGACAATTTGATAAACAAAAAATGTATATTATGCTTGAGTAAATATGACACCAATAAACAAAACAGGTTAAAAAAATAATATTAATATTTAAATAAATCACCGGGAGAGTCTGGTACAGCCTGACTCTGGAGAGATTAGATCTCATATTCAAGTTTATGTTCTGCTTGTTCAAAGGTTGTTTGGTAAATTGCTCTTAAACACATTAAGAGAAGATATGAATTGCTATTTTTGTTCTCAATTCTTGTCATTTTGGTGCTGGTGATTTTCCTTTGGGGCTGGCTAAAACCTCTTTGGGGGAGCCAAAAATTCCTCTATGCAGGAAAAACCCTGGATGGTTATTAGAAAGTGTTACCGTAAGATCTTTCCCAGAATGTAACATAAACTCCACACTAAGTGTTTATTTTAGCCTGCGGGATACATGATGCAGACCATCTCCCAAACATATTTGGCAAAATCATTGTATATTGGAATAGTATATAAACCTACATTTTAGGAGACATGGTTGATTTGAATGATAACAAATCGGAAGACAAGAATCCATTGACCAATACTTTTGCAATACTTGGTCATAAGAACCAGTATGAGATGAATCGAAGACACTGAATAGACAAAATGCCCTCCTATGTAGGCCTAATTTCAGCCTTTTACAGTCAAAATACAGGAGCGCAGACTCTTTTTATTGGTTTAGAGAAGATACAATGTACAATGCAACATTACAATGTCAATTATAACAAGACATCTTTCTGGTAACCCCATCCCACCCACAACAAACCCTTAGCCGAGGAAAAGAGGACAGAAAAAAACAAAGAAACTTTCTTCTATTACTCATGATAGGAGCGCAGACTCTAAGTGTGTGAGTATTTCTTGCTGCTCTCCCCTCCCTTTGAAGATCCTGCGATGCAGAGACACAGGGGCGCCGCCAGGAATTTTGGGCCCCATGACAAAAAATCTAATTGGGCCCCCTCTGCGCAGCTATTGTCACCACATCTCTAGGACCTAACTGTCCCATCAAAAGCTTTACATAACTCTAATTAAAGGCTTGCAACTGTCTTGCTTTTTGTAGTTCAATACTAGTACTAGCACAATATTTACTGCTGGTGATTTGTACATGCATGCAAGTCTAGTATGCAGTTCACTATTTGATGCAAGATTAAAAGCAACCATAAAAAATGTGCTGAAGGCCATCTTTTACAGTCTCAATGTATCTTTATTGTAAAATTTAATAAAATGGAAAATTCTCTTATCAAAATTATTATTAATAATTATTATTATAATTATTAATTAAATATTTAATGTGTTTGAATTTCTGTCAATAAATATTTCATTTTCATTTTTGTAATGGTAAAAAGAGCAAGAGAGACAGAGAAATCCCTACAGACTCCCTGCAATGATGCTAACTGGCATGTCATTGAACACAATGTTGCTCACCTTCACTGGGACAGGAGGGGCACAGTGAGGGGGAGACTGGGGTGCTGCTGACTCATCTGTTAAGTCTGCTAAAAGGGGCAGGGACAATGATTTAATATAAATATCTTGCTAAATGTTTCCCTGCACTGATTAAATGGTGATTAAATGTAGGCTAACACTAGTCTGTAGCTAGCTATCTTATTTCACTATGGACATTAAGCCAACAGGTTAATACTACTCACAGACTACAGGCTACCCACCTTTCTTGGTGAAAAACAGGGTTACAGTTTGACACCCTTTCCTTTGTCTTTCCTCTCTCTCTTTTCTCTCTTTCCTTTTTTGAAAACCAGATTTTGATTTAACCTTACTTGGCAACATTGTGGTCACTGTAGTTCTGGCGCATCTACTGACTGCAACTAAACACCGTCACTGAGTGCGCTAAGGCAGGACCAAACCATTTCATGCAGATACAGGGAGGTGGTCGGTCAATATAGATGTTTACTTTTAACTTTTACTGCCAAAAACAAGTAAAAATAAAGAGATCATTAATTGTATTATTATATTTGAAATATACGGTATATACTGAATGATGATGGTTTAATAATTTATATTAGTTTTTACCTATTTTTTGGGGCCCCTGTCAGTCATGGGCCCTTGGAATTGTCCTAACTTTTCTCTCTCATATGGCGCCCCTGCAGAGACATAATTCAAACATGCAAACGTGAGAGGACTCGCAGATGATGACCTGTGTAAAATTATAAAACATGTAGGGCCATGTGTTAGTTTGATCCTCCAGCAAAAGAGCTATTGAGCCACTGCCACTGCTCATGCAGAGATCAGTGACTAACATGGCTTTTTGTCGGTGAGTTGTAACCGATTGGACCTGTGCGTGCTTGTCTGTTTAGGTGTGTGTGCTGAAAAGAGCGAGACACCAGTGAATGAATTTTTTAGATACATCCAAGACTGCATTGATTTTTAAATATGTCCTCGCAGGCACAGTTCACTTTGATGTGGGTCTGGTTGTGCATACAATGCAACACTATAGATGGTAGCCAGGACAGTGAAAATAATTGTAATAGACACATGGAAAGACACACAAAATACATTACATACACATACTCTGTCTTTGCTTCACATGAATAGGCACACACAAGCAACTTCAGTTGTTTTCTCACTGTTGCTTTCAGCCTGTTTCCATTTTAATAGTCTTTTCTCAGTTCCTGTGACATGTAGCTTCAACAAAGTCAGTGATTTATGATCTAAAATTGCATGTTCTCTTACACATACTGTACAAACACATGCAGTAACCCTAAAGACATAAGTTGCTGCTGCTTTGTTTATGGCCACATATCCCCAAATGCACACAATTAAAAAAGTTGCCGTTTCAGCTCACTAACTTGTTGTGTTATAAAGGTAATTTTGAGAGGTTTGTCAGTGAACCCACTGAGGGCTTGACGTGTTGCCATGTGACTTCATGTGAAGTCCAATGCCCCCTTTTTGATTTCACCAATCAGACTGATTCACTGGGGAGGTGTAGGTGTAGATATAGTGCCAGGAAAAGGGGGGATTACAGTTTTAGTGTGCATACCCAACAGAAAAATGGGCAACCGAGAATGCAGCTCAACACTGGGGGGGGGGGGGGGGGGGGGGGGGGTGACCTCCCTCTCTCCTCAATGATCTATATTTATATATATTATAATATATAACTACATATATTTATATTACCAAATATATATGTATACAGTCTATATTGGATCACATTTCCAGGGGTGTGGACAGGATTGTATAAACTGTAATTTACAGAAAGTAATGGCAAAACTGTAGACATAAAGTTTACAAAACTACAAAACTAAGCCACTGGAAAATGCTAAACTAATTAAACTAGTACTAATTAAATGCTGATACTGTGCTTTGTCTTGACCCCTCAGACCTCTGCAACCTGGGCAGACAATTTAGAAAAAGCAACAATAAATTAATTTGATCCCATTAATCAAGAAAGTAGTTCAACTACATCGAATTGTCTCCATAACCCCAAAAGGTTTAAGTTGTAGCCACTGAAATGATTTAAGGTGCTTTAATATTTTTGCGGTTTACTGCCTAAAGCTGCCACAAAACACCACAAAAAATACCGGGGTCTAATCAGCTCTCCAGCATGCTAATCTGTGACACATCATACCCCACAGCAATGTACTTATCGTTTGGCTAATCTCTACTAAAATGCACTGAAATTAATCTTATATGATATACTGTAACTTAATCATTGCTACAGTATCAAAGCAATTTTATGTAACATTAGATGTTTTTCAAAATTAGAGAAAGTATTTAAATTGTAAACACATGAATTTGATCTGGATCATGCTACTGGTGACATGACATTGTTCACCAAGTTTGAGTTTACAGTAAAAGATCATAAGTGGAAAAAGAGAGAAAGAAAACAAAGAATAAGCAAGAGAGGAAGTAACAGAGCAGGATGTGCAGGAATCAATGTTGAGCAACTAGATTTACCATGGTCCAATTAGACAGGAGGAGACTGGAGCACACTAATGGCCTGACATTTACACACACCAAACCCCTTATTTGTTGTGATTACACTGTGTGTGTGTGTGTGTGTGTGTGTGTGTGTGTGTGTGTGTGTGTGTGTGTGTGTGTGTGTGTGTGTGTGTGTGTGTGTGTGTGTGTGTGTGTGTGTGTGTATGTGTGTGTGTGTGTGTGTCAGAATTAAAGACAGGACAGAGAAAACAAAGGGACAATTAAGAGAGAGCGGGGTTTGTATGCGGGTACCAGCTCTGTTTGTGGACTCAACTGCGACAGGCTGCATGTCAGCATAAAAGCAGTGTTTTAAAGCAGCAGATAGGCACACTTTCAGCCAACACACAAATGAATCCACTATGTCCTATGTCAATCCAAATGTCCTCATGTGGAGTCTTACAATTGGTCCAAGTACCTATTGTACCTACAAATCTAAAATACAGTCACTCAAGACTCAAGTCAGACTTTCTGGCGTTTGTTTTACCTTTAAAGACGCAGTAGGTAAGATTTATAAAACTAACTTTCTGTCATATTTGCTGAAACTGACCCTATGTTCAAGTACTACATGAAGCAGGTAATTAAAAAATAATAATCTGGCTCCTCTGGCCCCACCTACCTACCTAAAAATTCACAGCTCCCTGTTCAGATGCACCAATTAGGGCCAGAGGGGTGGTGTCTAGCTGCGTGTCAATCACTGCTCATGCACACCCATTCATTCTCCCTTGTGGGGGGAGGGGCTCAGGAGACTGTTTTGGGCTTTAGGGGAAAGGGGGGAGGGACTGAGATGTTGTTGATGTTCAAATTGTTTGGCTAAGTCCTGGATCTCCGCAATCCTACCTATGGCACCTTTCAAATTATTATTATTACGTATAATTTTCTCTAAAAAAACATGCAATATTTGCAGTACAAAACAGAGAAAGCAAAGCAAGACCCAGACACTTGGAATCTAAAACATGAGGAACTATATCAAGTTAAAGCAGTAAAACAGTATCCAGAGTCTTTACTTTTGCAAAAGCACTCTGCCATAAATAATTTTTATTATACATTTTTATAAATATATTATTATAAATATTATATTATAATAAATGTTATAAATATGGGGCCCAGCGGCGTCCTGTCAGCTGCGCTGTAAACAAACCATCATATCATGAATGATTTAATTTACTCTTCAGCAAAACAGGCGTCAAACATTGTTTGCATTCTGAAGTTTTGCGTGAGCGCTGTGTGAGGCAGCTAACTAGCCAATGAAATCAATCCTAAGAGCATGTCATAGTCTAGGGGCGTGGCAGGACATAGATGCTCCCTGCAGCCCAGTGGCACTGCCACAACCTTTCTAAATGTTATGCAGATTGCCAGCCAGCCTGACTACTACTCAGATGTAGAAACTGCAGCTTAAGGTATTTAAATTATTATGGCCTACAACCATATTGGGAAATTTAGTTGCTCAACTATCAACAGGGGATTATTAAAAATTATCACTATTCCTTCCTTTAAATTGGACTTTTATCAATTGCATATGGTCCAACCTGGCACCACCTAACCTCTATACCTAGAAAAATCTCCCTCCATCTCCCATATCTCAGAATGCCTCAGCCGACCGCATCCCAATCCATATCCTCAGGCCTGGACCTAGAGTAATCTCTCTCCCATTCTTTAACCTCATCCCTTATCCTCATAGCCTCTGCTCATTTTACCAGCCCTGTCCTCATTTCTCCGCCGAGCTCTAGTGAACCATTGTTGTTGCCCAGCCCATTGACGGTGCTACTAAATCACATCAGATTCTTCCTCGCACAGAGCATTAGCTTCCCTAGCTCTGTTATTGCTAGTTGTGGCCCACCAGGGTCTGGGTCTCCCATGGTTCTGTTTATGACTGTCCTCCTGCCACCATACACACATATACACACCCACATGCACACACACATCCCAGATTATTCTCAGCATGCTGCAGAGATAAATGGCTCCTCTGTTGCCCGGCCACAGGTTGGCAGAGCCTGGAGGGGAAAAGATCCATTTGAGAGCCCTGTGACGCGGGGCGGGGTTTGGGGGGGATAACTGTCAAAGTTAGAAGCAGCCTAAAAAATTGAATCATGACGATTTCCAGTATTCATGCTCCAGGATGTTTAGGATGCTGGGGAATAATAGGTGGTGAGAATAATATGATGCTGTTACAGAGAAAAAAAGCCAATTGTTTGTATTTTTTCTTGAAATTTAAAAAGGTGTGTAATTTAACAGTTCAAATTTTGCAAATAAGGTAACAAAGGTTATTTTATATGCCTTACAAAGATCCAGTTAACAGAACATATTGTTTTCATCCAACAATAGTGATGTAAATGTGGAGATTCATAAATATCTGATTAGCGAGCTAACAAGAGTAGAGAGACAGCAACAGTATGTCCCGGTTAGAGCCATCTGCTTCACAACAGGAGGAGGATCTATCTGTCTGGGAATTACCTACTGATGGGCAACACCTGGAGGGAGACGCGTGACTTAGTCTGAAAAGTTTGAGAAGAATTGTCATAAATTTTTCAGTTATAAAATATGCATTTCTGTAAGAAAATGGAAGGAAAAAAATGAAATCACAATTAGATAAATAATGTAAACCAACTCAACACAGTTGCAAAATAGCTTCTTCGTACAACCAAAGCAAGCAGTTTGGAAATATCCTAATTCACATCTCTCTTTGGCTAAAAGAGTATTATTCATTTTTGTGATAGGTGTCGAGTGTTGCTGAGAGATAATTTGTCAGCTGAACAACAGCAGCCCATCTGTTTTCCAGGAATTTACTGACAATTGATACGAAAACGGAGAAATATACCAATCAATAAGAGAACCTGTCTTTCAGTGTGCACCTCTTTAGCCCTGATTTTTCAAATATATTTAAGTATCCTTTGTTCATACATATTGTTACAGGCAAAATCAGGGGAAGGAAACACAAAAAGTAATAAAGCAGAATTATCTGAGAATGTATTAATACTACCATCTCATGACATAAAAAAATGCATGCTGTTTCACAGTTACAAGGTTTTATTAAAAAAGTAAATTAATTCTTTTGGGGATGTTTTATTTCAGAGATAACAAAAAAACACAACCATCTGTCCATTTCATTTTCAAGGTACAGTATAGAGGATAATAAAAGAAAGAAGTTACGTGTCGAATAACTAGAGTCCCGAGAAGGCTAGCCTTTTCATAAATTACTTTTAAGTCTAAAGTACAGGAAAACAATTCGAGATCAATCCAAAATCCAAAAATACTTAGGTTTTAGGAAAAGTGTTATGTAGAAAATAGCCTCATTCACACAAAGCAAAATGTTAGGTCGAGCCAGAATGAAGTAATTTGGATAGATTTCACAGCTTTCTTTAACAGACCGCAAGGTCGATCACAGATTTACTGATGCTAAAATGGAGAATATGCATTGTTCATATACAGAGTGAGCAGCAGCTTCTTATGGAAGTATGATAACATGAAAAAAAAAAGAAACATGGCCTCTGTAATGAAACAGCGAGAGAAAGACAATAGCCTACAACACTACGGTATATAGTTACTGGTCCAGTGAACTAAGTCTATAATTTGGGAGGTTTGTACAAATAGGATATGTTCTTAAAGGTCCAGTACGTTGTGTTAACTTGCCCTTTTCATGAATATTTATCACCACCATCAATTCCAAGTATTCCTATTGGCTTGAAATTTTACATTTGCATTCGCATGAACTGGGGTAGACGCTCCATATTCATGCGCCATCTCGAAATACGTTAGCTGGTAAGGGACATACAGGATATACTGCTCCGCTTTCGCGTTTTCGCTGTCACATGATAAACTCACAGGTGCTGCTAATGCTGCTAATGGGCTTTGTTGCTTCCCGGCCCCAGCAAGTTTGAAGAAGGAAACATGGAGGACCACACTTATTCAAAATCCAAATGTCATTTTCTTTGCCCAGAAAAAGAAAAAGGATAATTGAAAAGAGCAAGAGACCGGCGTCATCAGAAAAAAGCGTGAAGCCTACCATAGCTGTAATACGTACTTTGAACTGTGTGGCGTGAGATAGTTGATTGCGATATATGATCTCAACGCTAGATGGGAGAAATTCCCACACATTGGACCTTTAAAATTGTACAATCCTCCCACACAATTTGTGTGCTAAGAATGCCAAATACAATGAACATGGAAGAGGAACAAACATGATCCTTTATTGTTAAAGAATACAAAAATATAATCGACTAAAATAATTTAAGGTGCATTGGTCCACTATAGAAACACACATGTACAGCATTTTATGTGTTGCCCTTGGTAACGTTACTGCTGCATTGCATCCTGATTTCCCAAACTACGGAGCGGCCCGAGGCCCAAATTACAGAATGTGTACATACAAAAATATTAGTGTACATACAAAAATATTAGTGCTGTTTGGAATTTGCGTTATAGTGTTATTATCACGTTCATTTTGACAGCCCTAATTATAAATACCGATATCATACAATCAATGTCATCTGTCCTGTTTTAAACAAGACGTCGTAGGGGATGGCCGCCTACTGCGTGAGGAATGTGTGATACAAGTAACTAGTAAAATAATTTTTGTCCGATCCTGGTTTTCATGTGACCAATCAGAGATATGTTAAGATCAAACCCAGGAGCTGTGATGTACAGAAACACTATACTATTCCGAACAGACAGAAACTTATCATGGGGCTTTTTTCACTGTTCGATTTGTTTTCGTTGAACTATGACACATACAGATTATTTAATTCTTGACTTGCACTTGGATGGTAATTTCCATTAGAAAATTGTGATTTCGGCTATATTGCTAATGTAATTTTTTTACTAGAATTGAATAACTTGCGTTATTGACTTGCAAGACAAGACACTCAAAGACTAGAGACCTTCCTTCTTAAGATCTGAGACTTGACTTGGACTTATAAAATAACACCACTGACCTCATGCTGACAAACCCTCTCTCTCATATCCTGTTCCAAATCCAACAAAATCTACTCTACCAGATCAGAGGAGTTATTAGAGGAGTTATGTGAATTAGCTAAATGTATTTTTTCTAAAGGCATCTAAACCCTGAACGATGCTTTGTTTATGCATAACGGATGTGCATTTAATAGCATGGCCTCGAAAAAACTCATTTAAATCTATACAAGACTATATGCAGGCTGACTGAGTTCATAATAATGACAAAGCAATCTGCCATGAGTTAGTTAGTTAATGCATTTTTTATCTTCTCATAATGACACAAAGGTTTTTTTAACCATCAGTAGTCAGTGTGAAATTTTCCAGATATGGCTATTAAATGGGTGACATCATATAAACTAAGTATATCTAGATTGTTCTTGGTTTCCAAACCTCCAGACATCAATTCAACCCAAAGCAGACTGCTATGTTTTAGTCTGTGGGGGGTGTGTTGGTTGATCTGACTTAACCCAGCCATTGCAGGTGTGTGAGATGAGATACAGATTGAGATTGTTTCCGGAGGGAGACAATCACGGAGGCAGCACGCTGCAGGCTGACGGCTGCAAACCACACGTTGCCACGCGGCGAACACTATTAAATACAAAGACTCTGAAAGACAATTCTTTTCCCACAACACAACTTTTGTAAGGTTAGCTTAGCTTTGTACCAAGACATGATTTCTTTTTATAGCACACACACGGTTACCAAGACGATATTAGAATAAAGGGTGGAATTAAAATCCCCAGCCATGCCTATCTGTAAATCATACTAAATCGTAAGTCATATCACTAAGCTAAAAAAACAAAACAAAAACAGAATCATCATTATTTATAGCATGTATTATACCAAAGATTATTACTTGAAAGCTCAAAATATAACTGTATTTTTAATCTCAATCACTTAAATTTTCTGCACTCAGGTAGAACCATTTTTCTTTCTCTTTTGACTTGTTTGTGTCTTTGACATTTTAGAATGTATTTTTTGCATTGCCTGGTCATGGGGTCATTAAACTTTTTTTTTTTTTTTTACATCTGCAAGACAAAATCAGCAATGAATTACCATAATAAACAAAGCTGCAATTGGAGATAGCAGGATATGACTGAAATGTTAGACGTTATTAATATTCTGCTTGAGTGTTTCGGCGTCTTCAAGGAGGCCATACTCTCTCTTTCTCTCTCGATTTCTTTGTTTTTTCTCATAACAACTGTCTGTTCTCTTAATTGGAGCTGGGAGTCTAAGACCACTTCTCTGACCACTGCACACACCCCTGGGAGGTATGTAGGTAGCAGCCAACACATCTCTGTGTGTGTGTGTGTGTGCGTGCGTGCGTGCCTGCGTGCGTGTGCGCACGTGTGTGAGAGAGAGAGATGTAGATTGGTAAAAGAGCTATAAAGGAAGAGAATGAGACTAATAAAAGGCATACTCTGCAAAAAAAAAGAGCTTTGCTGCAGGCATTTAGAACCTGCTATCAAAGATTAGTATGTTGCAACTTATAATAGACTAAAGAAAATAAATGATGGGTGATTCATTATCTTGAAGTGTCACATACATTTTCCTCAGCTAATTGATTTTATGACACATTATAACTATGCAATGACAGAATGTTCTGCGTGGTAATTAAAAGACGCATTTATAAGCAATACATAGACCTCTGCATGTTCTCAGTACGTTGCACAACAATATTCCACTACTATACAGAATATGACAATATTCAGAATTCAATACTGGTCATGTAAACAGCATATTCCGGGTGGATATTCTGAATAAGGCCCTTTTCCGAATATAGCATTTTCCGATTAAGACATGTCGGTATTATTGGGGTTTTAGAGGCATTCTTTGGACATGTATGCTATACAGCGCATTCAAGATATGTGTCTCATTTATTTATTTTTTACCATAGACAGTAAAAGAAATGGACTAAATAACGCCGTTGTTTTTGACGGAGACAAATTAAGTCTATTTGAAGCACTTTTCCGGTGATAGCTGAGCGTTACTGCGCAGCTGCAAATTGAGCTTGCCGAAGTAGATGTGACATGAGCAACGTGTCTGAACGTTGTAAGTCTTCTGGTAGCTGTGCCAAGAGAAATCTCAATCATTCTCAATCTTGCAGAGACGGAGAGCGTAGGTATATGTAAGGAGATAACATAGGTACAGGCTAATTATTGCTAACTAAAATGCTAGTTAATATTAGCAATTAAACTTAAACAGTTAATGTAAGTCGAAACTGCCTGCAAGCTTCTCCTGTACTATACGGTAATTCCTCTACTACGGACAGTAAGTCGCGTGGTTATGACACAATCGTTAGCCTATTTTTACAAAAACGTCTGCTATGGAGCCATAACGTGAGGTACAAGGTAATGGAGCCTTTTATACGTTGTCATGTTTCTTTAGAAATAAACAATGGACAAATAAAGTCTTCAAACGCTTCAGATGTAAAGTTATTGGCTGTCAAAGTGACGTCAAAATGAATGGCAGTCAATGGAATGCTAACAGGGGGTGATAGCTTATTAGCATCAAAATGGCGCCATAGCTGCTTCACTCTGTGGAGAGAAGCTTGCCCCCTTGATTTTTATCGCAGGCTTATGATCAGCACTGTGTGTTGCTATGGTTTCTGTACACAAACCAACCAGCCAACAGTTTGCAAGGCTGCAGACCCGATAAGGAGAAACGCAGCTACTTTTAAACATTATCAAAGACCTAGATATTAACAGGTTTTTGGATATGTACACACATCGCTACGCCAACCTTTTCAAGAAGCTGGTTGAAGGAATGAAAGAGGGAGGCTATGTTCGCACGGTCCGCCATCGCTGGTAAACTGGCTACATGTAAACCACACTCCACAGCGCTGCGAAGTAAGGTCTGGATCCTCCACACACACATTGCAGGATAGGAGAAAAAAATGCTCTGGGTTGTTAGCATTTCTTAATTTCTAATAATTTACGGTCACAGAGACAGTGACTCTGTAAAATGGTCTTGAGAAGGAACTTGTTTTGGTGGAACATCTGCATCCCGATAAAAAAAAAACACCACATATAATATAAAATAAAGTTGTCCCAGTTAGACAGTAAAATATTCTTTGTAAATCTTCACAACTATTCACTGAAAGAACCAAGCAGGCCTGCCTTATTGCACAATCCAAATTTTCTTCAAACCAACGGCCTTTTTCAACATGTAGCTTGCGAGCTCAAAGTTTGTTGTTGTTTGCCGAAACCAACTGAGTTTTGCAAGGTAGGGGCCATCCGGAGGAACACCCGGTGATCGGTGATCATCCGGTAATAAAGTAACTTAATACATTAATCTCAAAATATGTTACAAGTAAAATAAACATTTAAAATCCTAATTAAGTAAAAGTACAGAAGTATGATCTGCAACTAACTTATAGACATCTGAAACGTAATGAGGGCCTGGATCACAAGCCAAAAAGGAGCATAAAATTGGAAATACTCAAGCAAAGTACAACTACCTAAAAATTATACTTAAGTACAGTACTTGAGTAAATGTACTTACTTACTTTCCGTCAATGATTTGCTGAGACAGTACACTTAATACACTACAGATGAGCTACCTCTTAGCTTGGGAAGGCAGCTTCAACACTACTAAAGTTGGTGCTACCCCCAGCAATGCTATTGTCTCAAACCAGTTGGGACCTACAAACTGCTGACTTAGTCAGTTAGGTCTGAGGATTAGGCACTCAAAGGAAACAGCACAGAGGTTATACAGGGTATCACACATCAGATAATACTAATAGCCGAGGTATGTGTTGTAGTAATCAGCAGAAATGAGCTTGGTGCTGGTGACAACTCCAGTCTGGTCAGCACCTTGGACAGCTCTTGTAACAACGCTCCACGCTGTTCTTCAACCAGTGTTAAAGGGGAACTATGCAGCTTTTTTTAGCTTAATTTACCTTAACTGAACAGCTTTGGAGTCAGTGGAATGGCTATATGTATTTTTTCTCGCTCCCTCCTAGCACCTGTGAGGAAAAACCACCCTGGCAACTTTTGGCCGGCGAGTCGCTGGCCTCAGCATCAGGAAGTATCGCGTGATATCAGGTCTCAACAAGGTAGCGATGGAGTTTTTCACACTATCGTCATGGCTGCACAGGTGCATTTAAACGACGCGGGCGCTGGCCGGGAAATTGACAACTGCGTCGGTCTTAAACTAGCAACGACACTTGCATCGGGCTTTGCACTGCGCTGCGCCGGGTGCAAGATAGGACCCTTAGTGTACAATGGTTACAGGTTACTGGTTTGTTCTTGTCTATCACAAGGTTAGTGGAAGAGGCACTGTTCTTGTACTTGTTCACCCCATGGATGTATTAAGCCAAACACAATGTCCATGCTACTCTGTACTGCAGTAATACAACAGACTGACGCTCCTCAGTAAATACAATCATCATTACTGCTTGAGAGTAGGAGCTAAAACGTCAGATAACATGATTGATATTTCTTTAGCGGACATCTAGAGGAAGATATACTAGTTGGTTAGCAGCCCACATTAATCCTAGAATTTACTTATTCCGAAATGGAAGTAACATTAATGTTACATCCACAGTACTTGATAATTATTTTTAATTTCAGATTCATTTAGTCCATGTTTCTTCCAAGAACCAGAGATATTTTAGGGCGGTGGAGGATACTGTTTTCCTAATCAGGTATAGGTCTTTCAATCAGCATTATAACAGTAATTAGTTAATTTGTCCCTTCTGTCCTTCACATAATCATTTAGTTTGTTGTCACTGACAGCAAATACATATTGTAATTGTTCTCATATTCATAGGTCACTTTTTATTTAGTTTTATACTTGTTTATGTTGTGAAAACAATTTTGTTTTCATTGACACTGTCTTCAGGGTCCAGTCTCTTGTTTGATTGCTTGTGTTGCTATATTATCAGACTCTTCCCAGCCTTTCTGCCCAAGGCTGCTTCGTTGTATAGCATTCACTAAGACCACCCACACCACAAACTCCCCACACACTCACTCTTTTCAGCACAGGAGCATGTGCTTCATCTCTTTATATCCATCCTTCTTGCTCACTCACAGACACACACTTTGGGGGGAAAAATGCATTATTGTGGTAATTTATTTGTTTCCATTAGCTCAGATAAAGAAGTTGTTAGTTATTAAAAGACTTGCATAAGGCTGACACATGGGAAGTAACAAAGCTCTACTTTTTGTGAATCAGTAGCATGTGGTGCCAAATGCACACAAAACTGTAGGGCCAAAGCACATAGTATACATGACCACTAACTTGCCTTGACGCAGATTGAAATGCTGTGTATTGTGGGAATCCTCACCTTCCTAATTTCATTTATCAGGGCTGTTTGCTGTATAGTTAAACATGCCGATGCCCCTTGTATCCTCAGACCTTTGGCATTCTGGGTTGTTGGCGCAGATTTAAACACACACACACATTCTTTCTCTCATTCTTTCATCTGAAAGTAAACACAAACCTTATTTAGTGCAGGAGGCTGGATGCTGCGCAGTCTGTGCTGTAATCTGCCTCCTCCTGACAACGTTCAATTCAGATGTATCTGAGAGGCAACACCAATCTGTTCTGTCATACATCAATTTCACAATCTGTCTCTCTTTTTCTCTCCCTCTCAGCATTGCCTCTTACTCTCCCAGCGCCTTGCTCTCATTCTCCTTGTCTATCACTTTTCTTCTCTCACCCTGTGTGTCTGTCAATCTTGAGGTTTTCGGTCTTTCTGGAGGTCAGAATTTTATGTACAAATATATTGTTGCCTCCAGAGCCTGTGAAAGTAAAACATGCACTATTCCTCCCAAGAGGATTGACAGCATCAGTTGTTTCAGCTAGTGCCCCAAAACGACAAATGTTTACGATTAAATGACAAAGAGCTCTAGCGGCAAAGGAGGAAGAAAGGTGAGGTTTTTCTAGAGCAGGTCAGGGTGGATGGATGGGTCAACAAAACATCAGACTTTAACACGGGAGACAGCTTTTCAATTCCAACCAGGAGTCAACGTTGTTTTTTTTAAAGCACAACCACAATCGTTCCATAACCTTAACCACGTATTATTGTAAACAAGACGACAAAGATCCTCTTACCTTAACAAAGTGCTAATTTTAACCTACACCATGATGTTTGCATAAAACTAGCCAAGTCGTTTTTGTGCCTTACCAAACCTTTACTTTTATCTGGCACATTTTAAAACAGATTTTTGGATGGCACAGACAGATGATGTTGTTCTGCCGATAGGGGCAACACTTTGAAGAAAAGCAAGACAAAAGTGGACTATGTCTGTGTTTCCATGTCGAAATATAGCCTAAAAGAATACTGAAATAATTTGGAGGGAACAAATGTTTCATCATGTGTGCAGAGATGAGTGGTGGATGTTGGTTTATTTATGGCAGTAGTAGCGCTCTGGCTATAGCTTTAATGGAGTTCCTGAGGAACATAAGCGATGACAAAGTACATGGGTGAGGTTTATAACGCAAGAGAGATAGAGATTAGATAGAGATTCATTAGTGTTTTCCACTTGTTCCATTAGTATCAGGCTGCTGATGCTTTTACTTTTCGCATTTTTTGTTTTTTGTTTTTCTCACAAACCAAAGCTCCGGGACAGTTTTTCTCTTTCAAGTGAGCGCTTAATGAAGAGAAAAGGAGAGCGCTGGTATCAGAATACACAAAAAAGACACAAAAGAAAAAAAACGAGCAAGCAAGGCAGCACCTGTGTTCTATGCTAATGGCCTTAATGGGTTTATTGACTGTGACTGATAATGTCCCTCCTTCACCTGGCTTACAGTTCAATAGGGCTGCTGAGCTGAAACACACATTAAAAGGATGATGAGGATGCGACGAGTAGCTTTTAGGACTTTTCTTAATGTTTTCCTCAGGATACCATTAATTAGTTGAACTTGGTAGGTTGGTTTCAGCAACATAATTTACACTGCAACCATTTTTTAAGTATGGGAAGTTTCTAAAAGCATTTGTTTTCTTGAACGGTTTCATCTTTACTTTGAATAATGATTTCCAGTGTGTTTAATATTGGTGGGGGAAAAAAATCGATACAGCATAGTATCGCAATATTTTCCATGGCTAAAAATATTAAGGTATTATGGTATCGATCTATTATTATATATGTGTTGATCAGATTGTCTGTTTGAAAAAAAAAACTGAAGTGATTATGGGATAAACAAACAGAGAAATGTATCTTTTTAGATAAAACAGATGTCGACAAAGTTTCCTTTTGGGGACATAATTTGAAATTGGGAAAAATCTGAAGTTGGAAAAAAGGTAGTCCGCTGGATTTCACTCTTTTCAGCCGGATGTCCGTTACCTTACGCTTTAATTTTGTTGGAATTTTAAACTCCGGTCGATTTATAAGGACTATGGTTAACTTCTCCTCAGATCTCTGCAGGGTAAATCCAGACAGCTAGCTAGACTATCTGTCCAATCTGAGTTTTCTGTTGCACAACTTTTGAATGTAGCCTACACATTCCACCAAAACAAGTTCCTTCCCGAGGCTGTTTTGCAGAAGCACCGGGATCTTTTCTGCCCGGTGCTTAGTGCCGCCCAAGATGATTGTGATTGGTTTATAGAAATGTCAATAAACCAGAGCACGTCTCTCTTCCATTCAATATGCTGTGTGGACTAGCCAGACCCTCCTCCACAATGCTGGGGAGGAAGGTCTGGCAAAGCGAGATTAGAAAAAAGGTAATAAATTGCAATATATTGCAGAATATTGCAATATGTTTAGAATCGCAATAATATCGTATTGTGACATAAGTATTGTGATGAAATCGTATCGTGAGGCCTCTGGTGATTCATACCCTGTTTAATCCCTTTTACAAACAAAATGTGGATCTCTTTTGAGATTAAAGCTTCAAACATTAGATCTAAGGGAGTTCTTTAAACAATCACGTAAAAAAATACAAATGCCGGGCGCTCGGATAGATCAGATGGTAGAGCGGGCGCCCATATATAGAGGTTTACTCCTCGACGCAGCAGAGGCTTAAAAAATCTTTAAAAAATAAATAAATAAAATACAAATGCCACAAATGTTTTTTTTTATTATGCAATAATCACAAATGAAATCCATGAGAACTTGAAGGGAATTACATTGTCGCTTTACAGCGGTGAAATGTCGTTACATTTCCAAGAACAGTCACAACCCTGTGAGATATTTTAGTGACAGCATTTTATGGCCAACTGTTGAATGCCATAATAGAGATATCAGATCTTTACTTAAGCAGATCAGACACTAGTACTGCAGTGATACCTGTTCCTATTTCTCCACTTCTTTCAGTTCCTCATTGTATCTTCAGGTCCTTATTAGCTCATGTTCAGCCTGTCCTCTCTCGGGCCCTTACTACTGCCCAGCAGTTTGTCTGTTCTGTGTGGCTCCTAGTATTTGTAGTTGACTGCGCTGTCTGGAAGAGAATTCCAACCCCTCTATGATTCACTCATTTTATTTAATGGCAAGTGAAGCTGGCCGTTACTTTTTCCTCGGTCATCACATCATGCTGTGGCATTTTTCCCTGAAGGTATATGACCTTTATCAGGAAGCAGAGCTCAGTATTGCTTTGGCTAACTACGGACCCTCTCCCAGGGAGCTCATTAGCCAGCCACACTCTCCACGGCCACTTTCAAGACACTTGGGAAATTAGGGTCTTTACAAATACCACCAATACCTGAGGACAGCCAGGACAGACCAGGTTGGCAGAACAGATGAACGTGTGTGTGTGTGTGTGTGTGTGTGTGTGTGTGTGTGTGTGTGTGTGTGTGTGTGTGTGTGTGTGTGTGTGTGTGTGTGTGTGTGTGTGTGTGTGTGTGTGTGTTTGTGTGTGTGAGACAGAAGGAGGGATAGATCACTGTGTGTGAATGTGTCATGTCCTTTATGTACTGTGTAAACAAGTATGTGCAGTACCTGTCGCTTAATGGAGTTTGAGATCATAGCAGATAGAAATGCTACTCAGATCATATGTGAAAATGAAATGTAGATCACGTGGACACAGCTGGGCAGTATTCTGGCAGGAAACTAACAGTAACAATAAAGAAAAGCCTGGGGTCGGTGTATACTCGAAAATGAAGTTTACACGTGTCGTCCAACCACGTCTGAAGGCAAAATGGCATTCTGTCGAAGCAAACTGACGACTTAACAATAACCCTAAGCAACATAACGCTTAACCAAAATTGAAAATTCCTTGCCATGTTGTAGAACAGTGTAGTCAATTTTGATAGCCCCAACATAAAATGTTGAGCATGCAAACCAACATTTTAAGGGTTCTGACAGTTCATTCTGATTGAGTTCTGATTGTGAGCAACAACTAAAACTACATAATGTGCAACAATGTTGTGATGTAAAGTATCATGAAATAATTTTCTTCCTGAATAATCGTGTAATGTCCTCTTCTGTTTAATATGTTTTCCCTGATAAATAGTTGATCATTCCCTCGCTGAGAGCACTTAAAAGAATCAATTTGTGCAAATTAATTAAATTGAGTATTTTACTCTTGTGTTTGGTTGATACTCAATCGCATCATGTGCTGAAAAGCCAAAGTCAGTTGCTTTGCTATCTCATAACCTAACCACCCGACTGTGTTCACCTTGTTATTGCTACTGGTTATGTTATACACAGTAACTTCAACAATCATAACTACTGTACTTGTCACTAATCTAACTTTAAAGGCTAATGTCAACTGTTTTTTTACAGCTCACTGTATCTACTGTTTCTCAATACATCTGTGACATTTCATAAATGGTCTAAAAAAACAAAAAAACATCTCTATGTATCCAGACAATGTGAAACCAATATGGATCCACTTCTTGATACCAATCCCACTGGTGACTATTAGCAACAGTAAGCAATTCAGGTATCCGCTGGAAGTGAAACATTAGAGTGGATGTGATCAGAGGTTTGGAGGAGCGACCAAAGGATAGCACAGTGTCCTGTCTGCTTCCGACTGGCAGCCACTTTGGAGAAGTTGATGGCTGAGTGGGCAGTGGCACTTGATATGTACTTTCAATGTCTTTGAACTTGACTGACAGTCATTGGGGGATGTCATCCACCGGTTGCCTGAACTCCCATCTTCGCTGTCACTCACACTGTCCACAGTAGACTGTCCAATTAATAAATGAATGTAAAAGAAATTATTTATATTCTGAGTGTGTTCTTTTGATCATAGACAGTGCTGTCTAATTTGTGAACCTGAACATGCTTTTACCAAAGCAAAAAACAGAAAAACCCAGACTCTTAATGATGGAGAAAAAAAGAAAGAAAAAAGGACAAATGTATTCAGAGAGCTGTCAAACTATTTGAAACTGTAAAAAGTTACACAACGAAAGCCAGTATTGCTTCTCCTGTCCTGCCTGTTGACAAGTCAGACACAAACTATGTGTGCGTTGACGAGATAGTGTCGAGGGAGACACAGGGGAGCTTCTTAAAGCAACATGAAACTCCAAGGTGAACCAAAAACCCAATCCAAGACTTTGGTATCCTTTCATTAGACAACCAGCGCAGCCTGTAAATATTTACAGTTCAGATGGTGGTTGCATTAACAGCAGTGTTTTATTCATCCGATAAGCCAGCTGACCCTTGCATGCGAGGAGATATGAAAGTGTGCATGCTCTCAGTCACTCTCTCCATCAATGAAGTCCATCTTGAAATTCCATCTTGAAAATTGTGATACACTTGTGATACATATGTACACATATATATATTCTGATTAATGTAAAAAAAGTCATCCTCATCTGTTTTATTTGTATCATGAATTGCAACACAGTTTTTTCTATCTATGAACAAACCTGAAGACCATCCTTCTGCCCATCCTGATTCTTTTGTATCTTACTACACAAATGTAGCGATTGTTAGAAAATATATATATCCTTGTCACAAGGAATAATATATATATATATATATATATATATATATATATATATATATATATATAGGGCTGGGCGATATGGCTGAAAACTGTATCACGATATAAGTGTTTCATATCAGTCGATATCGATAATTATTGATATTTTTTATGACCTATTTAAAATAAGGACCAGGAGAAAAAAATGTATTCAATTTAAACGTTTTTATTTTAAGCTTAACCTTCCTCCGATTATAATCCCCTCAGTTATAAAAGCAGAAATGTCAACACAACCATGGAAAACACTCAAATAATTCAAATGTAAACATAAGTCTAAAATCACAATGAACACTTCTGGTGAATGAAGTGTTTTAAAATATGTGCAGTGTTTTGTAAACATAGGAGTAATTGAAATAAAACTGAGGTAGACTTTACATCTGTAACATAAAAAACAAACCTGATACAGTACAGTAACAGTTATTATTTTTCTCCGTCTAACAGTCACGGTACAGCCTAAACCATACATGGTGGGGGGGTGCTCAGCGGAAGCATGTCTTTGCCTATATGATATGCCACTGCCTCCGTTATTTATTTGTACCGTTTAGCTTTTACAGTCATAAGCCACTGAGAGTACCTCTCCGTGGTGCTCTGCTGCTTGTGCGGGGTTCCAGCTGCAGATGTTGTTGGACGTTGCTGGCGAATACGGCTGCGCTCCAAAGGGTGAGCGCGGCTAAAGTGGTAAAACAGGTTTGCGGTGCGGACGATGGTCTTGCATAATTTGCAGACGACATTGGTCTGACTACGGTCAGACTTATAAAATCCAAAAAACTGCCATATTGGCAAGCTGACGTTTCCCGTTTCATCAAGAACTTCCACGCTCGCTGCTTCACGCATTTTCCACTTATCACTCCACGGCAGTTCTGTTATTGAAGAATCCAACACGAGACAACGATATGGCGCAACCAAACACAATACTGTTACATGATTGGCTGTTAGCATGTCACTCCCTACGTTGCTAGGCTACCAGAGAGCGAGTGCCTTTGTTCATGCAACCAAACTTGCTTTGAAACCTCTGGTTTCTTCCGACGAAGAAAAAAAAAAAAAGAAAAAAAAAAAATTATCGAACTTTTATCGAGCGCATTTTTTATTGATATTGATTACATGTCTATCGCGATACATATCGTTATCGTTTTATCGCCCAGCCCTATATATATATATATATATATATATAGCTTCTGTTTGTTTTATAGTCAAGTGTCATTTTATGTTATATTTTTAAACCACCTATTGATAATCACTTTGACCGACAAAATAGAGGAAACACTGCTTGTGTGTCTCATTAAACCTTTAGAACAGGGGTTGTTCTGTTTTTTAAGCCAAGGACCCCTTAACTGAAAGAGGGACGGAGTAGAGACCCCCTACTACATATATTGTATATGAACCCGGGCCTACAATAACATGTACGGCAGCGTAAAGCCTTTATACATATATGAATACAATACTAAGCTATTAAAAAAATAATTGTTGGCTACCTTACCTATGGGCCAGTAAGCCTATAATCAATTTATTTTTTTAAATCACAAATAGGCAGATTTACATTTGCTAATTATATGTTGGATTGATGTTAGGCCAATTTGGTGGGCCCCTTGCAGTAACTCTGAGGACCCCCTTTTGAAGCCCTCTGCTTTATAACATTGTGAACTGAACCCTGCTTCATGTTGCTTTGTTCTCGCCACTGTTTTCAGAATCAACTCACAGGGGTCAAGCCAGTACATGATAGGATGCGGACCCCAAAACAATCCTGATTGGATTGTTTCACAACAATATCTTCAGCAAACTATCGTCAACGTCTTTACCTCACCTCCAGCCTGTTAATCCCGGACAGATCAAACTGGGGAACATGGACATGATGAAGAATATGCTTGTACACAGCGAGCTTGGTTGATGGTTAGTTCAAGGCTGATTTGATTGCGGGAGACTTATTATACATACTATCTACAACATTTTAACTGATTTTTATATCGGCTTTGCTCTGCATTTAAAGAAAGTTTTACGTTATGAG
This sequence comes from Gymnocephalus cernua, assembly GCA_023631565.1. Lineage (NCBI taxonomy): Eukaryota > Metazoa > Chordata > Actinopteri > Perciformes > Percidae > Gymnocephalus > Gymnocephalus cernua. The sequence goes on along the minus strand of CM042426.1, from coordinate 10,131,891 downwards.
AGAGGAAGTGTGATCAAAGTGGCAGAAGTAGATGGAAAGAGTTTGAGGCTTTATTTCATCAAAACACAACTATAAATTAGCATTTGCCACTAAGCTAATGATCAAAATGTGAAGTACCTGAGCAGAAAAAGAAACCAGCATTTCCAAAATCATTATCCTGCATTTGATGACTGGAATTTTTCCAGACAATGTTTATTATACTGGAGGGAAGGCTAATCAAGATGGCCATCTCTTAATCTGGAGGCCTCAGCTTCTGTCTACTTACAGAGCCCACCATTTGATTGTAAGCCGAGGGAGGGGGGGTGAAGAAGAAGTGCGGATTGCCAATTTCCAAACGCCTTTGACCAGAAGGATGTGTGCTGCCAGATATCTGTTGAGGGTCTCTCCTGCCCCCTGCTGGGTAAAAGCTCATTTTAACTTTATTGTTGTGGCACGCCGAGGTTGAGGTCACCCAAGCCTGACAGACAGGAGCACAAACATCAGAAACCCTTCAGAAATCAAGGTTTAAGTTTAACACAAGCTAGAAAAAAATGCTTTTTGCAAAGCTTTACTTCCACAATCCCTTCTTTTAAGAAAGGGTGACAGAGGGAAAAAACATTGCGTGAGAGTACAATACAGGGAGTGTGACAGGAAGGCAGATTCAGAGTGATGGTGCCCAGAGAAAGCATAAAAGACAAAGACAAAGTGGAAACTGAGAACGAGAGCTCTAAATTACTGAATGCCATGCTGTTTAAACTCCCCTCTGTCCAGTTATTTGATCCGGCAAAATAATTTTCTCCAAGTCCAACTAAGCTCCTGACAAACCTTTTGATTTTATAGAATGAGTTAGATAAGAATTACAGATAACAGATAACAGTCAGATAACAGACTCTCTCTCTCTCTCTCTCTCTCTGCTATCCTCTATCTTCCGCTCTCTCTTTCCCTCAGCCTCCTGCTTTGTCTTCATTGCCACGGGCAATGACTGAATAATTCTGTTTGAGATTTGTAAAAGTGAGGGAGAGAAAGACATCTTGACGTGCTGAATGTGAAAACAGTGATCGTTGAGAGGTGAGAAATGTCTTGCCTGCCAGAGGTTGTGCCACAGATTCACAGCTGAGAGTTGAGACATTATTTTGGTCCAATTTGAATGATACAAAAGAGAGCAAACTGTGACATCTGTATTATGAGATTTGTACTGTTAAAAAAACTAGAGTTGGACATCTAGTCATAGAACCACAATGTGTGTGTCAATATATACAATAGTTGGGAAAATCCATCTCTATTTGGTAGGGGTGGGATTCACCAGAGGGCTCACAATACGATATTATTGCGATTTTAAACATATTGCATTCTGCGATATATTGCAATGTATTACCTTTTTTCCAATGCAAATTTTTCCCAATTTCAAATTATGTCCCCAAAAGGAACTTTGTCAACAGTTAAAGTAAAAAGATAAATTTCTGTTTGTTCACCTACAATTTTAATGCTGCAAAATGGGCTTGTCAAGCAGACAAACCGACCAACACGTACAGTATATAATAAAAGATTGATACTTGGCGTCTGTGTATCGATACTGTATTGCCACGGAAAGTATCGCGATACTATGCTTTATCAATTTTTTCCCCCACCCCTACTATTTAGCTGGATTAAAAAACTTGCGTGACTAAATGCGACACACACACAGAACGTCGAAGGTGTGTTGTTTCCACAGCCAGAACACACATTTAGTTTCAAATGTAGCTTGAGGCAGCAAAAACAAAACACTGCTGGCTAAACTATTTAAAAATGGCGGGTTTGTTCAGAAGTCTGTTGCTTTCACGTCACCTTTTGGTATCGGCTCAGCTCGCTTGGAACCTTGACTGAGGTAGTACTAAAAAAAGTACCTGTTAGCAGGTACCAGGGACTTTTTTTCGTAATGGAAAACCAAAAAAGGCGAATAGAGTCGAGGCGAGTTGAGCAAGTACCATGTAATGCAAAAACGCCTTAAGTGTCAGGAAGCAGCCATATATGAGATGGGATAGTGAAGAGAGGAGAAGATATATTGATGATGATATGACAAACTTACCGACTACACAAGCAACGACCACACCTATATATATATATATATATATATATATATATATATATATATTATTTAGTACATTTACATGCACATAATATTCCGTTTTTTGCCCTTATTCAGAAAAAGACGATATTCCGACTAATGAAAGTGAATATTCCACTAATATTCCCGTTTACATGTAGCCGTGCAAAACAGGATTTTTTCAAAGTTTACCCTCTTTCATTTCTTCAACCAGCTTCTTGAAAAGGTCGACATAGCGATGTGTGCACATATTTAAAAACCTGTTGATATCTAGGTCTTTGACAATGTTTAAAAGTAGCTGTGTTTCTCCTTATTGTGTCTCCAGCCTTGCAAACTGTTGGCTGGTTGGTTACACAAAAACCATAGCAACACACAGAGCTGACCATAAGCCTGCGGTAAAAAACAACAACTGAGACGCATATCCTGAATGCGCTGTATATGTTCAAAGAATGCCTCTAAAAACAGAATACCAGAATATCCCACGTCTTAATCGGAAAATGCTATATTCGGAAAAAAGGCCTTATTCTGAATATGCTGTTTACATGACCTGTATCAAATTTGGAATATTGTCATATTCGGAATAATAGTGGAATATTGGTTTGCATGTAAATGTACTCACTGGTGAGGTGTTCAGACACTGATTCTCTTTGAGCAGCAAGGTGCTGCTCTGTTGCAGACACTGGGGCCTCCTGGCAAGGGTCAAGAGAAAAACAAGAATTTCCTTAAGGGGATGTAAATGTAAGACATTTTTATTCTTGTAGTATCATGTAGTATAAAGCAGTACTATTGACTGTAGATGGGTGGAGGGATGTGGTAGATTATCAGGGCACATCCCCATTACTCATCCTCTCGCCTCTGAACACTTGTTATCCCAAAACTCATCACTCACCCGTCACCCTGGAGAATGGAAGGAATATCTTTCACATTTGCTTAATTCTCCCAACGTGCCTCCCAGTGCACCTTAAGGAAATTGCATGTGTTGTTGTTGCTTTAAAACATGCTCCTGTGGTCCTCTGTAACTCGGGGATAAGACTGGCATGAACATTGCGAGGGTAGGGGGCTTGATTCCCGCTGGGGCCAACCATACCAAAAATGTGGGGTCTGGTGTTTCTCGAGAGGCACACAGCATGTGTAAATTACAGCATTTGCAGCATGTCAACGTTTTGTTGAGTGCAGTGCAGCTTTTGGGATTTTTGTATCTGTACATATTTTTGTGCAACATACTAATTGTATTTTAGGCTAATAAATGTTGATAAAAGCAGGATTTATTCATTTATTTAATGCTTTATTTTTTTTTATATCTAATACAGGCTCATCAGATCAGAGATCAGCCTTGTTTGTGTTCCTATCGCTGTTATGCTGTTTATGTTAACTGGCAGTTGGCAATATCGACCAGATATAGAAAGGGAAATGTTTTACAGCAGGACGTAGGACTGTAACCACACCATCTACAAAATGTTAGAACCACATCCACAGCTGAGATACAAGGTTGTTGTTTTTTCTGTCAGCAACTGTATCATAATCACCAGTGTTGCATCTCAAAACAGGAGGACTAAATACTGCAATTATGGGGAACATCTGTTGGCTAAACCATTTGTGGTGCGATAGAGGCTTGAGATGTTGCCAGAACTGTAAAAATGTTGTCAAACACCTGCTGACTGATTTGTAATTTACCGCGTTTTTCTTCACTGCTGATATCATCATCATCATCATCATCATCATCTACAGGACACAAATTAGCTATTACTATGCATGTCTTTGTTGGTCACTTAAAAGACAGCAATTTTCCTCCCTGAGTGGGCACAGTGGGCCTGTTGAGCTTTGCCAAAGTGGCGTGCATGGTGCTGTAGCGAGAGCGATAATCTGTTAAAGTTGAGTTTGGAGGGCCGTATCTTTGACTGCAGCCACAGTCAAACTCGTTATCTGAGCGCCACAATCGCCAAACACATTGCTCAGTCCACTTCCCTTTCTCTTGTGATGTTAAAAGTAAAACATTAGGTTTAAAAATTAATTAACAATTAAGCATACATTTCTTCTGTCTTACTTGTCCAAATGTGTAAGCTAAGCATGTAAACAGGGTTGTGTTGGATTGTGTGGTGAATGGATGGAAAAATGTAAGATCAGACTAGTACTAGGACTAACTAGCTCTCCACTGCCATACAAGAAGAATGCTGTTTCTTTAATGAATGTTTTCTACATGGATCATCAACTTGTGAAGACCTTTTGCCTGGCAAAAAAAAAAGTCAGCTAGGAACAGCTGCGGAGCAATTGAGGGGCTGCTTAGTGATTGGTCAATTGCACTTGTTGACTGTACAAATAAAATAATAAATACAGAGAAATGTTACTGATTTTCTCATTTTCATCCCAACGCTACAATGTCCAGTTCCTGATCCTGTCGGCCTGGGAGGGAGACTGGAGAGAACAGACGTGCAACCTCTTTGACACACAATGACACCAGCCACATTTCCTCACACTCACTATGAAAACCATAACAGGAGGTTGTGGAGGGTTCACACTATCCCCACAGTTCAACCACGCACTGTGTAGACACCCCCCCCCCCTCAAAAGTTTCCTTTTGTGGACATCAATTTGAAATTGGAAAAAAGGTAATAAATTGCAACATGTTTAAATTCGCAATATCATATCGTGAAAAGGGCAGGTATATACAGTATACGAATTGGCACCAGGATTCCAATTTTCAACTAATTTGCTTCTTCAGTATGTATAAACAGAAATTAAATCATTCACATTAAAGACTAGGTACTCATGTGTAGGCTTGTCAGAGACTCAGTTAACTAACATACAGACAGACAGACAGGCGGATGCAGGGACAGACGTAAAGGCAGAGAGACAGACCAGCCTGGCTGTGAAATGAGCATGATGTACTTAAATGAAAATGTGTGGTGTCTGCATGTAATATAAAATAACTGCATTTTAACACCATGCAATTATGTAACTATTTTCACATTATAATGTGGAAAATCCTCACTACACTATTTCAGTATCATACCTTATTAATGTGTCTTAAGATATAACTCTTTTGACACTGAAATAGTGCTGTAAAACTTGTTTTACTCCCCTACCTTAACATTTAATCTGTATAGCAAACATTTAATAGTACTTTTAAAAAGAAAACTGAAAAAATGTAATGTGATTGACGGATTTAACCTTCACCTTATCTCTGTCCACAGCTCGAAAGCTGCATCTCGGAGTTTATGCTCACGTCACAAAATGTTATGAGTGTGTTGGAGCAGCAGACTGGAGGCTGGCCTTGTTTTTGAGGCAGAGCCTTTTTCCTCTGTGGTTCTTGTGTTGGTCACAGTCACAGTCAATACACACTGCTCTCCATCTCCATCATCACAGCTCCACAGGGACTCAGAAGGAAGAAGAGAGAGAGATAATATTGTGACTGTGTGTGTATGTGTGTATGAATGAATGTTGCTGCCTTTGAACCAAAGTATTTTGCTTATGTTTGTGAGAAAGAATGCATCTTTGTCTCTCTGGACATGTGTTTGCATGCTCAGTGTGTGTGTGCGTGTGCGTGTGCGTGTGCGTGTGTCTGTGTGTGTGTGTGTGTCCCAACCCTCTGTTGTATTCTACTTCTCTCTAACCGTCATCCCTCTGTCTGCTATCTGTCCAAGCTTAAAGCACCAGTTGTTTTCTAAGGGGGTTCTGGGAGAAAAAGAAACAACTGGGCGATTACACTTCTTCTTTTATCCTCACAGAGATGTTCTGCTCCTCCCTGTCTTGCTTTTCCTGCAGTATGTCTTTGCTGTGAGGCTTTTCCCTTTCTGCCTTTCTGAGATTTTATTTATCCATGTGCCGTCTCTCTCTCTCTCTCAACTGGTGATGTTGACTTTGCTTCACTTTGCCTCTCGGTAAAGAGACTCCCTCGGTTTCACTTTGTCTTTCTCTTCTCTCCTCATCTCAGTTTCTCTCTTTTAATTTCTTTTGAGCCGACTGAAAATGCTAACATTTCTTTCTCTGAGATTCTTGTCTGCGAGGCTGCCTCCTGTTATATGGCGCTCTGGAACCAGCTGGAGATTGAGACAGGCTTTAAGGGGCCTTCAGAACTGCTTGCTGAAGGAATCCCAAACGTGCCCATGTATATCTATCCTGTCTGGCAGGATAGATATACAGCAAAACTGAAACAGCAGTTTAGTTTCATCCATGTCTTCTTCGTGTTGTGCTCTCTCATGTTTGCAGCCATCCGGAACCACCCATGATATCATCACTACATAATTTAGCAGGAGTTTTCAATCGTGCATGCATATGTATGTGCAATCATATGTATTAATTCAATTGAGAGAGCGTGTGTGTACAACTGAGTACCAGCATAGAATATGCATGTGTTGATCTCTCTCCTGCTCCTTCCTGGTCCCCCTTGCTCATCAGTCAAGTTTACATTTCAACCCTCACTCTCTCTCTCTTGCACACACACACACACACACACACACACACACACACACACACACACACACACACACACACACACACACACACACACACACACAACACACACACACATCAGAGTTTAGCATTCTTATTCTCTTCCTGATTTACCCTGGTCATTACTATTCTACTCAGATTTTCCAACTGATGGCCTGCTGCGTACATTTGGCTCAGATCATTCTGATTATGAATAAACAACATGGCCAATCACAGCGCATCCATTTACATCAGTGTGACACACACATACACACACACACACACACACTCTGTCTTGTGTTTGGGCAACACATGAATACCAACATTTTAGAGACAAAAATGCATTACTATCGTTGGAATGATTAGGATTTGAGTTTCATGGCTGACCAAGTCTGTTACAGTCTGCTAGAGGTATACAGTACAAAACATATAAAACACAAATATGTAGCATCCAAGTGTACTGAATCATCAGTGTCACTAACTGAATCCATGGCTTTTTGATCTCAACAAATACAACAATACAGGAGTACATTTTAGTTTAGTACATTTTTTTCATAAACCCTAAATTATACACCTCCTCACCAGCACTGAACCAACAAGATCAATGAAAAGAAACTGTATTGAACAAAAAATAGTTTTACAGTTTGGTTATCTGACCTGGGCCAATAAACAACATTTCTAATAATAGTTAGCACAACTTGCTATATTGCTTCCCATTTCCTCTATTTGGCTACATGAATAGATTAGAGCCTGTATTGTAGTAGCAGTGGTACAGGTGGCCTGCTGTTGCCCATTCTAAATACAGAACATCTACGTTTCCTGTAGGCAGATGTAGCGGTCACCCAGGTTGTTCTCATAAACCAACCATTCATACATGCTGCTATGAAAAGTAAAAACTGTCTCATGATGACAGTAAAAAAAACAAGAGCACAATTGTATAAAGCTTAGCTTGCTCTTAATAAGTTCACTCACCTCAAGCTCTATCTACAGTAGAGCAACAAAAGTCTCTCCTCCCATTAGTTCTCCAAAATTGTTATTTTGCATGTTTCTTTGCTTTTTCACCTTAAATTTCAGTATACTTGAGTTGTTAAGATGGATGTATATTTCTGTTTTGGTACAGCCACACATGCAGTTTGGATTGTCACGGGGGTTCGGCGGGTTACCTCCCAACACAACTCTAATTGTAGCCTACTTGTTCAGTTTATTTACTCACTTGTGTAATTTTTCCTTTTTTCAGACGATACTAAAATATATGTTAATGTTGGTCGAAATAAGTTATCTTGGGGTGTCTAGCCTGAATTGCTTTCATTGGGCCAGCTTTAGTGACTGCACTCTCCATTTCTCTTGTCTCTTACTTGTTATATTTTCTGCTTTTTTTTTAGCTGCAGGTGCTTTTAAAGTCAGGATCAAAAGGTGCTGTTTCATGGCACGCCCTGTTCCACTTCTCAAATTAATATCTTAAAATACAGATGAGGGTGGGGTGCTTTGGTGCAGAATACTGTGACTGCAGACACACCACCTGAAGCCGATCAGAGAAACAGCTCTGACCTTTAAAGCCAGCCGTGTCACCAGGAAGAGTAACAACCAGCCGGCCGTCTAATGGTGTGTAAATTGATTTCATTTATTTATATACTACAGAAAATATGGTTAAAGCTGTGCAGTGAGTTGCTGTCATTTCACACTTGAGGATAAACACCAAGTGTGTGTCTGGGGAAATGAGTCGGAATGAAGGAAATCTGGTAAATAAGGGAATATATGTATATGTACGGATGCATAGATGGATGGAGACATAGGAAGCAAGACAGTTGCAATGTGAGGATTTTAAGAAAAGACACACTCTCAGCCTCCCATCTCTTCCTCTTTCACAGGTATATCTTCCTTCTTCCCTTCTCCCTCTTTCTTTCTCTCTTGCTCTTCTTTTTGTAGATTCAGTACTCTCACCCTGTGTCAAGTGGAAGGTAAGGGACACCTGGGTGTAAATTGCTCAGCTTGCAATGGTTGGAGAAAAGCAGAAAGCAATTTCCACACCATTTCATAGTAGGGTCCATCGCCACTGTTGCCAAGCCCTGTAGGGACCTCAAATGAAAAGAGAAACCGCTACTTAACTGCCAGCCAGTCAGCAAGGAGATTAGGAGAGAAAAGAGCAGCGAGGGGGAAAGAGAGAGACTTTATCGCGGCTCACACTTGACTAGCAGTCGGAGCCACCCAGATTTCTGTTATTGCCACAGATTTTAAACAGCTGCATCCACACTACGACCGACAATAAAGAGCGTAAAGGGTGGTTCCACCTCCTGAAGCAGAATATATGATTCTGAACAGGATGTGATTGTATCCACCCAGCAAACAATGTCTCTGAGGATGCTTTTATGTGTTACATACTCATGGTGTTGTCAATGAGCTTTTAGAGCCACAGGCCAACGGTGTACACAGTACCTGGCATAGGATGAGAAGCATGTAAAAATGTGTCATGGAGTCAAGACTGTCAGGAGATTAAGATTAACACATGCCTTCTCAATTGAGTTTTTAGTACAGTGCCCATTCAAAATATGCCTGTTTGAACGGGCCGATTGCTTGGTCTGTGGTATTGCTGCTTGAAGCTTTCTCTAGAACCATTTAGTGTTGTCTTTTTCATCAACGATATTGCATGTTGATATCGCCACAGTCAGCGTTTAATGACGGCAGTGCTGTCTCGTCAGCCTTCTGATTGAGTTTCCTCTAAGCGAAATGATCCAAGTGAATTTAAGATGGGCTTTTATTGTGAAGGGTTGAAATATTTTTTTTTATTGAGATTCCTCTTAGCGAAACGCTGATTGAATTTAAGATGGACCTTTATTGTGAAGGGTAGACACGAAAGAGCCAGCGTTATGGCAGCACTTTTTTCCTCAACATTTTTTCCACGGCCTTTTAGTTTTATTAACTGTTTAATATCCAACGCTGTCCAAACTGCTCCAAATTCCAAACCCCGAGTTCATTGGGTACACAGGAAGCTTGGGGTTCACTTCGAGATGCAGACAGGAGGAGCCGGGGTTCAAACCGCCAACCTCGTAGTTTAAGGACGATCCGCTTTACCTCCTAAGCCACAGCCGGCCTTTAGATGTTCATAATGTTCAACTCCACAAGAATCTTTAAAATACAGTACTACTCACCACGCTCAGTGAAAGCTAAATATTTTGCATGTGTTCTTGATCAAGCAACCCTATCGCAGGCAAAAACGACGATTTCAAACAATTCTGCAAAATCCAAATTTTTTAAGATCTCATCTGTGCACGGCAACTCCAGTATGGTTAAGGTAAGGGAAAGATCATGGTTATGGTTAATAATAACAACCTGGTTGTCTCTAGTGCACTTGGAAGCGAACCTGAGACCCACATTTTCGGGCGGAGTAGAGTTTGGTTTTTTGGTCTGCACCAGAGTTCAAATGAACTTTCAAACCACCCAAAACCACCCAAAACCACGGACTATCCGACGAAACACTCAAAGGTTAGTCAGCTTTCTCTGTGTAGAGGCTTTGTAGTTGCCTCACATTTCTCAGTAACCACAACTGTCAGCACCATGGAGCTCTACTGGAGGATAACAGGGCATTTACACTAGATAGCAGGTCTCAGAATTACTTGGGGTCCTGGTTTCACCTTCCTGCGGCCCACCATATCTTTTGATATAATCTTTGAGAAATACTGTTTTGACAGGGAAGACACATTTACACTATATCACACTGAAGGCTTTTAAATAAGAACAACAGGACTGAAAAAGAGACAATATTCTTTATTTATGCTAGGAACCTTCTAGCAGAGCTGCTGGGTGGTTCAACAGACTTGGTAGTACATTAGGCTACTGCACCTATTTAAAAACATCTAGACAGGCAGTCTTTAGATATAATTCAGTACCAGCCAAGCTTATCTATTAAGATGTATTATACCCACCAGAGAGCTACGGAGGGATGGCGAGGTCAGGGAAAAGTGAAGGCCTTACCTCAAGCTGCTGCCCGACATCCAAATCAGCATTTCAAAATCACTCAGCAAGATTAAAAAGGCAGGGATTGGAAAGGATGAGTGGGGTAGAAAGGGTAGGCAGTCACGCTCCTTACAGGAGAAGCAATGCTTCTGCTCGACTGTTGACTGTTGGCGTGATTAGATACATCTTGTACCATTATGCATTTCCCATTTTCTATTGCATTTTCTCCAAGGAGATTTGAAACATTTCTAATAGCTTTTTAAACGACTTGCTGTCTGGATCACTTACTGTTAGGGACTGAGACTGCAGTGCATGAAGAGGAATGCATTCTCTGCCTCCTTCTCTTTGTCTTTTGATATATATCATTTTTCCCTCACCATCCTTTTTACCTCCTTTTTGTTTGTATCTCACTCTTTTTACCTTTTCTTTCTCATTATTAACATTCTCCCCATTAGCTGACATGCCGTTATTACAGTTTTTAAATAACACAGCACTGAGTAATTGAAGTAGGAATGAACGTACAGTATATATATCTGCCCCTGTGGCTCACAGTGAAGTGCAGCTCTCTGTGCTACTCTACTCTGACACATTATCACATTATCACATTATCTTCTATTTTAAAAAGGCATGGCAAGGTGTTACAGGAGAGGTGGTATAGAAAACGATGGGTGGTGAGATGTTGGAGTCTAAAGCATGGAGTGCATGAGCAACATCTTAAGGCAGTGAAGACAAGTACGCTTGTTGGAAAATGAATGGTAAAATGTTGCAATGTTTCTATTAAGACTTTTAAAGAAAAGTGTGTACAGTGCCTTAGTGCCTTATATTATTATATTAGCATTCATTTCACTGGTTGTAAAGAGGAAGTTAAAGGAGGAAATATTGTTTAAAACACTCTAAAGCACAAATGGTAAGTACTTAATACACATATCACGTTTTTGAGTAGAAATTCAATTTCTGTGGTGTGTCTGTGTGAACTGTATCCTAGAGCCACTTTGGTGGTAGATTTTATTAACAGTATTGTTTATAGGTTATCAAGGTGAGAGACACAATGCCAGACAGTACAGAACTAACACTGATTGATTTTTTTTATCAAAACACTGAAAAGTAGAAACCTATTTATGATATCCAAAAGCAACATAACATATCTGGACAGAACAGTGATAACTGTTCTGACAGTAACTGAGGCAGGTGGTCATTAGGGCTGCAGCTATCGATTCTTTTTGTAATCGATTAATCTAGAAATTAATCGATCGATTAATCGGATAATTTTTTTTGCGTTTTGAAACAACCAAAACAAATAATGTATAACCAAAATGATGTGGCTGTAAAATGATCAAGCATTTGGCTTTTATTTCTCAAAAGAACAGAGATATTTATTCCAACTCCAACATTTGGCAATTTAATTTAATTAAGTTTCATGCTGTAATCTAGCCCTGACATCAAAGGAAATATCTGTTTTATGTAGATTTCTACACCTGCAGCATTTACCATTAGGCTACTAACAAATAATATATAATTTCGGGGGTGAGCCTATTTTCTATGGTAACCTAGCAACCTGTGTGTGTGTGTGTGCGCGCGCACACGGAAGAGTGAGAGACGAGGGTGTGTGTGTGAAGGTTTTTTTTTAGGCTATACTCTCTTGCAATTGAATGTGAATAAGTTTACCAGTTAAAAACATCAAAGCTAAACATCATATCAACACGCATCACGACATCGCTACAAATACAGTATGCGATTAAAACCAGCGGCTGCTTAGGCTACGTTACCTTGTTTCAGCGACGCTCGGTGAAACGGCGTGGAGCGGATGTTTTCAGTTCAGATGCTGAAGTCGTACTGCTGTGGTATACCAGGTCAGTAGACACATTGCACCTTGTTCTCTTCCCAAACTTTAGACATTCTCTGCCGTTTCTGGACATCTTTACTCTCCGCCATCGCGCTAACTAAATTCAAAATGTATCGCGCGCTAGTGGTGTGCTTCCTGAACAACGGTCCGTGTGGAACAATCAGATCCCTGCGTGTATAGTGCGCGTTATAGGAATTTAACGAGGCCTCGAGGCAGAATTTTTGCCTCGAGGAATTTTTGTAATCGAGTAACTCGAGTAACTCGATGAATCGTTTCAGCCCTAGTGGTCATTTTTTGTCATTTCTGCAGAGGCCCAAGGTATTCGTGTATCTCTCACCCCTGAGAAGGGCACAGGATGATGAACAAAAAGTAGCAGCTCTGTTATACAAACCTCAGATTTTGTAAACAGATGAAGAAAAAAACAAGGACAAATGCTACAGTGGAAATGCATTAATCCCCTAAGGAATATCATTTGAATTGTAAACTGGAGTAATTGTGCATTTTGGAGTGAGTGTGCAATTAAGCACACAAGCAGCTTTGGTTAGTTGTGAATACACAGTCATTGGCAAAATTGAAAAACTAAAATGGTAGTGGAGCAGGGTTCGACATAAGCAGCCTGTGATATTGTTTGTGGCAATTAAAGTCACAAGTCAGTTCTTTGTAATTTGATGCGTTAGTGTTCTAACGTTGATTAGAAATGTCCGCTAATGTCAACAAACGACCGCCGGCACCCGCCACAAAGAGTCCACACATGCTTTGGACCTTCAGTAGCGGCTGCAGCAACTCAAACCCAGCCAGACCAGAGCTGCTGCCTGCTCTCCTGCTTCGCCGGGAGCTATGTATGATGTATGATGGACACTGGTGGAGGATTTAGGATCTAAAGAAGGTGTTTTCCTCATGAGTTGATAGAGACAGAAAACAGAGTTAAAAGAGAGTGAATTGGACTGAATTGAACATTCAACATTTCTTCAAGTGAATGCTAATGTTGTTCTGTATCTGCTGGAAGTGTAAATAGGAAACTGTTTGCTAACACATTCACCATAACAACTTTATCAAATGATAAAATGTCAGTGTTACTTTAACAGCTTCTTATGATGCCCCCAATTAAATGCAGGTTTAATGCAATTATGTCCTCTAAAACATCTATACACCATATGACTATGAGCTTTACAGTATGTCGTATCTGGATGGTATCTGATGATGGTAGCACTGAACTTGTGACCCTCCAACCTTACCTCCCATCCATCAACCCTCCGCTGCAATTATTTCCAGGAGCGTTTCTCAGGATGGGACACACACAATTACAGACACAACATATAGACTGTATGTGCATATTCACCTACGGATGTGCATGAACACACACTGGAAATGTCTAAAAGAAATTGTAAAATGCATACACTTATACAAACACACAAATGCTGCAATATGCTGCAGAGGAGGTGACATAACATATCCAAGTCTCGCCCCACAGTGATGGATGAGTCCAGGCATCCTAAAGCGAGTCGAGGCGTTCCACAACATTGACAGAGAGAGACAGAGATGGGCACTTTGTGTGTGAGAGACGCGGGAGAGTGACTGCAAGAGAAAGAGAAGAATGATATTTCGACGTGCATGCGAATAAGAGAAAGACAGTGTGCATGCTCATACGTGTGTGTGTGTGTGTGTGTGTGTGTGTGTGTGTGTGTGTGTGTGTGTGTGTGTGTGTGTGTGTGTGTGTGTGTGTGTGTGTGTGTGTGTGTGTGTGTGTGTCTCGATGGCTGTTGTCCAGCGAAGTAGAGCAGAGGGTGACAGTGATGGAGAGGTTCTAGGGAGGAGGGGCGATGGAGATGAGTGGGAAGAAAAGAGTGGTGAGGAGGACAACTTAGTGCAGTCGGTGGTTGATGACTTGAGGGAAAAAAGGGAGCGGAAAGAGACATCATCAGACAACAGGGAGAGCGAGCGGTTGAGTCTGGCGATAGAGGGAGAAAGATTCCATTACTAGAGAGAAGCAGTCGGTTGTCTTCTGTGTCCTTGAGGAACACTTCAGAGCAAAAGTGGAGTCACAAGCTTACACACTGGAAAATTGGAGCCCGGCTAAAAATACATTCAATTGCAAAAAGAGATTGCGATCTAATGTGTCAACAGACATGGAAAGGCTATTTTAATCAAATAATGTGACTTTTGTCATTATGTCCATGTCATTGATGCCCAACTGGCCTTTTAGATTTACACGTGCCAAAAGTTGACTGAGCAAACTTGTTGTTGTCTCAGTCAATGATCATGTAATCATTAAATAATAATGTGCAATAATCATGTAACAGAGAAGCAAGGAAAATTATTAAATAAGATGCAATAGGGAGGTTGTCTTTTTTTAAGTTGGTGAGAAGATGAGGCTGTACGTAACTGTAAGTGGGGAGTCCTTGGGTACACAAAATATTTTCAGATTATTACATATATTTATAAACCCATTTCCAGACAGCACATTAACATTGGAGAGTTTTGCAAAGCCTGGATTTCTTCGTTTTGAACACTGAGTTTTTTATTATTCATTCCTACAGTACTGGGCTGAGCTATTTCCCTCGATTACTTATGGTGAGAGTGTTTGCTGTTCTGACTGGAAAAGGAATAAGGACAAAATAGATGGTGTGCAGTACAAAGTGCTGTACTGTACAAAGGGCAATTCTTTTAAATGTGTTCATTTTACATAGCTAACCAGTGCCAGTTAGCAGAAAAGTGCAAGGAAATTTGAAAGACAACACAACAAGCCACTTTGGAACAAAAAAAGATATTAGCAATGAATGTATATCCCAAAGAACAAGGCAGGTAAAAGAACCTGACGATCAAGAAAGGTTGGATTACATCAACCTTTTTTTGTACATCACAGGTCAAGGTTACGTCACCACTGTTCATCTCATCGTTTGTGAACTGAAAAGTCAACCACGGTCACAGTTAAAACTGATTGAACTTCAAATGCCGCGGTGAGTCTTAAATCCAAGGTTATGGCATGAGCATTTTTTCTCCCTCCATTGCAAAGCAATGGCTCACACCGGTGCAAAGCGATTCTGCTACTAATAGTGTGAAGCGAGCCAAAACCAGTGGCAAAATTCAGTGTACAGGAAGGTCTAAAGGTATTTTGATACCTAACCTTTACAACCAAGTGTAGCAGGGGGACACTAGGACTTGCAGGGGCAGAAGCCAATCAGGTGAGATGCTTAAACTGATCATAGGGAGCAGGTGCGCAGACTGCAGGCTACCTCCACACTCCTGCTGCTGCCTCTATGTTGCTGGACTTTGCTCGGTACACTTTGGTGAACCAAACCATGATGTTTTATATAAATGCTGGTATTTTACTTGATCAGGTAATGTAGGCGTGCATACCCCCTGAGGTATAGGGTTGGGAGTCGTTTTAACAATTCTGATTCCAATTCCGATTCTTCCTTTTGATTCCGGCTCCTATCGATTCCGATTCTTTGATGGGTTGAAGTTGAAACAGTTCACATGCTTATTATTTATTTTGATTCAATGGTGATTTACAGTTTTACCGGGCTTTTTCAACGTAAAACTGCCGCTTACTGAGCTGCAACACAACGAGCGCCAGGAAGTGCGGTGGTCGCTACAGAAACCAAAACTTCCACGTGTTAAATTTGGAACCGGTGATCAGATTCAAAACCGAATTTTCCAAAAATCGTTTGGAAATAATTTTTTAAAACAATTCCAAGTTGGAACCGGTTCTCGATGCCCAATCCTACTGAGGTAGTACTTTTTTAATAATGTTATGCGGGTCAGCAGTAACTTTTATTGTAGGTTGAGAAGCTGAAAAAAGGGGGTAATTGACTGTCAGCTGATGCAAGGTACTAATTTAATATTACTGATTATTAATGTTTAAAGGAATACGTCACCGTTTGTTGAAATAGGGCTTATCACGGTCTCCTCTAGATGTAGATAGGTGGGCAAATGCATTTTTTGTCTCAGTGCATGCATCGTCTCAGTCCGGCGGAGCCGCCGTTAGCTTAGCTTAGCGTAGTGAATGGAATCCTTTGTTGCCATTAGCATGTCGCGAGTAGAAGTGAGCCAACAACAACAAAACAACCTAATTACTTCTTGTGGCCTGCGTATTCAAAACAAGTAAAAATAGCAATGCAAAATAAGACTAGACGATTTCCTAGGCATATATTGATTTGGGACTATATTGGGTGGAAGTAGCTAGCCGAAGCACTGCTACTTGGCGCAGAGATAATGCAGCTGTTATGGCCGAGGCTTTGAACCAAAACACAGAGAATCACAGGCAGACACAGTGGGCGAAGCACGAGGAAATACAGGAAAGTTCTGACGTGAATAAACAAGGTAGCTATCACACTGACTGGGAGACAAGTTACCACATTGGTAGCTGTAAGGATCTGGCGCCGAAGATGACTTCCGCCTGGGTCTAAATACTACAGCAGTCCTTAGCTGAATCAACTAGCTACAGCTGCTAGCTGCAACTAGCTACAGGTAGATCGCTACAGCTATTAGCTGCAACTAGCTACAGGTAGATCGCGACGCTAGATCGCGACACACAGGACGGAGAGGAGCTGTGTGCTTTGGGAATAAAACGACAGGAGGAGGAGGAGAAGATAGTGATTGCTGAACAGCCTGAGGACGTGAGGAGAGCCAACAGATCTGGTGGTGGGAGTGTGCGGGAATATGCCGACTGAAATAGAGTGTCTGTGATGTGGACAGTGGGACAAGGTACCGCTGGACAAGATGAGTGTGCTGCCCACAGTTGTGTCACAGCTACCGAGGATTTCTCAGCGTTGATCCATCCTGCAGTCCTCAACTGTTTTTTCCGGTGTGATAAAGTCAACTGGGAAAAACGCCGAATGGACCCAATAAACAGCTGTCCACAGAGTAAGTGATTACTGTAAACATGACGCATGGTTATTTTACGGGATAGATCGACCCATATTAGACCTGTACTCAGACTTGCTGCATGATATCTCTGCACCAATAAGTAGCAGTGCTTTGGCTGGCTACTTCCACCCAATATAGTCCCAAATCAATATATGCCTAGGATATCGTCTAGTCTTATTTTGCATTGCTATTTGTACTTGTTGTGAATACGCAGGCCACAAGAAGTAATTAGGTTGTTTTGTTGTTGTTGTTGGCTCACTTTTACTCGCGACATGCTAACGGCAACAAAGGATTCCATTCAATACGCTAAGCTAAGCTAACGGCGGCTCCGCAGGACTGAGACAATGCATGCACTGAGGCAAAAAATGCATTTGCCCACCTATCTACATCTATAGGAGCCTAATTTCAACAAACAGTGGCGTATTCCTTTACCAATTTAATCAAATTTGTAATGAAATTTGTCTGTCACAGGTATGGTCGGTGCTGGGAGTCCACTCCCTTTTGATGGTGACATGGTTTGTGGTGGAATATTGAAAAGTGTGGTGTTTTTATTTGAAGTGTGGATTGTGGTTTGTTTTATCCTTTTCAGATAGAATAGTCCCAGTGCTGTTGGCTTCCCGGCTGTGGTACGACTGTCTGTCCTCTCCTCTTCCCTTAGAGTTGTATTAGATGTTATTGATAAATAGCCAGTTATGGCCAGTTATGAAGCCCCTCTGTCTCAACTCAATTGTTAATTCTGTTTTAGTGGCCTGAGTAGAGATGGAGTTTAGTTACTGAGATTTCACTTTTGATATGTGCCAGATCAAAAGAAATGACTGACCACATGCCATTTTAATGTAAACTCTGTATCTAAGATCAGATCTATTTTTCCTACACAATATTCTAATTAATACTTGGGTACAAATGTGGCTGAGAGACGTGGCAAGCCTATTTATTTTTCATTTGCCCGCAATAGGTTTACATTAGAGACCCTAAACAAGAGCTTTATGTTGTTTGTCTTTTGGTTCCCATCCAGAGATGAGTGCATCCTATGGATTTTCTTACTCTACAATGTGTCCCAGTTTTGCAGGAACCCAGAGACACTGACTCAGTCTGAAGTCCAGAGCTGGCAGGAAGATTTACATGTTTACATGAACAGTTGTCTAACAATATCCAGTTTGTGGGCAATTTTAGGTCCACACATTTTGGAGATCAGATCTCACCTGCAGCCAAAATCCCACCTCTGAGATTTCACAATGGCTGGTGTAATAGTTGAAAACAAACAGAAATATCATTTATATTCAATGAGGGCAGTTCAACATCACCAACAGTGGCCTCAAAAATGATGATGCAGGGTCTATTGTATTGGATTGCAATAGACTCTACATGTGTACCTGATAAACTGGTAATTTAGTATACATTGTATTACAGAGCCAACGCCTGTCCCTGACAGTCCACAGAAGCACTTTGTTATCAACACAAAAAGTATTGCCTCCCTTGATGTTGAAACTTCCCAGTAATACAGAATGATGAACACTCGGCATCCCTCAGCTTCCCTCAGTCTCTCATAAGTTGAGCAATTAACAATGCATTACATGTGTTAGGGTTTTATTTATGACTAACGAGCAGTTAACAAATCATGATTTCCTCCATGACTGAGTGTAATGTCGGGTCTCAGTGGAAATTTGGCCGAGTTACAGCAACTTGACAGCTGTATTTCATAACAACCCGGCCACGCAAGGCACAATAACACTGATTTAGGTCCCTGTCTGAACCAGCCAACGCACACACTGCAGCACTGTATCACTTTATCACACCCTGTATCCATCTCCCACAACAAAACAAGCTGCGGAATAAGCACAATACGAGTTAAGTGGTGCTAAAGTTAAAGAGATGTTGATTTGTTGTCTGGCTGGCAGTTTGTGCCGAGGGAAGTAATAATGAAAACAATAGGAATGAGAAGTTTAGGGGAGAGAAAGGGACAGAAACGTAGAGAGACAGAGAATAAATAAAGTTTTTCAAAAGTACAGAGTGACAAGGAATCAAGTGGAGTTTGTTTAAGTACAGTGGAGCACAAAGACAAAATAACAAAGAAAAAGCAAAAGAGCCAAAAGACAGACATTAGAGAAGAGAATAGGCAAGCAGAGAATGCAAATGAGAGGGGAGAGTGTCACGGAAATGATTGTTGCTATTACAATTATAATTAGCATGTGTTGTTGGCAATAAGTCATCTCATCATGGTGGATCCTATATTCATGCTAATTGTGGAGGATGCCGCGTTTTAGCATGCAGGGGGCTCTCTGTTACAAGAACACTCATGGTTAGCTCGACTAAATGGCTGAAAGACTCAAGAAAGGATACACTCTCCTGCTCATAGTTCCAAATCGTGTATTTCTAGGCATCTAAAGACTTAATCTGTAGGTTGCCTGCAAATGAGCTCGAAAGCTGCCAGTATTCTCGGTCAGAGCTGCTTGTCAGACGGTCAAATACTGTAGCTTCAGAAATCCCCTACCCCCACTACTTTTGGACAGATTTCCAAAAGCGGCCATCCAACATTCATACCCACTAGTAAGAGAAAGTAAGCCAAGGTTTGAACTTCTCTCTCTGGCAGTCTTTTTTAACTTCTGACTTCTTTTTTGAATCTTGCCCCTGACAAATATCCCATATTACAAAAAAGACTAAAACTAACACTACAACTAATAAAAACTAAACTAAAACTAAGCATTTAAAAAAAAAAAAAATAGCAAACCAGCTTTAAAAACTAATTAAAACTAAACTGAATTTGAAAACAAAAAGTCAAAACAAAATAAAAATAAAAACTAATGAAAAATACAAACCTATAATAACCTTGTGCTGTAGCAATAAGCGACAGACAAATGTCAACAGACTACAGCATAAAGAGATTAGCTGTGATGGTGTAGCATCACATTTTGTCTGTGAAAAAGTGTTGCCGGTTTTGCCATCAGAATTTTAAAATAGTACTTCATCTGGGGTGCCAAAAAATAAATAAATAGTAGGACTACTTCAACAGAAAGTTCCACATCAGCTGCAACCATCTTGGTTGTTTTCAAAAATGCCTCATTACTAAGCCATGTCTATGGTTTATGCTTGCTGTAGTGTCCCCAGCATAAGGGTGCACGAGCCACAAAGGACGTCAGCATCATTTTGCGTACCATATTATGGAGCTAGATTTGTTTCTTTATTACATGCGAGAAAATAAATTATCTAAGAGAAAGAAAAATGTGCGCGAGCTTTTCTGTTTTCATTCAGCAAGAAGCGCTCCGAGGAGCAGGAGGAGGAAACTCCTTTTTCAAACATGCTGTGTCTGAATCTTAGTTATCTACTTGTCTTCACACCTGAAAGGCAGCAGGCCTCAGTGAGAGAAAGGTACTTGGCCTAAAGCTAACATTGCATACATACATCCACATTAAGGTACATTTGCAGGCTGCACAATTTACTTTCTGTACTCTAAGGCAGTACTGTATGTAAAAGCTGTTTGGAAACTTACTAATTTCAGCATTTTTGTTTGAGAGCTGTTTCAGAAAGTAGTTTGCCCAGTACAATCTCCCCAAGGGATTAATAGAGCATACCTTAAATGTTGAAGTAGAACATACAGTAAATGCTGAAGTAACTCTCACCAAGGGAGCTCTGGATTTTACATCTTGATGAGTCTTAGCTCTTTAGCCTCTGGCTTTGGCTGAAAGTTTTTCACATTCATTAATATTAATTGGACAAATGTAGACCAAAGGAATACCATGTACAATTTCTTAAATGTGGTGGTATTGAAATTGAATTACTGCAGCTTAGTAGTAGAATTGTTATACTGTATGTTTTACTCTTTGCCAAAACAGGAGACTACCTGATAGTGTGAGAGGCACATTTAACCTAATTCATTGAGATCACAGAAATATATATTTTTCGCTGACTTATCAAATAGTATGCATTTTTACCTGACTAAGCATGTTGCATTATGTTTTAAAGGGCAACTATTAAATAGCATTTTCAGAATAATACTTGTATTTTGTGTTTGTACAAGAACATGTTTACATGCCTTAATGTTAAAAAACATTTTATTTTTCTCATACTGCCCATGGCTGCTGCACCTGTATTCTCCCTGTGTGTGAGACGTAGGAGCGCCTGTCTCTTTAATCCCACCTCCTGAAAAAGCCCAGTCTGCTCTGATTGGTCAGTGTGTTTCCTGGAATCTCCGGTGCGCTCCAGTTTAGTTTCACTAGCTAGTTGAAGCTAGCCTGACAAGCCAGATCCACATCAAGATGTTGGGTCTGGGAACTCACCATTGACAGGACTCAATCCGAGGGGCGGGATAACGGTTGTCTTTCAAACTCCCTCTGCATGCAATAGGATAGCGCTACAACCAGGCAGAGCAACTAAGAAGGTGGTGGAGCTAGTTGATAGATTAAACTTTTGCCATATCCGGCAGAAGTGCCGTTCTTTGTTCTTTTCTCAAAGAAAATCTTAACTCCAAGTCTTCCAGAAGTTTTTCAGCTCACAAGCCAACGGAGAGTGAATAGACTGACCCTAGCTGCAAATTAAATTTGCTGCCGCTAGGGTGCGTCTAGATTTCTAGGCTAAGTTGAAGCTGGAGCTATCGGACATGTTTCAGCAGTAATGCGACCCGGAATTGGGGAGAATTTAACAATATCGGCAGCCCAGATGACACTGTTTACTGCCGTTAGCCATGTAGCTACTATAGTTAGCAGTGGACACTAATAGAATATAGCAGCACTTTATACAGTCAAACATCACAGATACATGCTTTTAAACCAAATACAACATAAACAGAAAATGTTTCAGGAGTAATGTGACTCGGAATTAGGGAGAATTTAACAACACTGAATTTTACTACCATCAGCATGTAGCTAGTACATGCAACAATGTTAACACCACAGTGGTTTAAAAAACAACAACAACAAAAAACACTCCAGTCCTGCAGATGACCAATCATAGAAGGCCGGCTTAGAGTTGTGTAACATTTTGCCAAGAGTAGAAAAAAAAACAGTTGAAACCGGAGCGTTCAGAACAGTTGGAAATCTGAACGTTTTAGCTCACAGGGATATGTCTAAAATACATTTACCTCATTCTTTGTTTTGGCCACGTTTAACATGAACATCCAACATTATAACATAGATATGACAGAAGATACAGAAAAGTTAATATGTCCACTTTAAGTAATAGTTTTAAATACACTTATTCACTTTCTTGCCTAGTTAGATGAGAATATTGATCACACTCATACCTGCGCAGTACAAATGTAGCTAAAGCCAGCAGCCGGTTAGCTTAGCTTAGCAACAGGGCGAAACAGCTAGCTGGCTCTGTCCAAAGGTTAAATCAGGTTAATCAACACATTATGTTTTTTTATTAAAAGAAACACTAAAGCACTTTTCCCGCTTCGCTCCCCCTACAGGTTGGAAGCAGAATTGTTCATTACATTACATTATGCAAGTTTGCCAGATCGGGTAGCAGATCTGTAGTTCCAATGAGACATAATGAGACATATGATAGCGGTAATGGACAATTCTGCTTCCAACCTGTAGGGGGACCAAAGCGGGAAAAGTGCTTTAGTGTTGCTATAAATCCATATAAAAAGTGAACTGTAAAAATGACACATTGTGGTTTTTAAAGGGGGTTTTCAGGCTTGTACCAATTGGCCATATCAACAACTGAAGGGATGATCAACGATTGTTTTTTCCTACCAGCAATTTAAACTAATTACTTTCAGAACTAAAATGTTGAATCTGCGCCCTACTGTAAATCACGAGTGACGCCATTTCGTTTCTATGGATCTGACATCTCTCATCGCCACAAAGTTCAAGAAATGACTTCCTGAGCATTGTGGAGAGCTCTTCATCGAACGACAAGACAGGTCAGTATGGGGGACAGCAACAGAGCTGCAGAGCCTCTGTAGCATTTTCTTCCTTCACCAGGCCGATCAATCTTCTCTGCCTAAAGTTTGGACTCTCAAACAGCCTGTCTGATGTGAGCGATCAAGCTAACGACGCCTTGAATCGTAGTTCAATAAGGAAATGTCAAAGTCTGCAAACCAGACAGGAAGAGTTGAGATTTACATTGAAATTCCTACTACAATTTGCAACAGTACCATTTTAAGACCGGCATTTCATGCCATTTCTACAGATAACATGCATCCTTTTTGTTGTCAGATACACAAAGAGTTTGATTGAAATGATTCTTGAGATAAGTCAAAAAAGGATGTGACAGATGTACAAAGGTGCGGGAAGCACATTCCCACATGATTATTCACAATATTACTAAATAATAACTAAATAAATACATTATTGCTTATAGATGGAATGTTTCAATATGCACTGATTAAAGTGAATTTGACTGTCCTTCTTACATTACACAATAATAATAATGGTTCATCCAACCATATTTTAAATTAAGAGTTGATGTAGATAACATATTGCAATAATAATAATAATATCAAACTCTTAAAGTGAGTCATTATGGAAACAAAACTTGAGAGATATTGTGTTGTTACTTTGGCCAGGTCATCATCAAAAAAGTGAACAAGTACATTAATGATTTTGTCCATGTTGAGATTAGTTGCTTCATGTATATTTATTGAAAACTTCGCATTTTTTAGCTTTTCATCTAAATTCTGGTACAAGGCCATACGTGTTTAAGTAACTGCCTTGCTGATTCCAAATTCTTTTCTATCAATCATTGACAAACTTTCATATTTTTATGTTGACTCCATGAGGGATTTCCTTACAGTCTATGGGGATTTCCCATCCTGTGTTGTGGAACCACTGGTCTATGGCAGAGATGGGAAGTAACGAAGTACAAATACTTTGTTACTGTACTTAAGTAGATTTTTCAGGTATTTTTACTTTACTTTACTATTTATTTTTTTGCCGACTTTTTACTTTTACTCCTTACATTTTTAACACAAATACCGGTACTTTCTACTCCTTACGTTTTACAAAAGTGGCTCGTTACTTACCCACTTACAAAAGCGCAATGATACGTAACAACATTGTTTGTGACAGAACGTTCTCATTTTCATTCATAAATTCACCCCGTCTGTGTTGGGAAGCTCTGAGATTTGGACCTTCGGGGTTTCCGTGGCCCTGGATCTGACGTGAAGTCACTTAACGTTACTAAGCAACAACAAGTTGCATTCTTTGCGCGGTCTTTCCTTTCTCGCAACTAGTTAGTTACCTAGAGTTTGAACTAAGTTTTATAAGTAACGAGATATGAAACGTTACTAAACAGACCTAAATAACACTACGTCAGTGTTTTCTGAAGTCTGTCCCTGAAGCTGCTGCCACGTCGGGTGATACTGCAGCTGCCAACAACTGTTGACTGTTACCCATGCTGTTACCTGGTAAGTGAGAGTAGCCTAGCTTATATGATACCGCGTGCGTGTGTGTGCTTTTTATGCATGTGTTAGCCATGGTGTTGAAGATTGTAAACCGTTTATTAAATACTTTTGAGTAAATGTAGGCCCTTATCAGCAGATTTTACTGTTTATCGATACAAAAGTTGTATAATGATGCTAATTATTAGTAACGGTTTTGTGTGGCAGTGGGGGGGTGTCGGTTAAACGGCTTATTTATGTGGTGTGATGTCCTGTTCCGTTCAGGTTCGGTT
Source organism: Gymnocephalus cernua (assembly GCA_023631565.1). Lineage (NCBI taxonomy): Eukaryota > Metazoa > Chordata > Actinopteri > Perciformes > Percidae > Gymnocephalus > Gymnocephalus cernua. Next base: position 10,107,124 of record CM042426.1, on the reverse strand, counting down.
GCGTTTCTCAAAAAGTGTTGTTTTTCCAGGACTTTAAATAAACGCCATCAATACTTAAACGTCTGTTGCCCGTGTACAGTTGGTATTCAGAAACGTCACAGTACCGACTGTCTGGGGTGTCGCTCTGGGACAGGCGAGTATGAGGCTGGGAGGGGAAAATCACAGTATACTCACTACAAAAAAATAGACTACACCACTGGTTAGTTGTACTCTAAAAGTATGCAGAACTTACATGTAGATTCCTTTAAATGTTGATTAAAAATGGAACTGGATCTGTGAATTATTACAGAATCACAATTGAATTCATATCTTGCTACTCAGTCAGAATCTTATTAACCTGGAGTCCCAGTCTCTGTCACAATAATCATATATGTGATGTTTTAGGCCTTTTGGCAGACATCCATTTAAAACGCATATATACAGAAAGAGCCTTTTCTCCATGTCTACTGAAGTTTCTCAGCTTGCGCTCTAGTAACATTTGTGGTCCAGGTAGCTTTGCATAAAAAATGGTTGTCATTCGCAAGGCTACTTTTACTTTTATACTTTAAGTACATTTCCAAGCCTGTACTTTGTTACTTTTACTTGAGTAAATAAGTTAAATCAGTACTTCTACTTTTACCAGATTATTTTTTAACACAAGTATCTGTACTTCTACTTAAGTATGAGGAGTACTCTTCCCATCTCTGGTCTATGGTGGTCTTGAATCATGTTATTTGAAGACACCCCAGCAGAGAGAAGAAAATATGCATTGAGTTAGATGTCTCAATTAATGGAATCTTCACACTCTTGACTTATTGACCCTAAATACGGTGGCTTCCTGTTGTTTTGTTCAGCAGCATTTTTATGCCGTCAAGAAAAAACTTCACAGTAAAATGTCTTTGGCAAAGACTGTTACCATGTACCACCTGTTAATATTATCTCTTACTGAACAACTCCACAGTGTGGGTTCAGATGTTAACAGTAGGGGAGAGAAGTTAGTAGGACTAGGCTAAGTGTTAGAAATGCAAAGAAATGTGGGCAGGTGCTACAGTACAGAAATAGGCATGTGTGTGTGCTGTGTGTTTCCACACATGCTGTATGGTTACATTGCAATGTATGATTAGTGTGTGAGTGGGGAGTTGGCATGTCTCCCTCCTTTAGAGTGGAAATAAAAAGCAAACAGAAACTACAGCAACAAGTCTCCACGTCCCACGTTAGACGAGAGTCCTGTAGTGCAATCATACCTCTGATTACAACCACCAAGATTATGCTGATGAGAGAACTGCAGAGCAACCATCTCTGTAATCTCTGACACACTGTGGCACATTCAGAAATTCACACAGACACACCTGTAGGCAAGCAAAACACAATGACACACATGCACAGCTGCTTTGTGTGCTCTGAATGTGCATCACTGAATGCATAGATGCTTAAATAAAAAAGCACACACGGCACGGAAATTGCTGGCCTGGAAGAGATGGTGAAATATTCTACAGCTAATAACTTGAGACAAATAGGAATGTATGTTTGTGTGCGCATGTTAGCCTGAGTATGTGTTTGTGCATGCATTTCTTTTGTGTGCGTGCGTATGACTATGCCTGTGTGGGTCCAGAAACTCCTCATCACTTTACTCCTCATCACCTGTAAATATGGCACCCCTTCTAATTAAGTCTTCAGATTCCCCGACTTTATTGTGGTGCTCGGACTGCGCAGTGCCAGCAGTAATAATTAAAGCCAAGCCCTCTTCTGTGGATGTGTTTTATTCCCAGATTTAATTATCTTTATTAATCAGAGGAAAGATGCGGAAAAAACCTTAAGGAGAATGATTCTGCGGTGCAGCCTACTTATTTGTTTTTAGCTCACAGCTCCAGTGATATTGTGTTGTGCTTTTGGATGCATATAAGTGGATGTGATAATGATAAATGATGAGATATTTCCAAAACATAAAATATTGCGCAGGCACTTATTCGGCGAACTTCTATTATAACATCTAAATGAGTGCAGGGGTATAGCCATTTAGCTGCTAGTGTTGCTGGTGAGGGACTACTTAGTGGCCTTTCACCATCAATTACTTTAATTCCATTTGGGGAAAAAAGCACAGCAATAACAACAAACAAGTCACCAATACCTGCAAAAGAACAGATAAGCCATAACAGTGGACTATGTTTGAACAGAGTGCATAAAAGGAGCAGAGAGGCTTGCTGGGACAACGGTAGTGTGGGCTTCTGTTTGAAGGAGCCTTGCAGCTTTGAATGTCTCTTTTGCCTCTCTCCTCGCAAAACAAACAGGACCACACAGCCCACATCCAAGCAAGTATCAAAGTATTTTAGGATTTAGGCCTTTTTGGATCATCTTTTATATGCTAACAATTTCAAGGAATACGAACAGCGAAGCAAGAAAGAGAGAAAAGACAGGTGCTGCTCGGCACCGGAGATACTCGGCGGCCAGCCCCAGCCGTGACGTAAGTCTCTCAGCGGTGTGGAGTAACGTTACAACAAACCCTTTACCCCCTGGTGCTGAAAACATCCCAAAAGTAACACTGACGTGAAATATATTGTGATATTGTGGTTTTAGCTGCTGGCTAATGTTAGCTTGCTTGCTCGCTAAGTGGTCAACTAGCTAGCTACCACAAATCAAATCAAGAAAATGTAATTTTGTGGGTGAAACTGCAGCTATTTTATCAGAATGACATGAATAAACGTTACTAAACATAACGTGGATAAAACTGTAATGGATAAACCCACCCGTGAACAGATGTATTTTAATCGGCAATTGTATTAAACAATGAAACAATGAAACAACTCCCATAATTCCACTTCATGACGTCATCAAAAGGCAGTGTTTACATCCATTGTGTTGATTGAGAGACCCCTAGCGGCATAAAATTACATATGGTACGTTTAAAGGTTCTCATCAAACTCTGTGAGAAAGAAAATAAGTGCATGTCCAAAAATGTTAAACTATTTTTTATTGGCTCTTAGTGCTACAACAAAATAAACAATCTTGCAAAAGCATGCGTAGATCTGCTCTGTATATGACAGGCTAATTAGTAAATGAGGGGCAGCTGTGCAGGTAAGTGGCTGATAACAAGGGCATTAACACAGGATCAACAAGGGTGTGCACGCGCACGCACACACACACACACACACACATTAAATCCAGATGTGTCTTGGTCTCACTATGGACCATTTTACCCTTTAAATGAGGTGTCCCCCTGCATTCTATGTGGGATTTCTAGCTTTCTCTATCAATGAGAAATAGAAGACGGGTAGCTTTCACTGTACTGTGGTACTGGGATGTACATATTTAAACATTAGTCTCGCATTGCCAGACCTACAGAACCTCCACAGCGCTGCACAGGAAGGTCTGGCTAGTCCACACAGCATTCCCGGGATGGAAGAAAAACGTGCTCTGGTTTATTGCCATTTCTTTAAACCAATCACAATCGACTTGGGCGGTGCTAAGCACTGGGGCCTTGGGGGAATCCAAGAGTGAAGCCGCTATGGCGCCATTTTTATGCTACCAAGCACTCACCCCCCGTTAGCATTCCATTGACTGTCATTCATTTTGGCGTCACTTTGACAGCCAATAACTTTACATCTGAAGCGTTTAAAAACTTTATTTGTCCATTGTTTATTTCTAAAGAAACACAACAATGTATACAAGGCTCCATTACCTTGTACCTCATGTTATGGCTCCGTAGCAGATGTTTTTAAAAATAGGCTAACGATTGTGTCATAACCACGCGACTTACTGTCGCATAGTAGAGAAATTACCGTATAGTACAGGAGAAGCTTGCAGGCAGTTTCGACTTACATTAGCTGTTTAAGTTTAATTGCTAATATTAACTAGCATTTTAGTTAGTAATAATTAGCCAGTACCTATGTTATCTCCTTACATATACCTACGCTCTCCGTCTCTGCAAGATTCGGAATGATTGAGATTTCTCTTGGCACAGCTACCAGAAGACTTACAACTTTCAGACACGTTACTCACGTCACATATACGTCACCAAGCTCAGTTTGCAGCTGCGCAGTAACGCTCAGTAAGAGCTTCTAATAGACTTCACTGGTCTCCGTCCAGAGCAACGGGATCTGTTGGTCCATTTATTTAACTGTCTACAGTGCTCGAAGTGGGCCAGTACTCACCGGTACGCAGTACCTGAACTTTTTCTTGCGTACCGCTACTTCTCACATGCAGCCGGTACTCTACCACTGACAGAGAAAGCGTCAGTGTCAGAGAGATGACCCTAACGTTACATAAACTACACTACCCAGATGGCACTACGTGTTTACATTTTAGATCTTGACGAATCACGTGAAGGCAAGCAGTCGGCCCACCCTATCAGAAGTTAGCTTCTCCATGGACGCTAGTTTGAAAAAGCTGTCAGCCTGACCGTAACAGATTTTTGATTGCTGAAAGCTAGAAACTAAAAATAACTGTCGAGTTTGTAAGTCGTTATGTTAGCCGCCTGGCTTCAGAAAGGTACTAAAAGAATGTGTGTGCCAGAGCACATTGTACAGTTCCAATCTCAGTACCGTTGCAGACTTGGAGTAGTTCCATTTTCACACACACACACACACACACACACACACGCACACACGCACACACACACACACACACACACACACACACACACACACACACACACACACACACACACACTGAGAGTGAGTGTTTGTTTTGCATCTGTTTGAACACCAAATTATTGTTAAAATGAATAGTTTTTTTGATAATTTAAATCTCTTAACATGAATCCAACATATTAGCAAATATAAATCAGCTTATTTGTGGAAGAAATAAACAATATTGATACTAGCCTATATGTAAATTAGTCACTTAGGCCATCCATAGATAGTTAATAAGGATTCACTGTGCCACATGTATGTTTAAAATGAAAACATGATTTTTTTTTAATAGCTTATGCACTAAAGTTATGTAAACTTGTTTAAATGAATCCATACATTTATATTGTTAATAAATGACAATAAATTGTTGTTGTACCAGCAATATCTCCAAGTTTTGTTTTTCACTATAGAAATCTCAAATGTCATAATGATTTGCCAATGCAAGAGAGTACCGGCACCTTTTTTCCCACTTCAAGCACTGACTGTCTATGGGGGAAACACATCAACGGGGGGAAGGTTTTCGACGGCGAAAGTGGGGCCGAGGGCAACGAAAGGGATGGTGGACATGAATGTGAACTCCTGTTATCCTCTCAAGCTGAAGATGATAAAAAAGGGTTACACAACGTCAGTTGTGTGGAAATGGTTAGGATTTCACAAAAGCGACGAGAAGCAGATTAAGCCGCTCTGCAAAATATGTTGGCGGTTGGTGCCAAGCAGGACGGAAAACGCTACAAATCTTTTTTTCCATCACCTGAACAGGTACCATTCAGTGACCACACAGAGAGCATGAAAATGCGACCTCATGCTGGCTCGAGTCCACACACACAGCCTTAAAGTTAGTAACGTTAGTTTGTCTGCTGTTAACAGCACTAGCGTTAGCTTTGCTGTAGCTGCTGTACCAAAACCAGAGGTGGAAAGTAACAAAATACATTTACTCACGTTACTGTATTGAGTAGTTATGTTGTGTATTTTGTATTTTTCAAGTAGTTTTTAAAATCTGTAATTTAAAAAATACTTTTACATTTTGAGTGAAGTATTGTATTTCGTTACATTACAAATCCCATCCGGTACTGAGTAAAAAAAAACAAAAACAAAAACCGAAAGGAAGAAAAAAAAATTGTAACCACTACAGTGATGAATGACCAGCATCTAGGCCAGGCCCGGATTGGCTAATCGGGAGCACCGGGAGAACTCCCAGTGGGCCGGTCTGGTTTTTTGGTTGAGTGCCAGGTTGAAATCATAGTTGAATATCATAGATGCTGTCCCTAGGCTGCCTGCACTCGCAGCCCACTCTTTACAGTATTTATTTTTTCTTGCAGCCCACATTCTCTACATTCATGCAACCCACTCGCAGAGTGCAGCCTGGTTAATGATGATGTATTTATTTTTTGAGTTTTGAGTCCTCCGACGGCACCTACAATATTGCAATGCAAACCAGCGTTTATGTTTATGAATCAAACTTTTTCTTGTAGCTCCGCAGCAGCAGCCACTAGTCCAGTTTGTTGCCAACAGTGACAATGAAGAGCCAGTAACGTTACCAAGCACCAGCTATATGAGCCCAAAACTCCAGTTTGGGCAGGTAGCGTTGCTCATTGACTGAATATTATAAGAATTAATAAGAGTGTGGTGTAGCCCTGCTCTATATGAAAAATGCCCTGGGATAATTAATGATGCCAGATGATACGGCACTACCATAATGAAACTGACTTGACTTGATCAGAAAGCTTTGTAAAAAGGGGAGATACGTGCTGAGAATTATGACAATTTCTAAAATGTGATTTAGTGTCAGAAGCAGAGCCCGCAGTGTGTGAGGGACAGCTGCTGTCAGTGTGGAAGGCACATCTACTCTAAACTCTTGTAATGTGTGAACAAGCAGACATGATCAGATCAGTTACAATATAATCACTTTTTATGCCCAAATATTACTTGTGACCCATTATGCCTTTATCCTCGAAATTAGGATAGTAAATATGCAAAGCCCAAGACTGAAAGGGAAGAGAAAGTTATATGAAATAGTATTCAAAGAAAAAAAATGATTATGGTATCATTAGAAAGTGCAATACAATGTATCTTGTTTATTTAATTTCAAGTTTTTGGATATCTGTGATTACTTATTTTCACAGAAAATAGATTCTGATATTGTTGAACATCATTGGGTTGTTGTAAAGATGTTAACTTTTCTAATAAATCAACATTGTGAAGCAACACTTGGAAATAGCGATATTTTACAAAAATACACTGAATTGCAAAGCTGTAGAGAGTAGGGTGCTATTGCAGACTTATATACTAAGGTTTTGATTACATTTTTTGTGAAGTAAAGTGGGCCGGTCTAAGGCATGAAACTCCAGGGCTGAAAATGAGTCCCACTCCGGCCCTTTATCTAGGCTGCCTACCATGCACCAAGTCTTTTTGTAGGAGACTGAGAACAAGATGGAGGTGAATCAGGCGAGCGACGACAGTTCAGAGACTGTTTCAGTCCTATTTTCACTACATGGGAGAGATCCCCCTGCCTCGTTTTACAGTTTTTTTAATGTAACTAAGTAACTTTTACTTAAAGTACATTTTAAATGAACTACTTATCACTTGTACTTGAGTAATATTTCATCAAAGTATTGGTACATTCATTTACTTCAGAACAATATTTTAGTACTTTTTCCACCTCTGACCAAAACAACAATCAGGCTGTCTTTTGCAGCCATTGCCCCATATATAAAAAACATTTAAAAAAAGAGCAAAAATATTATGAGCGCTATTTTTTTATTGTATAGAAAGACACTTGTTTACACATGAACTTGTTTACTTTGTTTGGTTTTGTGCTACCTCTACAAACATTTGAGATGCTTTCTTGGCAGGAGTTTACATTTAAAATGTTGCTTTTAAGTAGTTTTAGGTTGTTTACAAAATAAGAAATGTAGCTAAAAATTGATTACGCACTTAGTTTACTTGGCGATTTTGCAGACACAAAAAAGGAAAACGTAATTGAAAGATGACTCTGTACGCATTGCATAGTGGGGCATCTCATAATGTGAATTTTTAATGTCAGATATCAACAAAAACATTGTGCTGAATATTGTAAAAAGGCATTATTTTTTATTCTAAAGTGTAAATAAACCTTTGGTTTCTTCAGGCTTCAGTCAGGACGCACTTTAACCAGGCAGTATCAGCAAAAAAATTATATTGTGATAAATATCAATCAAATGGAAAAACATAATAATTAATAAATACATTTGCCATATCACCCAGCTCTATATTGAACTCAGTATTGTGCTTAACATTGAATAAAGAACATTTTAGTAGTGATAGGTAGTTAGGCCAGATTTAGCCATATACTAAATATAATAAGGATACAGGATAAGAAAAGTTTGTTTTTTTTACCCATGAACTGGAATAGAGATGATAAAATATAATAATAATAAAATAATCTGTATCAGCTTAAAACAGGGGTCTTCAACATTTTTTAAGCCAGGGACCCCTCAACTTAAAGAGAGATGGAGCAGGGACCCCCTACTATATATAATGTATCAAATTAAGTTGCATATTAAACTGGGCCTACAACAACATTGGGCAGCCTAAAGCCTTTATACATACCTTTTAAGTGCATAGAATACTAAGCTATTGAAATAATAATTGTCAGCATGATTTTATAAATCATGTTTTAATGTAAAACATACATGTGGCACAGTGAATCCTTAAGGTGAAGACACACTAACCAGATGGCCGACCGTTGGCAGAAACGGCAGTTGGACTGATCATTTGGCTCCCCGAGGTCCAAAAAGTGGCTCGGAACACACCGAAGCGATGCCGACTTGAGTGTACGTTCTGCTACGTAATACGTCTCCATAACAGCAGGCGGTGCTACTCTGTATTGTCGCCCAAAAAAATTAAAACCGGCAGCTGATTGGACGAACGCGTCATGTGGGTCTGCCTGCTGTTTCTGGATTTGGGATTTTTAAATGGCGGCTCATTCAGAATACAATCTCATATTGTACTAAAAAGGTTCACCGAAACGTGTTTCTGAAAACATTTTAAGCGAGAAATAGGCCATGCAGTTACTGAATCTGTCTTCATTTCAGATTGACAAAGGTCAGTTTAAAAGATTTTCGCCAGATTTTGAGAGGCTACCCGTTCCGTTTCCGGCTTAGTCCAAACGGCCCTGTCTCCAATTGAGCAGGTCAGGTTGGCCAAAATGAAGGCCGACAGCTCCTCCGACAGACGATAGCACGGAACAGATCGAACAGACTCGAGTCACTGACCTCGCCAGACTGTCTGACAGCCGATTATTGGCCTGGTGTGTAAGTGGCTTTAGGATGAACTGTATCTGTGGATCTTAGTAACTACCTTACCTATGGGCCAATAAGCCTATCCTTGCCTTGTGAAGCCGATTTATCTTTGCTAATAATTTTGCAAATAATATGCTAGATTCATATTAACATATTTTAATTTTCTTGGAAACTTTCAAAACATTTACAACAATTTGTCCGTCCCTCCCCTAGGGGTCCCGGACCACCTGTTGAAGATCTCTGGCTTAAAATACAATATAATTACCATCCATGTTGCAGTACCAAGACAGTGTAAAAGAAAAGAACGATGGGATCAAGCCACCTGATGGATGACCTTCCTTTAAAGTGAACAATAATTGTACTTATTCCATGCATGTATGACCTACAAATGTATAAAATCAAAACCTACGGGGACGAAAAAGAAGCAGAAAGAGAGAAGATGAAGAAGACAGCCAACTGTAGTTTCTTAAGCCAGCGGTCTCTTGTCATTATATGTCGTCCAGAGGGACTGAAAGGACGTGTGTGACGGAGACTGAAAGAGTATAGTTGTTACACCGGAGAGGTGAAAGACAGACTCAGCATGAAATACATCCTGTAAGACATTTGTGCAAACATGCAAGACACACCAGCCTGAAAAATTCAGATTTACTTCTGTTTCTGTGCACACATCCAGTGCACACTTTTGTGCATTTGCATATGTATGAATGTGCATGTAAGTGTATGCTTGTACACGTGTGTCAGTGTGTTTCCGTGCGTATATATGCCGTGGTTACATGCTTGAATATGATAACTATTTGAAACCACAGTGCATTTTACAGACAGAAACCACTATATTCCCATGTCAAATCTGCAGAGACCAAAATCAGGCCAAACCCAGGATGAGCTGATGGCTTATTAACGCACAGGGACCTGGTATGTACCCGACACATTCAGAGTGTGCATTTAGCTTTTTGCCCCATTACGGGCGATATTAAGCCAGAGGGTGCAGGGCCCATTTCCAAAGAGCTGGCCTGTAATGAGAGATCAGAGGCGAGGTTTTATCATAGGCAATAAAACATGAGAACTGTGTCTGTTAATAAGACCCCGAGAGGATTGGAGAGGGGGGTGAAAGGCGTGGGATCCTACGATCAAAGACATGTCTGCCTGGAGAGGAGAGGAGAGGAGAGGAGAGGAGAGGAGAGGAGAGGAGAGGAGAGGAGAGGAGAGGAGAGGAGAGGAGAGGAGAGGAGAGGAGAGGAGAGGAGAGGAGAGGAGAGGAGAGGAGAGGAGAGGCAGATAAAAGGCAGTGGAATGAATTGAAGCTGGATACATAGAGAAAAATCACACAACAAATGATAGATTGTAAAAAAGAACAGTCTTTTCCCAATTGTTCCTCCATTTATGTGTTTTATTCTTTCTATCAGCTTCTCTTTTCTGTTATGGCAGTGTAGTGGTCTTTGTTCAGCTTAATAAGTGTGATGCCTCAGTTTACATTATTGTCTGTTCTTATCGTATCTTGCATAGTCCATGTGTTTCTTTCTCATACTCATGAAGCCAAGAACCAAAATTATAATTTTGCATGCTGTGCTGCCTTTACTTACATCTTGCATTAGAGTGTGGCTTGTATCTGAACAGTGTCTAAATATAGCAAATTAAATTGCATTCGCATCTGACATTAAAAATAGATGTATCTGCATTATAGATGAGATTTCCTTCCATTGTCACAAAGCAAAATGTGATTGTCTTTCAAACTGACCATAAACTCTCATGTGTCACTATATTATGAAAATCTATTTTATACAGTAGTCTGTATGGTACAATTGATGCAATTCAGTACAACGCCACTACAGCTACATCTATTACCAAAAACTACACCTCCTTGACACAAAAAACTGTTTTGTTGCACTGTATCAGATTATGCAAATGTACTAATTTATTTATATTTGATAATATTTGAGATGATCTTTACTTAAGTCAAAGTAATACCAGTGTAAAATAGTTACAGTCCTGCATTCAAATTCAAAATTCTGTAACTGTTAGCAGCACAATGCATTTAAAGTTTTAAACGTAAATGGCTGTTGTCAGTGTTATTATCTACGGAAGCTGAGAACGGCCATGGACTTTTAAAAAAAATATTTCATGCACGGTTATCTCGTGATAACAACTTATTAATTTGTTATCTCAATATAACAAAGTTTGTTTTCTCAAGATTTTTGGTTTTTGTTTTCTCCAGATTTTTTTTTTTATGGAGGTTTTCATTTTAAATGAAAACGGTAATTGTTACCGTCAACATTTTTAGCGCGTTTTACCGTTACACCGGAGTAGAGTACAGAGTAAAAAGTACAAATTTCCCATGGGCAACTATGCAGTCTCGCAAAGACACAAACTAAAAATGAATGCAAAAGTATCATCAGAGCGGACATGTCTATTAACTTTCAGCCACTGTGTGTTTTTGTGGCCAACACTGATATCTTTGTTTTAAGCTGCTGATGTAATTTTAATCATAACATGTAACAATAAGTAGTATGCATAAGGTCTGTATGAAATCAAAAATCCACTAGTGGCCTATAATGAGGCGTAAAACACGTGTATAATTAATCATGTTTACTCCAGGAATATTGTATATATACTGTGGTGGAATTTCCGGAAACACCATGTTGTGGTATGATGAGACTAAAGGGAAAGCTTGGACAACATCAGGTCATTCATAGGTCACAGGTCAGGGAACGAGAATATTAGGCTAGTCTCTAATAACCAAAACTGTTCATGTATAATTATGTTCGTCTCTCTACAGATTCAGAGAATCTAGGCAGCTGTATGATAAGGGAATGTTTTGTCTCAGGACTGTTTCCTTTTGGAGGTCGGAGGGCCAGCCATACTCTAGCCTACTTCCCAGAGAGAGAGACAGGCAGAATAAGGCTTCAGCATCTTTGTTTATGGCGCCTGCAATATCTTTGTTTACCTCAAGGGTTCAGCTAAACGTAACGCATGAGTTTAACTACAACAGGAAGACAGGAACTCCAGAGAGTTGGGACGGCACTGCACAATAACACATCATGGTTAAACTGTACTGCTTGCCTAATTGTCTCCTCAATTCAGTGTTCATTAAATGCTTCTGTGTAAGTCATAAGTCTCCCGAACCTTCTTCACATATGTGAATGAGTTGTGCTGCTCCTGAGTTTTTCCTGAACATATACTGTACATACTGCCATGAAGAATTCTCCAGGGCAACCAGATAAATCTAGTGAAGTCTAACCAGTGTCAATTAATGCTTTTTTCAACAGCTGACAGATTGGTAGTGCTCGTTTTAAAATGGAGGGCAATTAGCCTGGTGAGAACTTAAATGAAGATCTTACAAAATCATTCAGTGGAAGCTAATTCAGACTGTAACATGGGGTAATTAATCAGACTGGATTTATAATTGACTAAAGCCCACGTGGTAGGCTATACACTGAGTGGAGGTGTGGACCTCAGTATGATCCTCATCTGCAGCCTCACCGCCACCCTCGTTGTGAGTGCCGGGCATCACAGTTGGTCTTGTTGGATAGCATCGACAATAACAAGGCACACACCGTCTCATCAGAATTAAATATGTACATAGACTAGATACTAGATACTTTTTATGTTATGAACTCTTGCTTTTCTAACATGCATGTCCAATCAGTGGGAATTTGAAATCCATTAACAGGGCTGACTCCTCTGCCCACGTCGAGCTGGAAGGCAAACTGTGTTTTTCGCACTCCCTATCCTGTGAGTCCTTAATGAAGCAGGATTGATAGCACGTCAGCGGAAACACAGTTCACCTCATCAGCGACCAGCCAGGGGAAAGACGCTCTCCAATAAATAGTGCAGTAAACACACAATTAAGGGCCCACATATCACCGCTCCGTTATTACATCCTACCAATTAAGCATCAGGGGCAACCTCCTCATTTGTATCGCTTTACGTCTGTAATCAGTAATTTAGTAATGATGTGCTGAGTCTCAGCAGCAGACTCAATAACCAGTGAGAGGGTGACAGTGGGTGTCTGTCTGCTTCATGTGCAGTCAGATTGTAAGGTGAAGAGTTTAGGCTGTTGCTGAGCCGGTCTTCTGGCCTTTTAAATAAAGACAAAAAAGTATGTGGAGAAAAAATGCTTAAGATAACAGGTATTTTCTAATTACAATATCTAAAACCTCTCTATTAACTCTAAAGAGCCATGAGCTAACAATACGTTTAACTGATGCTCTGCTTATAAAGGCCAGCAAAAGCAATGCTAATCTGCTTTAATACTGATGTTTCAAACTGCATGTCTTTTTTCATCAAGCCAAACTCAAGAGCCCTCAGGCTGTAAAATGAATGAAAGGTGCACCAAAGTGAGGGAGCATGCATTTATGATCTGTTTTAGCACAATGTCTCAACCAAAGAGATGTGCATATTCACTAAACAAGCCTCCACAGCCACATGAAGTTCCCATCGATGGACGTGGACATGCCCAGGATAGGCTGCTCACACTGTTATTCTTGTACGTATGGCTTCTGAATGTTTATGTTTGACTGCCATCTAGTGTGGGGGATTTGCAAGTGTATGGCTGATGCTCAGACAGATTTTTAGAATAGCACAAAGACTGTGGAGGCTTCTTTGGCATTACGTGTGTTTTATAAACACATTTGTCATCATGGTACTTTTTGAATTACCTATTGTACTTGTATTTTTACAACAGCCTCATTTTACTATAGTAGCAAAGAGGCAAGTGGATGCTAACTGCCCAGCCCTAATGTACTACAATGTTTCTTAGAGATCGTTACCTCTGTTTGTGTGAGAAACATGAATATAATTATGACACTTTTCAGAAACTGCAACTTTTATAAACTGGTGTTACGATAAGTGTGCCATAAGCTTATGCTTCTCCTCAAAGCCTGAAGTTGCTCCAGCTGTAGGGTCTGACACTGATACATACTGTATATTTACTGTCTTGATACACTCGTGGCCATCATGTATTCCAAAGGGCATGATGGGAAATTTCAGAAAGCTAATGCACCCTGTGATTGTGCTAGAATCATGCAAGAAGGAATTTGAAAACAATAAAATAAAAGTATTTATAAAATGAATTAATAATGATCTGCCCACTGCAATCTCCTGATCCTAATCCTATTGAGTACCTTTGGGATAAACTCTATTGCAGCATTCCACAAATGCACCTTAACGCAGTTGCACTGATTTAAAGTTTCTTTTCACTAAGCCTGATGGCATTTAATAGTCTGGGATCGACATGTATTAGTTTTTGTAAGAAAGCTTCAGGTTATTCTCTAGGCATTTGAATTTTTCTCCCAGAGTGATATAATGGGCCATGAATATGACTTATGGAATATAATGGCACTCTGTACAGGCCCCTTTGGGCACAGTGTGCAAAGTTGTCCTCTAGTCTACTGTACCTTACTCTCACCAAATTACTGTAATAATTCTACTGCCTCTGTTGGCCACATTCATCATGTACAGTAGCTGCTGTATCAGAGTTTTAACTGTAAAAGCATGATTCTTCTTTCTAGATATATGGGCAAATAAGAAAGGTACTATTGTTTTCCTTTTTGTATGAAAGTATTAAACATTTGTATCAGTTTTTCATCAGAATTCTACTTCAAATTAAACCACACAATCAAGTTTTGATTGACTTATCTGTAATGTTGCCATAGTTTTGTTTTACTTTGTTCATTAGCCATATATTCTTGAATAAATAATTCCAGTGTGGATCTATAATGTTTCTTTAAGCCAAGTAGCGTGTTATCTGTGCGCATTTAGAGCTATCCGCGTGTATGTAAACATACACGCCACTTTCTACAAGTGCCGTATTATCGCATAAACATACACACCACTTTCTAAAGCCAAGTGGTGTGTTATCTGTACGCATTTTGAGCACCGTATACAGCGGACGGGTTGGGTTTAGGAAAATAACCGGTTTGGTTTAGGAAAAGAAGAACGGGGTTGGATTTAGTAAAAGAAGAAAGCGACGGTTGAGTTCAGGAAGAGCAGAGAGACCGACGTCAGCAGGCCCGGCTTCAGAACACAAACGCATGCAGTGTCTGGTGAGTGAGTTTAACACTGCACAACCCCTCTAGAAGTAGGAAAGACATACACTCATCTAGGCAAGTTTAGTCTCATTCTCACATTGAATGCAACACGCAGGGAAAACGAGACAGGGGCCTTAATGATACCGGCTAGTCTAGCCTTTAGTAGCTGTGTGTCGTTGTTATACGAGCCCAGGTAAGCTAGCAGCCATTTGTAACACTATACTTGTTAAAGTTCCTGGAAGATAAAAAAAAAAATACATGTACACTTTGTATTATTTCCCATATTTCACTTTCACCTGCCTAAAACTTATTTAGGTACTTCTTAAACATTGAGAAACTTTGACTAAGTGGATGCCCTTAATTTCCCAAAATACCGAACTTGCATTCTTTATCTGGCATGATTCAAATCAGTGAGATCTACGTACATTAGAGATTATAGACCCCGGGGGCATGTTCACAGTATGCCTGCTGAAAAATACAAGTGTTTTACCACAATAAAACATAATTTAATAGGCTAATCTTGTCATCATCCATCCACTTTGTAGCAGACAGGGCTCACGGGAATACAAGCAAACATAGCCACTGACTGGCTTTAGGTACATGGATGAATAATCTGAAAAGAATGGAAAAATATGTTCATCAGTAATAAAGTGCCAGAATGAGAGCACAATTGACTAAGCAGATGAAAACCACTGACATGTATATAAATTCATGAATAATACATTAGGGCCATCCCGGCCAAATATCACGTCTTGAATCTTGCTAGTTACAAGTCCATGATGGAAGTTGAGCTACATTGTATTACAGTAAAAGCATATACCGGTAGGTATTTTGCTTTGGTGTTTGTGTCAGATAAGACTGATTTGTTATTTTATTTTAAAGTGCCCATATTATGAAACATCACTTTTTCTGGGATTTGGGGTGTTATTTTGTGTCTCTGGTGCTTCCACACGCAGACAAACTTTGAAAAAAATCTATCCATGCTGTTTTGAGTGAGATACGGGTTTCTGAATGTGTCCTGCCTTCAGTCTCTGGGTGAGCTGTTAAAAATCTGCAGGGCTTGTTACGTAACTAGCTGAAACGACGGGCTAAACACAACCGTTAGCATGCTAGCGCTAGCGTTAGCATGCTAGCTTGTTCTCAATGGCAAAGCACTGCTACAACACACACAAGTTCACCATAATCTACAAAAGAAGTACTTACATGTGCGCCCTCCTTTAGAAGAAGTCTCCAAGCTAATCCTGCCTTGTAAGTGACCAAAGTTGGAGAAACAACCTTTCTTTTACTGTCTATGGAGCTAACTGACATGAGCTACGATCTGAGCTACTGCGCATGTGCGAGTGGAATCAAAGAGTATAGAAGAAAAGATGATTCACTCTGTAGCTAAAACAGAGACCTGAACACAAGGTGAAAAGAGGAGCTGGAGCAGTGAGAGAGAGATGTGCAGTACAAAAGAAATATGGTGTTTTTTGAAAATTAAACCATATAAACCTATTCTGGTACAACCTTAAAATACAATTATGAACCAGAAAATGAGCATAATATGGCATCTTTAACATGGGCCCTATTTTAACGATCTAAGCGCACGGCATGATACGCCTGGCGCAGGGCGTGTACGAATCCACTTTTGCTAAGTTATGCAGAAAAAAGGGACCGTGCACCAGGCGCATAGTTCAAAAAGGTTGTACTTAGTGACTTAATTAATAGGTGTGTTTTGGGTTTAACATGCAATAACCAATCAGAGTGTCATCTCCCATTCCTTTTAAAAGCCTGGCGAGTTTGTACCTTGGCGCATTGCTATTATGATGGCGGATTTGCACCGTAATATTTTTATTTGCAATCTTGTTTGAGTCCTGTGTGTGTGTAACAAGTATGGATGTAATAATACCACTTTTTTTAAGATCAAGTACAAGTAGTACAAGTATTTACATGTGGGTACTTGCCGATACCGAGTACCAAGTGCACAATAGGGCCCTCAGTCAGGGATAAGGAGTCTAACGTCAGTATACTAAATTTCCCCGTATAGGAAGGAAATAATGTTTTCTCAATCACTGCCCCTCCTAAATTTACAGTATAGATTAGAGCCATTGTTATGAAATCTGTTTTGCTCTGTCTTCCCACTATAATAAATTCAACAACAAAATATTTGCCCGTATAGTATTCTAAAAAAAGAAAATTACAATAAAAGATGTTATAAAGCCCAGGTAACTGGGTTGTGTGAATGCAGAATATTATGACACACTTGCTACTATAATAATAATCCATATATTTAGTACAGTAGACACACACAACCACACACAGTCATGATTGTCCATTTCTTTACTTAGCTTCTTCCTCCATCTTTTTTGTTTATTACACTTGCCACAACATTTCTGCCAAAGGAATCTGGCATGGCTGCTAATTTCTGATCGGCCTGGAAAAACAGAATATCAAAGAGGCGTTGTCGCCAGTATGTGGGCACTACAGGAAAACCATCTCACAGGGAGAAAACAATGTTTGGATATTTTTTTAAGCAGCAAGATAAAGAAAGTTGAGAGAAAATAGATGTGCGTGCAAATAAAAGCGTTTCAAATTAAAGTGCATGTAATTGACATTCTTCAAACCTTCATTTTCAAGGTGTGTGAGATTGTGGAAGCAGCAGCAGGGGATGTATCTGCCCCTATGACTGATAAGAAATTAGTTTTAGGGACAGCTTGCGTGCTGACCAGTAGTGCTGCAAAGCTATGAGATGTTACTCAGACACACAAACATATGCACTCATAGAAAAACATGCATGCAAGCCTTTGCCAACTGGAGCAGTTCTGCTGTGAGATTACATCTCCCTCTGATCTGTGAAAAAAAGTGCCGTCCCCTCCCACGGGACAGACGGTAAACAAAAATCACAAAATGCTACACTGTCACACAACATCAAACAGATGACACGTCTCAGAGACCAAACAAACATCTAGAAATTATTCATGTGCTCTGTTTTAGTTCAGGGATGTTTATTTTCTCTTGTAATCAGCCATTGTTGAAGCGATTATTAAGCAGATGCTAGAGAGGGGTTAGGCAGAAAAAAATAAAAGACTCAAAGACTGGACAGAGATTTATGGAAGGAGAGAGAGATGATAAGAGAAAGAAAAAAAGACAGTTGAGTGTGTAGGCTGATAATGAATGTAATCTGCATTTAGATGATATCAGGCTATGTGGTCATCCCTGATGTGAATTTACTAGCTCTGATAACATACAATAGTGTTATTTGGAGAGATGCTTCAAAGCGGTTCTTGGATGAACATAGCTGCACATCAAGACTACACACACAGAGCCATGGCATTGTCTTAAAATATTGCATGCATTGTGCACTTAATGATACTAAATTGACAAAATGATATCACATCAAGAAGAGCTAAAGTCAATATACAATTTTCCAAACTTCCAACATAACAAATAGTCCCCTTAAAATTAAAGCATGTCTATTTATACAGGAAATAAGTAAGAGTGGAGTCAGTGGACACAATAACATTAACATATGTAAATGAGAGGGCGAGATGGGGATGTATCTCTATGGTTACTCCTGTAACATTGGTGGTCTTCCTGTGGATTTCATTTTACTTCCAGGTGTTGCTGTTATTTTGCCCACCAAGAAACACCTTATTATTACTTAATACAATTAGGCTAGTTAATTAAGTCCTCCAATCAATTATCCCTATAGTTATTCATGACTTCATTGGTGCTACAGCTTAAAATTCTAATGTCTATAATAATAATAATATAATAATAACAAATAATAATAATAATAATAATAATAATAATAATAATAATAATAATAATAAACGTGGTAAAACTACAATTAAATGACAAGGAAACACACAATGTTGATAGACATTACATCAGTCTTAAGATTGTGCTTAACAACCGAATATACATCCACGATAAAACCCCAAGCCTTGATACAAAAACACATTACAAATTGGCTAACCACAAACTTCAACCTTTCTACAGACAAAAACTCACTCGATGTCTGCCCAGCACAAACATTTTCCAACGCAAGAATGCTGCTGAAGCAAAAGCGGATAATATTCCAGTTCCACCACCAACATGCCACAACATAACTCACAAGCCTGAGTTGAACCACCACTATCAGCTCTAATAGTTTTGCGCAACAGACATTTATACTGCCGTTAAAGATACACTGACCCATCTAACTACAACACTGGACTCACCATGGGTTGCAGGCGACGCGTCTCGGTGCGGAGTCTCCCGAGGGCCTCGTCCCTACATTCGGCCAGGCATTTGCGTGTGAGGTCTCTCTCGAAGGCCAGCTGCACCAGAGAATTTCTCACTTCCAAGATCATCGGGGCTGGAGACTGAAGTTGTGGTTCACTGACCGTCACACCCGATCCCCCGCGAACCGACGACAGCGGCGCCGGGCTCCAGCCGCGGGTCTAATGTTAGCTTGGGCCTTCCATCTTAATGTCGTCCCGTCCTTCTCCTCCCACAACTTTTCGTCCGAACCCAAGCTATCTATTTTATCGGTTGAATTTCCTTTTACATTAAGCCACTTTCTTATATCCATGATTATCACCAACCATTACTATTTGCTAATGCTAGCTTCCAAACTTCTTTGTGCGGTGCCTTTAATCCGTGACCTCAAGGGTCACTTCAGGTGCTTTCATATCACAGCGCGGTAACTCGCCACCTCCAGTCATTACATTGAGGGGAAGGCGGGCGGCAGAGCCGAGGGAAGCGGTTTTCATCACGGCGGTAGGGGTATAATTTTGGGGGGGAAACGCTCTTGCAAGTGGTGGTTGTACAGCGGTTGCCGCGCGGGGGTGTGAAACCAGTTTCGCGGTTTGCAATATGCCAGATTCATAGATACAGTCTATGGCCAGATTTGATGGTCGACTGCCTTCCTCCTAAATTAGGCTATGGATGTATTATTATAAGTATAAATTAGTTATTATAATTAGAATAATGTATGCTGTTGTTATTTTTGAGCAATCTCTGGCACAATAATTATTCAGGTTTAATGAAGATCTATCTTATTTTATCTTATTCACAAGTACGCCCCAAAACAGCGACGGGCCCCGCATCACTATTTTCTCATATCCTGAACTGAGTGCTGTGCCCTAATGCCTCGACAATCTATATATCGACCACGAGACGTCGCCATTGCTCTCCTCTCCTTTCCACGAGTTTGCCATCTGCCGAGCGGTCATGTGACACATCTGTCAGTGGACAGCATGGCGGACATGCATGTGGAGCCTCAAAACAAATTTCACCAATTGTCCAGCTAACCCCGCCGCGAGAAACATCGATACCGCGCGTGAAGCCGGGCCGGCGGTGCCCGAAAAGACAGCAGAATGGACGAGGATAACAAACTTCAGTTCCCGTCTCTGCCTGCGTCCAAGGAGGACCTTCTGGTGAGTGCACAACAGCCTGCGTTAGCCGATTTGCAATGTCTGTCTGGCTAATCTGAGCTAGCCTCCACTCCAGCAGTTGAGCAGCTAAAATATACGCAGGAAATGATTCGTGTTGTAGGGCAGAAGCATAACGCATTTATGTGGATCTGTTAAATATGTTCGTGTGTTTCTTTGAATACGTCTGTGTACGTCTGTGTAAGTATCTCTTCTTGGCTAACTAACGTTATGGTGCTGTTCACTGTGCCAACACTGAGTAGCATAGTTATCAAACATTAGCCACGTAGCTATGTCCTCAAAGTAAACCTGTAACGTTACTCATTTCTCACCCTGATCTGGTGGCTGAAGTACCTCCAGCAACTGTAACATCATCAAAGCAACTCCCCTCAGTTTCTAACCACGCTTTAAATTCCATTTTTACAGGACTGGGCTTATCCAATGAGACGAGAAATGCAGGTATGTAAAATCAGTCTATAGTCTGTATAGGGAAGAATAATGCTTGGCAGTGGTTCACTATGCACCAAATCTGCTTCTAGTAGTAACCTATTGTAATGATATGATCATATAATGTTTTTTGTGCTGTCCAAAGTAATGATTGACAAAATGAGTTACTGAAGGTGACTTAATGAGGAGTTTTGTTTGATATAAAGCATAAGTGGAGCACAGTTGATTACATTAAACACCAATGTGATTATTTGACACATGCATTTAATTAATTTACTATATTGATATATATCTTAAAAATATGCCTACTAATATTAAATATAGTTTGTCATTTTCAGTCGCCCAGTGTTAATTCTGAGCGTAAGACTGTTTGCAGCTTAGAGAAGCTGATATTTAAAAGGCTCCATTTACACATACTGAATGTCAATATGAATTGTTTTAATAGATATACTGGCTGTAAGAGCGTAGCTCAAGGTCCCTCTTGGTTGTGGGCGTTGGCTGCTGAATGCAGTGTTATAATGCATGCACATATACTAGTAAAGGCATGTTCGTAAAGAGGCTTACTGTCTTATCTTACGTGAATAAACGTACCAGAGCTTTGGGCCATTCTACTGCCTGTGCTGTTAGTAATGTTTTGCACTGTCTTTATTTTCAGGAGATATTACCGGGACTGTTTTTAGGTCCCTACTCTGCTGCAATGAAAAGCAAGGTAATGTTTTTACAGAATTTAACCACAGGTACTTGGAGACAGTGACACAGAGAAACTAATGCATGATTTGATCACATGTGTATAGCTCATATTGTTCTCTTCTTTCTCATTGTCTAGCTGCCAAGCCTCGAGACACAGGGCATAACACATGTTGTGTGTGTCCGCCAAGACATTGAAGCCAATTTTATCAAACCTAATTTCCCTCATACATTTAGGTAAGAACTCACTGTGCGCTGTACATTGATGTGAACTGCCTTTTTGTTTAAAATGTTGAAAAATTCAATGAAGTGAAAAAAAAATGAAGTGTTATTTGATCAAGTGTTTTCTTGCTAACCCATTTACTCAATGTTGTGTCTTTGCAGATACCTTGTGTTAGATATTGCTGACAATCCAGTGGAAAATATAATACGATTTTTCCCTTCAGTGAGTTACAAAGTGGGCTTTTTACTTCCTGTGTTTCATTGCACTGGAATGTATGACATTTACACTATGGCTGATATATTATCATTCATTTTCCTCCTAACAGACTAAAGAATTTATTGATGGCTGCTTAGCAACAGGAGGTAAGGATGCATGCCATATCCATTTTTCATAATGTGTTAAGTAGAAAAAAGTCTTTTATCAACAATCTTTTGTCCTGTTCTTTCAGGAAAGGTACTGGTTCATGGTAATGCAGGGATATCAAGAAGGTGAGGTTTGTTTGGTCAATTTCATTATATAATTTCACATGCATTGTATCTCATACACTGAATTTCCATTACATGTAACTGCTAAAGTTTTTTTTTTTTTTTTAAATATCCTTGAATATTGTATTTATAATTACCTTGAATAAAAGTTGAGCAGTAGAACCCAAATTACAACTGTGAATATAAAACTGTCTACTTTATTTATTGTTTCAGTGCTGCCTTAGTAATTGCATACCTTATGGAAACATTTGGGATGAAATACAGGTGAGTGTTTTTTTTTTTTGTCCATTTTTTTACATCAAATTATGGCTTTCTGTCTTCAGTCTAACTTTTTTCGTAAATGTATGATTTTTTTAAAGGATTTAGATGCACATTCCATTGTATTTTGTATCGGTATGTGACAATCATGTACGCCATGCCTCGCATACATCTAGAGGTGTGTCTACTTTAACAATAAATATAGAAAACTACATAAAATAAACTGATAGTGTGCCAAGTATAATAAAGAAATATACTGCAGCATAATTGTTTGAATATAAAACATACAACTTGATGTTGTCAATATGTTTTCCTGTAGTTAGTGTTTGCATGGGGTATATTTCAGTATTTCAGCAGCTGTGGTAGTAACCTTTTGCTTATTTCACTTTATAGGGATGCATTCAGCCACGTCCAGGAGAGGAGGTTTTGCATCAACCCCAATGTGGGCTTTGTGCATCAGCTACAGGTAAGTCTTCACTTCTTAAGGGCTTCACATTTTGATTAATCAACATGACAGTCCAATCCATAAGTACGCATGTTCAAACCATTCCCTTATTAAATAACTGTACTACTAAGTTGTTAACAAAATATACTATATATCAGTGTTTCCCCTACGTTGATTGGCAAGTGGCGCACCGCCACAGTTAAATTTCTGCCACCATGCCACGGTATCAATGTTGATTGTCGGAGAATAGCGCGGACACGCGCTTCACAGGTAGAGCACAAACCCAGCCCCCTGTCTCTATTCACATGCCGGGATTCTTGCCTGCGCGCCACACACACACACGCAGCCGCGTTAACGTTAACGCACACACACACACACACATCTAAAACACGTACAGCACCTGACTGGGAACGATACCGAGGATTACCAACGGCCGCTGGGGGGGCAGATGAACGCTAGTCTCGTTACTGTAAGTAGGTTACGATAAAACCTTCGTGAGTAAAAAGTCAATAATTATCAATGCACTCACCTGTATAGACCGGCATAAACATGTAGAAAGTGATATTTTAATCTGCTCTGCTCTTGGTATACCTGCCACCACAGCTAAAGAAAATCCTAGGGGAAACACTGATATATAATATAAGCTCCTTGACTTTAAAAGGCTAGGATACAGTATGTTAGGCTGTTATTGTCTCTCGCTCTCTCTCACTGCGTATGGATTCATTCACGCACTTTAAAAACTATGTTAAAAGCATCTTTCTTTTCACATTTTTATTTACAGCATTGTTATTTTTAATAATAGGCTGTATATTAACTTATTTTAGTTTCATAACTATAGAAATGAAATGATCCACTATCAACATATCCAGCTACAAAAAAAAGCCTAAAAGTAGGAAGTTAGAACGGAAGTACAAAGAGTCGTTCCTATTAAGATGATACACCGTCTCACCTGGTCGCATTGGTGTAAACTGGCAGGTTTCAGAACGTTGCAGACCGGCGCATTGCAAGTAGTTGCAAGTTTCAACTAATCTCGTCGCGAATCTTTGGTCTGAAATGGGCTTTACGCCTCTGTGAAGATTCGACTGTGAGATTGGCAGTCGAATCAAGGTCCTTTGATCAAAGCATTGAATATTCAACTATTCGGGGTCACCCCTAGTTGGATGTATAAATATTTCGTTTTAGGGGCGACCTCTAGCTCACCCGGTAAGAGCGTTCGCCCCATGTTGGCTGAGTCCTGCAGCGGCGCAGGTTCGAATCAGACCTGCTGCCCTTTGCTGCGTATCGTCCCCCATCTCTCTCCTTCTTTCATGTCTATCCACTGTTGCTACTTAATAAAGGGAAAAGCCCCAAAAAATAATTTAAAAAAAAGGGGGTTTCTTTAAGTATTGATAATTAATGAGGCAAAAGATCAGTCAGCCTTAGAAGCATGTTCAGTGATGAAGAAGACATCGTACCAAAACATACTGTGTTTCTGACTACTCATTACTCGTACTGATATAAATTACTGAACTCTTATTGTTGTAATAATAATGAGTGTTTGTTTCCTAGGAATATGAAGCGATCTACCTAGCCAAATTAACCATTAAAATGATGTCACCTATGCAGTTGGGCAGGTCCTTCTCCTTACAAGCTGGGATGCCAGGTTTGTACATAATGTACTGCTAAGCTACCACTGTCTCCTCAATTTCTTTTTATCAGACAGAAACAAATTCAATGGGGTTGACTGGCATGTTATTTACGTATGATGTAACATTAGTTGTTTGTTTGGCACGTCTGAGTCTTGAGGCTGACATAATCTACGCTTACATTGGAACACTTGGAGCCCTCGAGAACTGGCTCATCATTTACCTTTTAAAGCTTCTTTTGTTCTCCCTGAATGGCGGGGACTTCACCCAGCACTGACTACGAAGTGTTCAGGGCTTGAGAAGTTCTTTAATCCAAGAGGGTTTACAGTTATCAAACTGGGTGTGTTGACGTATGCAGTATGTTCAGTTATTATTTTTTTTGTCTCCACATTTCATACAGGAAGCCGTAAACGCAGTCTGGAGGAAGATGAGGACTTTGGAGCAATGCAGGTCACAGCAGCACAGAACGGATAAGCTTTGCTGATATATAGCCGTGTGGAGCAGTGCACTCATTTTTTCCCACATTTTTAATGGGATTAAAAATGTAAATATTTGAACTTTTTCTAAGGGACAGGGGTGGGAGGGCGGCCACTCATGTCTGAGACATGGAGTACGGAGGGGGATCGGGCCAATTTGATAACTTTTTTTTTTTTTCGAGCTGTATGCACTGATGGGAGCTTTTTTGCAGTTTTATAGTATTTAAAGCATTTTGCATTTGCAGCGGGACAGTATTGCAATAATGCACTTTCGATACTTGAATTTGTGTAGATGACCAGAATGGTGCAGTCAGCAAAAGGGAAAGTAGCCAGGACGTCGCCCAGTGGAGGACATGTGAAGAGGAATAGCTAATGCCTTTATTTTGGGAGTAATAGGATTATGGACTAATATCAGGCTTACTGTGGGATAGTAAGGAATGGAAAAATATCCCACTGCTTAATAAAAACGAATCTGACTGAGTCCTGTTCAGCTGTGTTTTTATAGCATAGCGTAATGCTGTGCTTAACAACATTCTTGACAGTATTTGGTTAAATATGATTGAATGTTATCACAAGTTATACTTTTTACTATTTGAACTTTCTGGAGACCTGGCTGTGTATTTTAGTAACTAACAGTAAAAAGCAGTCACTGACATGCACTTTTGAGTTCACTGTCCTACAAATTGTTTGAGCTCTGAGGGCACAGTGCGTCTTACCCAAAAATCGATTGAAAATGTGATTAGTAGAAATGGCCATCCCATAGTTTCCCCGTTTGTATATAAAACATTTGCATAGTTACAACATGAATTAGCATTGTAATACAAATGTCACTGGAAACAACTAGAAGTATAGCCAAAGAAACATGATAGATCATAGAATATTTTATGTGACTATTACATATTTGGAAATAAATTACATTAAATATGTTCCTGTAACTTAAATAAGACTCCATTTATAAACATCTTTTATCCATTTCCCCATCTTAAGTTGTTTCAATCCTACAGCGGTGCTCAAATATCGACCAAATACAAAACTTATAGAACCTTAATTACCCACCACTGCCTCGCGAAATATAAACCTTTTTGTTGACTAGAAATACATTATAACAGTCTTGACTTGATAGTAATGGTCATGTCTTGCAGTATTCAAACCTTCATTAGTTATCCAGCAATACTACTGTCAAAGAAAAAAGCCTGCCAAGATAAAGAACACCTTGTACCAAAGGGGACATATCGGAAAAATTAAAAAAAAAAAAAAAAGTATTAACTATTCACATTAAAAGAAACAAAACTGCTTTTCTTTGGTGATTTGCCTTGAGGATTAATGAAATCTGTGAGACTAAGTCTGAATAATGAACTGTAGTAAACATTGTAATGATTATTTAGTTGCTTAGGAAATATAACTTAATTTGGTACCATCTTTTTTCCCGAGCAATTATATTTACTGACAGTTGCATGGTAGTCAGATATAATTTAAATTCCCTCTGTTAGTACACAGCACATTACTTAATGTAACACAGTAAGACATTTGCAGTAATTGACAATCCTTTCTTTGGATGGTGGGGGAAAATGATGACAGAGCTCCACCCTGGTGAGGTAGCCATGGTTACCAAAGTGGGGGGGAGGTGATTTTAGACTGAGCGGATTTCTTCAACATACATGTATAAAGGTGTGGTCCATGTTTAAAGTTGCTGTTGTCCTCAGTTGGAAAACCGGCACTGCATGTAAGTCTCGTGTGAGGCGGCATATCCAAACTTTTGGTAGAAAGCCACATTGTTGGGTGCACATTCCAGTGTGATTTTATAGCAATTCAGTTTTTTGCTGAGAAGAGTAAGAGCTGAAACTAACCTACAGGGATGGAGGAAAAGGAAAAATCAGCACGAAACAAGATATATCCTAAAAAAGGTCTTAAATATAAAAAAACAGGCCAAAACAAAACGTATTTGTCACACAGGTCTACTCACAGTTTGCCCAGCTGCTTCCCTCTGCACACGTCACTGACTACTACCTCCTCCACCCGGCCCCTCTACAAACAGAACAGAGAGGGTCTTCATTCCAGTCATTTCATTTCAATCATTTTCTACATGTTTGTTCATTATGCTAATTGGATTTGCATAGTTTTAAGGAAATACGAATGTTTATTCATGTGTAAATATTTGGTTTATGGTGGTGAACTGCATTCATTTAAATGTAATACATTAATAGGTAAATTATTTAGGGATTGGTCTCTCGGAGATTTCTAGAAAGAAATTACAGTTGTATCCATCATTAAATATAAGCCAATAGCTTGCCGGGATAGGGCTGGGCAATATATCGATATCGTGATATGAGACTAGATATCGTCTTAGATTTTGGATATTGTTATATGACATAAGTGGTGTCTTTTCCTGGTTTTAAAGGCTGCATTACTAGCCTGACGTGGTCTTAGTCAGATTCCAGTCATATGAACAAACTTCCCGACCTCTCGAATGTTGTGGCTGGGGCTAAGTTTGGCTGGCATCCAGGCTACTGCATTACAGTAAAGTGATGTACTTTTCTGAACTTACCAGAGCGTTCTAGCTGTTCTATTATTTGCCTTTTCCCCGCTTAGACATTATGTTCACATTACTGATGATTATTTATCTAAAATCTTAAGTTTGACGATATTTTGTTAAAGCACCAATTGTCAACCCTAGAATATCGCCACAACATCGATATTGAGGTATTTGGTCAAGAATATTGTGATATCTGTTTTTCTCCCTTATCGCCCAGCCCTATGCCGGGATGTAATTTACCTTAGCACAGGAGTGGATGAATTTGTGCTCTGTAATCAATGTGGCCGTGGCAACAATCTGTCCCAGATGTGTGTCCTCCACCACAACGACGTAGTAGTCTCCCGTCTTCTTCATATGCTCAAACTTTTCTGGAAGCCAACAGAGAACATATGCATTTTTCTTTTCTTTTTTTTTTATTTTCATTGATATTTTATTACATAGGTTTTTATTAAAAGTTTATCTGGAATGAGGGGTTTTTCTCTTCTCAAATGTTTGATCTGATCTATGTAAAGACACCTGTTTTGGCATAAAATTCAAGTTAGAAAACTTGGTACAACTTTAGGATTTTAAATAAAAAACTTAACGGTGAATGTAGCATTGTCCTAAGCATGACTCACTCGTAAACTGCTCTGGTGTGACATCGCCTGTCTGAGTGAGTTGAGACAAAACCTTGAAGAATCCTGGAACATAAAAACAAAACAGTTGGTGAAAATGTCAGGGGGGTGGATACACTCCATCTTTTGTGAATTCCTCATTTATGTTACTGTTATGTTTTATATTTTTATTATATTGCCAAGATCTTCCTTATCCAATGTCAAGGAACAGAAAAAAATGCTTTCCACATCATTTATCATGTTCTTATCTTCAAAATCTCTTGAGAATACAAGTACTGGTCTGGAATATGTTGTCAATCCAGTCTCTGACTCACCCCTGTTGAAGTCTGCCGTACAGAGCGGCCTGAGCACCAGGCCTTCCCCTGGGCTGGATGGGGAAATGGGGGGAGAGAAGGAGACCGTGTTGCTACTCCAGTCTAGCTCCTGCAGCAGAGAGGGCTCAAAGAGTGGAGTCTCGTCCAGCAGCATTCCACAATATCTGCTCAGAAAAAAAACACACAAATAAAATAAACCGGCAAGACCAAAAACACACACACACACACACACACACACACACACACAAATGTGTGTATGGCACACTGCATTGAAAGGCTTTTTCTAATCAATCTAAGATACTGCATCAGCACAATGAGTTAAAAAATGGTCATACTGTCAGCCAGGATTGAAAATATGTTTGTTTGCACAGAACTTTGACCTGACAAATACAGTTTCATTACTTTACTGCCATGCTTCAGTGGTTGATAAGCAAGTTGGCACATTAATGGGCATATCAATATATGAAATATGATGCACATAATCTCTAACAATACACTATGAGGTGATAACATTCTTAAGCATTCATTCATGAATTTCTTTCCAGGATCTGGTCCAGGACATGTAATATGAGATGGGCCCATCCTACAAACGCGTATTCACATAGCAAGGCCAACAACAGGTGTCATTATTAATGCTGTTGGTGGTAGCTTTAACACTTGGAGGTTGATAGTTTTAATCATTTTTTCTGTTTTCCAATTCTTTATTGTACAAAAGTTCATATACAAAGCTACACACAGATACATAGACATTACAAAACAGGAACAAAAGAAAAGACAATACAAAAAAAAAAAAAACTAGCTAGATACCGAGCTACCCGCGTCATAATTCTCGTTTACATGGAAGCAAAACATTACTCTTTAGGGGTGTCATTATTCCCTGGTGACCACCAAGCCACGCAAATAAGAATATAGTTGTGTTAATGGGCTTGTTAATTGCCAAAAAGGCAGAGTGTTTCCCTGCAGTAACTTAACCCGTTACATTTTACCAAACAGCAACAGAAAGAGTTTATCAAAACAGTTAACGTTAGATGAGGCCACTTTCACTCGAGCAAATTATCCAACCCAGCTAAGTTAGCTAGCTAGCTAGAGTCAGAGCTGTAACTTCACATTAAACATTAGCGTTAACGTTACCTCTTTGGGATCGGCTATGCTAAGCAGCTAGCTAGCTAGCTAGGTAGCTTAACTACTTACCAGTAAAAACACCAGAAGAGATGGTCCAGTTGAATTCCCAGACTGAAGTTATGTAAATACAGTGCCAACCGGGCAGTTTTACTACTTATGTAGGAGGTTGGGCTATATCATTCATAAGCTGAACAGCGTGGGTGTTCTTTCTTCCGGCTGCATTCCGCCCGGCATGTATGACGTGGCAGAGATGCTTGAGGTAAGGGGCACAGCCCAATGACGTCAATGGATCAGTAAAAGTACACATCCCAAAATGATTTTACCAGAAACAATTTCATATTATCTCGAACGTGATGCTCTAATCAGTCATCCAGACACATTGTTTTTCACAGTGAAATGTGGGGTTTAACCTGTCAGCACACACACGCACACACACACACAGAGAGAGAGAGAGAGAGATATTGGACTAATAAACTCATAGGTCCATTGTATTGTATACTGGCCACTAGACATTAGGCAGGCTTTGCTATCATTTCCTCTTAAGCAATGTAACTAACTGCTTGATTTTAGATCCGTATTTAAAGAGATGATAGTTCACCACAGATATCCATCAGCCTAGACCAACAAATCATTTACCTACAGCTCCTTACAGAAATCTTAGAAGAAGCACACAGTTTATTCAAAATAAGAAGTCTATACACTGCCGCTATCAAATTTGTATTTTGTTTGTAAAATAGCTGATTTAACCAATTCCATTAGTGGGTCTGTAGTAGTCTGTGTTTGGAAAATGGAGGCAAAGGCGGTTTACATCGACAAAGCATCAACAAAAGTGGGTTTGGCTCAAGAAGAAAGATTAAAATACTATACTTTGTTAAAAAGCTGTAGAAGCTCTGTTTATTGAGTCTGTTGTATTAACATATTTTACAAAAACTAGATTTACATAAAATTATCCATAACTGAACCATTCTTAATTTAGGCACAAAAATACAGGAAAGCTCAGTCCAAAAAGTGTTTCAGTTTTGATTAAATAACCAATGGTTTTGAAAGAAATCCCGTGCATAGGAAAATATATCATGGATATTAAGAGTTGTTAAATAACTAAATGAAAACAAAACTGTCCAATTCTTTTTTTTTTTTACATTATGACTAATTAAAATCTAAATACTATATATCTTCTTTCAACACCCCGAAAACAGAGTTTGAGCAATAAAATGAACACAAAATAAAGATCACAACACTTCAGCTTTTAGTGTAAATTTGTGGGCTGCTCTTTGGGATAAAGTTGAAGGAAACAAAAAAGCACTTGTCTAGATTCATGCAAATCTTACCCCAAACTGCCCTTGCACTGTAACAAGAAATGAAACACGTATAATACAGTCTCCATCTTTGTGTCCATTGATATTCCTCAGCCAGCTCCAGACTTTGAAACGTTTCAAGGGCCCAGTCCATGTTGGACATTACTGTCAAATTTGAACAGATCAAGGATGATTATGTTCCTCGCTAATATCATTTTTTAAATAGCACTCCTCAGTGAGTAGACAGATGCAGCACAAACAGAACACCCTAAACAGAACAAGATTATCGATCATTCAGGTCATAAAATATCTAGAAATATCAAAGGAGACCTGTTATGCTCACTTTCAGGTTCATACTTGTATTTTTCTACTAGAACATGTTTACATGCTCTGATTACACTTATTTTTCCTCATACTGCCCATGGCTGCTGCACCTTGTTCCACCGTCTGAGACGCTCTGTTGGAGCGCCTGTCTCTTTAAGACACCATCCCAAAAGAATCCAGTCTGCTGTGATTGGTCAGCATTTCAGGGTCACTGCCTCCTTTAAAAGGAGTATGGCAGCACTTTCTGCCGTGAAAAATCACCAATAACTTGTTGGAAGCAGAGTATTCAGACACGTCTGAAATCTTTTTGCTCACAGGGAATATTTGAAGCTTTGGCCATGTATAATATGGACATCTGAGATTGTGACATTATAGATATGACAGAAAATAAGAAAAAGCATAACAGGTCTACTTTAAGTCAAAGGCAACTAGATTTGTTAAGTCTTGAAAATGTTTCTTTAAAGAGAGAGCAAGAGTAGACAAAATGCCATCAAAAGACAGTCCAGGAAGTCCAGCTGTCACAGACTTATCGATTTCTACATACCCTAAAAATTCCATAACAATGGGCACAGATACCAAGGACCCCATTGATATATTCAGTAGAAAATAATATTTTCTTATTCAGAGAGAACTGCTTATTATTATTATTATTATTATTATTAGAGGGTAATTTAAGAAAGACTGAGAGGATGACACCCATTGTCATTGTACAAAATGTAATACATCCCCTTTGTTGCCTATGCATCTTAAGGGAAGAGTATTAGAAAAACTAAGATTTACATGCCCACTCCCCCCGTGTTAAATAACAAACCTGTTTGCTATGGGTGATATTACACGCTAAATACAGAACAACCCATGTGGGTCAAAAACACTGTTTGCAGCAGTATTTTTGATAGGAACATTCATATTTGACAGATAGGCTGAACAATACTAAAGTGACATTCTCTTACTCCAAGGTAAGAAATAAAAACATGTTATTTTGCCTACGCTTAATTCACAGTTGAAACCCATAAAATAACACAGAAATACATCAGTTGAGTTTCTCCATTCAGAATACGTAGCTTTCCGCCATCAGCAAAGCGTGAAAATAAAGTCTGATAAAAGGAAAACAAACAAAGACCCAAATAGCTTCTACCTAGTAATGACACCTTCAAACCCCTTTCATACAATACGTGTCTGAATGTAAAGCATGCTCATTTTTGACAGCCAGTCCCAATCATGGCAGAAACTGACTCTCTACTGAAGCTGGTAGCTGCAGCGTGTGGCACGTAAATAGAGGGAAATGCAACCTTGCATTTTGTGACGCTTCACCCATTAATTTATATAATGCTCCAAATACTCTGAAATCAGTGATGCCGAGGCCATTCACAATAGTCCCACCGTTTTAGGCAGCCCAAAACAGTCCAAAGGCCATGTTTGCAATGCTTTTTAATTATTGTTTTGGATACGTGATGACCACTGACTGTACACCAAATGGGGAGGGATTAAATAGCTTTGTCTGTGCCTCCTGGGATGATGATGTGATGAAGCCAATCTGTGTATCAGGGTGCAGGGTCTTGCTGATTTTGCATGCGTCTCTCTGCAGCTGCCGCCATGGTTCTACGTCTAAGCACAGTCAAGTTCAACTCTGGAACAGTGTCCTCCTCCAGTCCTGGCAAATCCTCATCCTCCTGGTCCTCTGGACTTTTGTTCAGATATCTCCTACAGGGAAGTAATAAACAACATATGAGCATGAGAAAATGCAAGATAATGGGGAAAAGGCAACCAGGAATGCCTACCATTAGTGAACAAATGTTCTACTTATTAGTTCTGTGCAGCTGGGCCTTTCAGCTATTCATGCAGGCAAGTAAAGAAGGCCTTTAACATTGCATTTGTCTGGCCTTGGTTCACAGACCGAGACAAACTTGTCTCACAAGGAAGGGTCTCTTTTCCCAAAATCAAATTTGTACAACTCAGCTATGATACATAGTCTAGCGTGGTCACACCCCTGACCTCAAAAAATGTTTTCAAAAACAAGGACATTTCTTTTCCTTTTTTTCAAAATTAAACTTCTTTTGAATATAAAACATAGTGTAGCACCACTTTCTATGAGGTAGAAAACCAGCCAGAGTAGTGTACCAACCTGCGTGCCTGCTGGAGAATCTCTTCTTTCCTCTGCTTTAACATCTTCTGCCTCTCCTCAGCCGACTTAGAGAAGCGACCTCCTCTGATCTCCATGCTGTCTGACTCACTGAGGCCCTGTTCAGCTGCTCCCCTGGACCCTTCCTGCTCATCTGGCCCAGTGCTCCCCTGTGTCGGGGCATGCTCTATAGCCTGACGAAGGAACACAGACAAAATATGTGACAGAGTTAGGCCTGTAAAAATGATTGCATCATTGTGTAATTGTCAATTTTTTTGCATTCTCGCAGTTTCTCTGTTTAACCGCAATGAATTGCTAACATTAGCTAAGGTCTCATAACGAAAAGGAAAGGTGACTGGTAATTGTTGATTTTGTTTAGATAGGCCAAATTGTAATTATTTAAATGATTATTGGTCGGACTATATATTTTTATTATTTCAATTGTTAGTTGTGGCACTTGAGCTTGTACACGTTCATTCACAGTTAGAGAAAATGTGTGCTAGGCTGTGTGCTTGTGTTATTACAATATCTGGGTCACATAACAGTGATATATAACAAAAGATGTATCCTGGAGTTTATTCAAAACTTTTTCGAAAATTTGACTGAAAGAAACTAATTATATTGTTAATCGCAATTATTTCTGAGACAATTAATTGTACAGCAAAATTTGGAATTGTTACAGCTCTAGACGGAGTGTTGCATTCTGGCTTTTTGAGTAAACCATACAAATGTGATCAACCTGAAACAGAGAGCCAGGAAGCACTGTCAGCTGGAGAAATCAGGAGAGCATTATGTAATCATAACACGGTTAGCCTTTTCAGAGGCATCAATGAAAAAAATGGCACCGCTATTAACATTTAATCCCTAGCGCAGGGGTCTTCAACCTTTTTGTAAGCCAGGGACCCCTCAACTTAAAGAGAGATGGAGCAGGGACCCCCTACTATATACAATGTATAACATTAAGTTGTATATTAACCTGGGCCTACAACAACATTGGGCAGCCTAAAGCCTTTATACATACCTTTTTAGTGCATAGAATACTAAGCTAGTAAAATAATAATTGTCAGCATGATTTTATATATCATGTTTTAATGTAAAACATACATGTGGCACAGTGAATCCTTAGGATGAACTGTATCTGTGGATCTTAGTAGCTACCTTACCTATGGGCCAGTAAGCCTATACTTGCCTTGTGAAGCTGATTTATCATTTTGCATATAATATGCTAGATTCATATTAAGATATTTTAATTATTATTTAATTATTATAAGATATTTTTAATTTTCTTAACTTTCAAAAAATGTACAAAAATTTGGCAGCCCCCCCCCCCCCTGCAGTAACTCTGAGGACCCCCTAGGGGTCCCGGGCCCCCTGTTGAAGATCTCTGCCCTAGCGGACTGACCTGCGTCGGGAAAGGCACCTGGATGCGTCCCTCCAGGATGTTGTCAGTGGTGACCTCCACAGAGCGAGTCAACTGCAGATCCTGCATCACCAGATAGGAGGGCACCTGAGGGAACATCTCCTGGATCTGATGGGCCTGATGACCGCAAGGTACATGGAAACAGAAGAGAGCAATAGAAAAAGAATTTAGAGAAAGATTGTTGGAGAGCAGAACATAACAAGTGGTTAAAACTAGATTTTTTTTGTAAGGTTAACACAAACAGTTAAACATACAGTATTGGTGATTTTAAAAGTATAAAACCATTAAATATTTTGTGTTGTACTATGTAATATACTTGGCATCTTTTGTAACCAACAGTTTCGGTTTAATCTGTTGGTTAAATAAAGACGTTATCACTATGTCAACACAGATTTACCAGGAAGTCAAATACCACGTAATTAAAGCATCGAAGTTAAGAGCATTTGGCCCACGTTACACAACTCAGGTAACTGGAGTGAAGAGTGAGACCAATGAATGGCACAATTGGCAAATTATGTATATATAAAAAAAACTGTTAGCAAATGTCTTGAAAGAAAATTCAATACCTGGCCTTAAATTTCTATCTGTGTATCATCTCTCAGATAACCAACAATAATTTTATCAGATTGTAAACATAAACTCACCATGGCCATGAGCTGGGAGTTGTTGGCCTGAGCAATGCCCAAGATATTGGTGGTGTGCATTACTTCCACTGAGAAACTGGGCAGCCAGCTGGCAATGCGAGATCCTGTAAGAGAATGTATGGATTTTATAATTTATTGTAACAAACAGCCTATCCGATGGATTTGTGTCCGACGGACTTACCATCAAAGTGGAAGAAGTGATTGTGCTGGTTGATATGTGGTCTAGCATCTGGAGCAGCTCCTACTGGGCCGATGTTGTCTTCCAAGCCCCCGCCCTGCTGCTGTCCTCTCGCCTGGCCCCCGTCCCCATTAATGTTCAGGGATGTCCGACATGTTGGACACGAGGTGTCCTGCTCCAGCCATGAGCGCAAACAAGAGCTGGAAACACACACACGCGCACACACACACACACACACACACACACACACACAAAAACACCTCACAAATGTCATTATGGCATTTCTCTGTATAAAAACTTGAGATTCATTTCAGGTCTCAGAACAAGTCTTCTTTAGAAAAATATCAGGGTCTGTGCAGGGAAACGTACTGAAGATGAAAATATTCACCAAACTGCTATAACTCTAGGGCAGCAGATACATATCCATACAAAAAGAAAATCAGATTACAAAAGCTAAGAACAGTTCTGCAGTCAGATCTGCTACAAAAAATATATCCATTGCTTTGGGCACTAGCCAAATTAGTAATGTGCATTCAAGGCGGGTATATCTGGTTGCCTGCTATTCCTGAACTCTCTCCTTTCACCATCTTTATTCTTTTTACTCTTTCTAGGCTACGGAACTACAGGTCAGTCATACAAGTAAAACATCGGACTACATATATAAACCATGCAGGCATTGCAAATTAAAAAAAATGCTTTACTTGTGGAAGAGATGGCCACAGGGTAGTTTGCGTGCTGTCAACATAGTATCCCAGCAGATGGCACAATCATCATCATTAGCTGCCAGCTCCTCTGCAGTAGCAACTGCAAATCTGCACAAATAAGTACATACAAATAATGATGAAACAAGGAATAGTTGGATTCATTAGAAATAACTGAATTAAACAAACAAAGCACAAAACTATGAGGTGAAAGGGGGAAAACAATTAAATCAAGATAATTTTATCACCTGGCCTCCATGTTGTTGATGACACGAAGGTAGTTCTTGTGTCGGCGGACACGGCGCTGAACCTCATGGAAGAGATACCGCAGCTGCATGAAGATAACCAAGCTTGCCATGGACAACCAGATGTTTCCAAAAAGCTAACAAGAAACATATGGACAAAAAAAAGAATAGGAGAGTGGAAAAAGAGACGGGGACAGACTACATTTTTATATCACAACATGCCAACACCTGTTCCCTCTGTGTCTTACCAGCATATGGATATGGTGCATGAGGTCCAGGAAGAGCATAGCCAGCTCCATGATGAAGTCTGTGTAATAGACATATGTTCCCTTACTCTCCCAGGTCCCTGGATGGTTCAGATCCCACAGATGAATGGAATATCTGAGGGGACACGCGCAACTCTATCAGGCAATGAAACACAGGTGATATTGAGACAGTATGGTGGATGATGTGGCCCTTATCTTGGATAGGGATTGGAAAATCATAATGCATTAAACAAAGATGGTGTACAAGTATCATGGTATGATAAAACAGGTATATTGCTATCAGAAGCAACAAATTGACAAATCAGGATAACAGGAAAAGAGATAACAGTGTTATAATGACAGATAATCAAAGTTCACAATTTCCTCATAATTGTCCTATGCATAATAGCATTGGCAGTGGTGGCCTAAAGGTTAAAGAAGCAAGCTTGTGTGTGGCCGGGTTAGCTCAGTTGGTAGAGCAGGCGCACATATATAGAGGTTTATTCCTTGACGCAGAAGGTCCAGGATTCGAGTCCGACCTCGACAATTTCCTGCATGTCTTCCCCCTCTCTCTCCCCTTTCATATCTAGCTGTCCTATCCATTAAAAGGCAGAAATGGCCAAAAAATAATCTTATCTAAGGTTGTGACCAGGAGGTCACAAGACCGGACCGACAGGATAAAATCTGGGTGGGGAAAGTGAAAGAGCAGCACTTGTCCCTCCCTCATTACCACCACCGCCCTTGAGCAAGGCCCTTAACCCCAACCGCTCCAGTGGAGCTGCTCAGTGGCCAGCAGATCAGACTGTGGATGTACTGGGCAGCTTCCAGGTATGAATGTGGAACTGTGTGAATGTGACAGGTCGTCGTTGCAAATGAGAATTTGTTCTCAATCGACTTACCTGGATAAATAAACCCCATAATCCATTGTGTGTAGTAACACATGTTAAACACAAACCAAGGTAACAATGTAAAATCAGTTAATTTTTTTATAGTTAAAGTAATGCGCAGTTAGTCATCACAAACATTATTTGCTATGTACCAAGCCAGACTGTGAACAGTTTAGGTTGTAATGTTAGACTAATATCTATGAGTATCTATGAGCGCCTCAGCTGATTAGAGTCGTTTCCGCTACTGGCATAATCCTGATCACTCTCTATGGGACAAAGAAGCCTTTCACACTTGTGTAATGGACCCGGAGAAAAACAAATGGTGTAGCCAACCCTAAGCCTTTGATTCTAAATCTGCACAGGCTGTCATCCGTACTGCTGCAGAGTGCACACATGCATGCATGTGTAAGAAGGCTTTGAAGGGACTTACCGCATGATGACATGCCCAGTGCGTACAGTCACCAACAGACACTAAAGGAAAAAAGGATACAGGTGAACGTGGAGAAATTCTGGTGGTCTACTTTCCATAGATATGGATAACAAAAATATGACATTTCAGTTGTGACTTTCAAACAAATGTAACTACCTGAAGGAATGTTTTGTGCTAAAAAAAAAAAAATGGAGACTACTGTAGCTTCTGTATTTAAATAAACAAGCCTTTCTCAACGGTAGACATTTTGACTTGTCGTAGCAGTAAAAGCACAGTTTTAACTGGAAACATTTGGGTTGATTCCAGTGCCCCAGTAAGCTATACTCGTGAGCCAGCATGCACAATACTGGGGCCCTGGAACTGGCACACTTAAATCAAATGCAACTATTATTTATGTTATAAATTACAACTGTGCTTTTCCTGCCATAAAAGAGGTTTGCAGTTTACAATATGGCACATGGAAAACATAAATCTGCCCAGGCACATTTAAGACATAAGCATGTTAAATAAACTGAAATCTTTAAGAAATACATGGGCCTAACCAAAAGCTTAAAAAGTCCACAGTCAATATGTCATTGTCCACACACCGCCCACCATTATTACAGATGTGGCTCCAGGTTCTCACCTCTGCTGCCATAAAGGAGAGGGTATGCATGCCATGAGAAGCTCCCAGCAGACCACAGCCCACAGCCAGACCACAGCAGTCCAGCAGCAGGGAGACCAGCAGACAAAGCACTCGTACATGGCTGTTCATGGGAGTGGAGGGCGAGAAAGACAGCTGTATGGAAGAAAATGTGAATTATAGGTGGGCTGTGCCTCTCTCAAAGTGTTTCCCTTTCCTTATGTCCTAGGTTTTCTTGATAGGGTCTTTGAATTCTTGGAGGGTTTGTGCTGCATAACACATAAAAATGCACTAAGACATTTCATCTGGGCTACACAAATAAAGCTAAAAAGTCGTAAATATTTAGGAATGCATTGCAGATTTCAGTAGGCAACGCATTCAGACCAAGTGTTTTGTATTAATGTTCACAATCTCATAGTACAGACAATTCTGACATTTAAAGAATATAACTAAACAATACAAAATCTGCACATTCTTCATAAACCATGCAGTTGTTGATGACAAACAGCTAAATGAAATAGAATAAAACAATACATTTAAAAAGGGGAATATTTCAAAATCAAAAGAATTAATTTAGCCACCAAAGAACATAAGGTGTTTTGCCTGCCACACACATGCTACACACACACACTTTCTACTGTAATGACTGGGAGGAAAAATGAACTTTTCCCTTCAAAATTGTACACAACCAGTTTAAATCAATAGACTCCTCACACAGAACCCCTAAAACATCTATGTACTGACAAACATTGCTTAAGACCGTAAACTCACAGTCTACAGTGAATAGAGAACGATAAGGACCTCATTACAAACATTCTGAAAGAAATCAAATAGATTCCTTCAATGCTGTAAAGCTTTAATACCAAGGTTTCCTCGGCACAGTGACAAAACTATATACCTATCAACTTTAGCAGTTTAAACTACATGCGTCATACTCAAACAAAACCTGGAACCCACAGAAACAGGAAGGAAGACAGCTGGGCTAACACAACTGACAGACTGGGAGACAGAAACAAAGACTTGAAGACAGCTAGACATACACACAACCACTTGTAGCACAGTGCATTCATTAACACACATACAAACTGGTACATTTTTACAGCCAGGCAGGCAGAAATGTCCCTAGTAGGCCAGTCAGCAATGCATTACATCACAGGCAACATGCCAACTTAACTCCTGTTTTAAATAGCAGTGCTTGTAAGGTGGTCAATTAAATTTGATATTTTGTTTTCCCCAACATGCAGACCACAATCTGATACAGGGACATGTCAATCAGCAGCTTAACATGCCAAAACAAGGAACTATTAATAGATCCAGAGCTGAGAAGAGTACAGTTACTCTCAGACTTTTGGGGGGACACTCCCCACACCTTTTAAAAAGACCACTTTATAAAGCTTGAAAGTACATGCCGGTGTTGTCAAACGCCAGGCTTCTGGCCCCCTCCCATTTACTCTCAGTCCTTGTGAGTAACAAGGCAGCCACAAAGACAGTGGATCTAGTCCTATATCAGGTTCACTGTGTAGCATTAATAGGAACATGCTTCATTCAGGGACATGTAGGCCTATCTATTATACCTTATAATATATCTTAGCAAAGAAACAGAGAAAACTTGCTGTACACTGTTGTGAATAAGCCCTAGAGTTATTTGTGTTTATCGTATAGATCCCAATACCTGCTTATGCCATACTGTACTGGCCATTTCCAATGCCT
This sequence comes from Gymnocephalus cernua, assembly GCA_023631565.1. Classification (NCBI taxonomy): domain Eukaryota; kingdom Metazoa; phylum Chordata; class Actinopteri; order Perciformes; family Percidae; genus Gymnocephalus; species Gymnocephalus cernua. Next base: position 10,066,766 of record CM042426.1, on the reverse strand, counting down.
GAATCTATGGTAATGTGGAAATCATTTTAAAAGATAATTTGCAAATTGTTCTTAACTGACATTTTTAAACAAATATTTATGTCCTGTCTGAACCTGAACAAATAAGAGTCTGTAGCAAAAAATAAATAAAACTCTAGGTACAAATGACAACAGTGTCCTATACCATGACAAATCTACTTCAGAGGTGTATGCTTTCAAGGCAAGAAAGAAACACATTTAAAAGAGCCTTAGTCACTATAAAATTACCCAGAAATTAAAATGTCATCTTTAAAGTTAGTGGCCTATCCAAAATATCAGGTGTTGGCTTATTTCTGATATGTTTGTATTGATACAACTTCTGTTTTGTATTGTAGACTGATTGGTTGGTTGAACATATGGTATAATAGTTATTGGATTGGAAAATTGTGACGAAAGTATATTTGGAATGATAACGGAATCATAATGTCATAATTCAATACATTTGGTGTAATGTCATGCCCTTGATTACCAGACAAGGTAGATAGTCATAAACCAGAGTTAGGTGCACAGGAATGAGTAAAAAAACAATGGTGTAGTAGTTTATAATACTTACGTATTCAAACCGGTCTTTGCAGAGCTGTACCATGAGGTGGAGAAAGACCAGGGCAGAGAACCACAAACACCACATGACCACCTCCTCCACTGTCTGAACGTTCAATACGCCAAAGATGAAAATGAACTTATAGAAGATGAAGTTCCAGAACTTATCTTTCAGATGCTGAGGAACAAACACAGAGCAAATTAGATGCATTTTTTTCTGATAGGTCTAGAGTCAAGTAGAGCTGCTTAATACCCCAGGCATGAAAGTAGTTCATCATTTGTTCAACACTGTTCTAGACACAGACTCACCTGCTTCTCACTGACCCTGAGCGGGCCAAACACCACATACTGAATCATTTTAGCAGTTAACATCAAAGAGCAGCAGAATGTGTTGACCAAGACCTAGGGGCGTACAGAGAAGAAAGTGACAATTAGTTGTTTTGTGAGATAATCCTCATCTTATCAAACAAATGCAAAGTCCTAAACTGGATGACACTCACCCATACAAAGAGACTGTCAGTGGCAAGATACCACAGGATTGACAATTCTGTGTCACTAATATCATTGTTTAGATGTTCAAGATGTTCCCCTTCAGAGGGAGCAGGTGTTTCATCAGTTTCCAAGACCCCAAAGCCTGGATCAGTCACAGTGGTGTAGGCACTAAAGATGCTGCCAGCAAGCAAAGCCACACTCAGTGCTGTGTAGGTCTGCAGGCTGGGCCAAGGGAACCTCTCCAAAAACAGCAGAGGCATTGCAGTGTTTACAGTCCACTTGTCAACTCGTGACAATGGTGTATGTCCTGATCCACGTAATCAAAATCTGTGAGGGCAGAAGTGAGTTAACGACGTAGCTATCGTGGTCCAAACATGCGTAAACATTAGCTTTGTTACATACAATGCACTGACTGGACTGGATTTGGTGAAATGTAAAAGGTTAAATCACCCAAACAGCATGAAAACCGTGGGCCCGCGATCGAATTGGCCAACATTAGTGACCTAGCTAGCTATTCGCTAGATGTAACGGTAAATAATAATGAAAATACTAATAACAATAGGAGTTCACGCCCTAACATTGGTTATTTAGCGTTACCTGGCTAAAGTTAACGTAACTGAATAGCTTACTTGTTAGCTAGCTAAAATTAGCAACGTAGCTAGCCACTGTTAAGCACCAGACAACCAGCTCGTATTAAATCGCACTTACAGTTTGTCCCAGATTTAGTTTAACACAATATCCCACGTCCCTCGTTGTATTCAGTGCTTTACTTTTAGTGCAGATGCACTGAAAACATCGTCATTGTCAACATCGTCATATTTATTTCATCGAGAATGCAGCTGGCTGAGAGGAACCTTCTTCTTTTTCCTTCTTCTTCTTCTATGAAGTTAGACGGCAGCTAGCATTCTTACTGTTGCACTACTGCCATCTTCTGGAGTTAGCTAGCTAGTTAACTCTCCTACAGTGTCCAGTAGGCCTATGTCAGATTTTCCTCATCTCTTAATACATCCATGATCAAACCCTTTCACAGGAAGCTGGCAAGCATATTCTGCCTTGTCCACTTTCACCACACATACACTAGTAGTATGTTATTACTCCTGCTCCTGTTAGCCGTTTCATTTATTCTAACATGTCCTCCTTTCTCTCTGATACATACAACCCCAAATCAGAAAAAGTTGGGATAGTATGAAAAACACAAATAAAAAAAGAAAGTAGTGATTTCTAAATGTACTTTGACTTGTATTTCATTGCAGACAATGTGAACACAAAATATTTCATGTTTTATCTGGTCAACTTAATTTCATTTGTAAATATACATCCTTTCCTGTCATTCAGACCTGCAACACATTCCAAAAAAGGTTGGGACAGGAGCAATTAAGGGCTAGTAATCAGGTAAATTGGTTAAATAATGATGTGATTTGAAACAGGTGATGTCAACAGGTGATTGTAATTATGATTTGGTACAAAAGCAACATCCAAGAATCCAACATGGCTGCTCCCTGTATTGACAGTTTTGAAAGCTGTAGTAACATAGTTATAAGCACTTCTGTGTTATTTGTGTCACACTAAATCAGTCGTACACGCAGCGCTGTCTTCTATCTGTGTTGTCACGTGGTTTGTATGCACAAAAAACAGCGTATGCGTTGTTTAAACTGGCATTGCTAACAATGGCTAACCTGGCTAGAGCTAATGAAAACAATGAAAATTCGACTTGCAAAAAGAACACATTCAACTCGTGTGTGTGACGTCATTCCCAGTTGCGACCTCCGACTTCCGAGGCAAAAAGAACGCACCAGTACTCGGTGGTTGTACGAGTTCCGAGCTCGTAAATACGAGGTCAGGGGGCATGTTTACGACTTTGACCTCGTAAAAAAGAGTTGCGAGGCAAAAAGAACGCACCATATATGTCAATGCTAATTTACTAATCTGTGGGTAGGAGATGTAGCCTAATTCTCAATTTAATGTAATTGTTCCCACTTTTTTTGACATTGGAGGCATGTTGCCAGGGTTCAAAATTAGCACCATCTACCAGCCAATTGCAACAATGAACAATGGACCAGCTCTTCACTCTTGCAAGGATCCTGGAGGGAGCCTGGGAGTAGCCTATGCCCATCCGGTCTACATGTGTTTTGTGGATCTGGAGAAGGCGTATGACCAGGTCCCCCAGAAGATAGGCCTAGTGTGGGAGGTGCTGCGGGAGTAGCCTATGGGATGAGGGGGTCCCTCTCCGGGCCATCCAATATGTGTATGACCAAAGCGAGAGCTTTGTCCGGGCTATCGGCAGTAAATCGGACTCGTTTCAGGTGAGGGTTGGCCTCTGCCAGGGCTGCGATTTGTCACCAATCCTGTTTGTAATATGAACAGGCTATCAAGGCGTAGTCGGGGTGGGGAGGGGTTGCAGTTCGGTGGGCTCGGGTCGCTGCCCTTTGCAGATGATGTGGTCCTGATAGCATCGGCCTGTGACCTTCAGCACTCACTGGATCGGTTCGCAACCGAGTGTGAAGCGGCTGGGATGAGGATCAGCACCTCTAACTCTGAGGCAATGGTTCTCAGCAGGAAACCAATGGAGTGCCTTCTCCAGGTAGGGAATGAGTCCTTTCCCCAAGTGAAGGAGTTCAAATACCAGGGGTCTTGTTCGCGAGTGAGGGGACAATGGAGCAGGAAATTGGTCCGAGAATTGGCTACAGTAGGCCTACTACCGCCCCTATAGGCTATTAGGCTACATTCAATTGATCACACCGTTGTGACGAAAAGAGAGCTGAGCCAGAAGGCAATAAAGCTCTCGATCTAGGCTACCGGTCAATTGTTCCTACCCTCACCTATGGTCATGAAGGCTGGGTCATGACCGAAAGAACTAGATATCCTATGGTAGCTACAAGCGGCCAAAATGGGTTTTCTCAGGAATGTGCTGGCGTCTAAGCTCAGTCAGAAGCTCAGTCATCCGTGAGGAACTCGGAGTAGAGACGCTGCTCCTTTGCGTTGAAAGGAGCCAGTTGAGGTGGTTTGGGCATCTGGGCGCATAGGTGTTCCAGGCACATCCAGCTGGGAGGGGGCCTTGGGGAAGACCCAGGACTAGGTGGAGGGATTATATCTCCAGCCTGGCCTGGGAACGCCTCGGGATCCCCCAGTCGGAGCCGGTTAATGTAGCTCGGGAAAGGGAAGTTTGCGGTCCCGTGCTGGAGCTGCTGCCCCCGCGACCCGACCCCAGATAAGCGGACGAAGATGGATGGATAGGTACCAGCCAATTGCTGGCAAAATATGCAAGTGGCTGGTAGATTTGCTTCACTTACCAGCCAAAAAAAACAATGGTAATCTATTGAGTGGCTGGTAAAATGTTAACGTTCACTAGCCATTTGGCTGGTGGAAAAAAAGAGTTAATTTTGGACCCTGGATGATGTTGCACACGGTCAGCCACATCAGAATGAACAACATAACCCTCTGAACTCACTCACTAAATCTGCATGTTAATTTCTTTCCTTAAGATAAAGTCATTCCAAATTTACCAACAGAGTTTCTAGTAACCAAGTATTGTGTTATAGGCTAGCTATTATAGATTATTGTATACAAAACACATTTTCATATACTCTCAAGTCTATTGCTGCTGCATCTCCAGCAGCCAAAACTTGATTTTGGTGTTCTTTACCTCTTCACCTCTCAAGATAGTCTAGTCTGGATCAATATTTTAACCTTAATTTCCACTAGAGACTGAAGTATTGAAATTGAAAGTTTCACATCTGAGAGCAGTGCAGAATCAATGTCAATGTATAGGCTACTTTAAAATTTACTTTGAAATAACAGCTACAAGTGGAATGCATAAATAACTTGAATAAGCTATATGGAGCACTGGTATTGATAACAACACAAAATACTAGTGAAAGCTAAAATGAATGGAGGAAATTGGGTTGTATATTAGATTTAAAAAAATCCATAGTATCCTGTGCTCAGAAATAATTGTGACTGCACTGGTGAAAAGGCAAGTGTTGTTAATAATTAACTACTTAAATGGTTGACATCTATGCAATAGATCTGGTTGACAGAGAGTCCAAAGTTAAGGTGTGTGGGAGCATTGTTACACTGCAATTGCAAAGGTTGTTGGGGGAGAAAAAGGATAGTAAGGGACAAGAAGGACACTAGCTTAGCTTTTCATCTGCCATCTCAGAAATACTGGCTATATGCAATATATGTATCATGAAATGTGGTCAGTCCATTATTAAGGTATTCCATTGTGCTGAATAAAGTTTATTTCTCAAGCACAGGTGGTTATACGATGTGTCTGGTGATGGCGATAACCTGTGGAAAAGAGAGAGAAATAGCATGCTTTGAGGAGGAATAAGAAGTGGTTTAATGTATTTATTATATTGAATTGTTGATTATTGCAGAAAGACACAGTGACTGTTGTTCAGCAGCTACAGTGTCTTCCTGGGAAGCTGGATACAGGGTTTTTTAAGCCATGCCAGAGCAGAGGGTGGCAGTAATGCACAGGATTATGGATCTCAACCATTCCAAAATTACAAAAAGTAGGAGCAGATTCCTCCAGAAATAGGAAAATTGAGGTTTAGTCAGCGCTTTGTAGAAAGTAACCATAAAAGACCTTGACTTTTTTTGTTGCCATGCAGTGACTGAAGGTAATCATTCCATGGCAATCAAATAACCTATGTATTTACATTATTCCTGACTTGTTCCATTACTTGGTTGCTAACCAAATCATGATCATAGAACAGAAACAGAAAGTTCTTTGGAATAACAGCTGTCTAAGAGTAAATTGAATAGCTTTCGGTGCTTGTCCTTTCAGTTCCTGTCTCTGAATAGTCCTGTGAGAAACTTGTTTCCTGTTCAATTTATCCATCAAGGGAAGTGAAGACTTGCTTGTACAGCACTTTGTTTTTCTTTTCATGCAGACGCCACTGTCAGCACATACACTTTTGTCATGAACCACGCAGCTGAGCAGTTGCCTTCAGAGGAAATGGCCCCTGAGGAGTTTGACGGTGGGACCGCAGTGGCTTGTGTGATCCTGGGCCTGTCCTTCCTGGTAGGAGCTCCGGGGAACCTGCTGGTTATCTGGACTATCTTGAGACACGTCAAGCAGCGTTCCCACACTGTGGTGCTCATCCTGCACCTGGCTGCTGCAGACCTGCTGGTCCTCATCACCCTGCCTCTGTGGATCTACTCCCTGGTACACACCTGGGTGTTTGGAGAGGCCTTCTGCAAGGTCTTGGTGTACATTGTCAGTGTATGCATGTTCAGCAGTATCTTCTTCATCACCCTTATGAGTGTGGAACGGTATTTAGCCATCTGTCACCCATTTGTGATGATGCGCTGGAAGACCAAGAGCGTTATGAACAGATGTCTTGTACTTTTGTGGCTCCTTGCTCTGCTTCTAGGAGTGCCTGACGTACTGACAAAGCCTTCAGATGACAGCGATGGAACTGAGCAGTGTTTTATCAAGGAATACAGCTCTGTGACCCAAGTGATTATCTTGTTATGTCTGGAGACCTTGGGGGGCTTTGTAGTTCCTTTTATCATTCTTAGTATTTGTTACTGTCTAGTAGCTGCCAAGCTCAGAAAAATGAGTTTCATATCCAAACAGAAATCCATGGTTCTTGTGCACGCTGTGGTTCTAGCCTTCACACTGTGCTGGTTGCCTTACCATATCATCAACATTACTGATCTGGTTTGCATCCTGAGATCTGGCACAGAACATGAATGTATTCCGAAGAGTGTTGTCTTTAGCTCTGGTGCCCTTGTTTTCATCAGCAGTTCAGTGAATCCTGTGTTATATGCCCTCTTTGCGAGGAACTTACGAGGGAGTCTGGAAGAGTCCCGACTGGTCAGGCTGTTCCAGGAAATGGCCACTCACACCATCAAACTCAGGGAGCTGGTAGTACAACAGCAGACTGGCCAGATGGCAGCAAATACACAGGTAGAGCTGATGTCTGCCTGAAAAAACTAAATCCTTTAAACTGTGATGCAACGGAAATGTTGTTTGTTTTCTGCAGTGACTTAAGGGACTAAACTTTACTATGAAGGCCTATATATGATCAAAGGTTTTGAAAGCCTGTATGTCATATGTAAATAGTGCTGACGATTGTTATGTGTTCATGTGATTCATATCATTAGCACTTACCCTCCTATCTTTGTTTCACATTTACCCTCAGATTTCAATGCAAACACATGATCGCAGTCTTTACACGTTTCTCGCTGTTGATGATAATTTATTGCTTTATAGTTTAAAAATTTGAAAACTTTATAACTTGATACGCTCCTGTATTGTGCAATATGTTTTCTGTATTACAATTAATGAGGTTTCTGTTTTCTGAATTGAAAAAAATGAAATACAGCTAGATCAGTGTTTTTGGAAACTGCAACAATAATTCAATTTTTGTTGATAATTAAAACTTAATGAGTTTATCATTCTCTGATTTTAATTCAACGCGGAACTTGACTAATGTTCTTGCTTTCTGAATGTGAAGCAATTATTTCCCATGACACTTACAGATGTAGTCATTATCTTACCAAGAACAGAAGTTGGCAAAGGGTTGCAAACCAATGTTACTTCCATTTAACTCAAATAACAAGCTATGAGTCACATCATTTCAGTGAATCCGTCCAAAAACATACACTTCTCTCATTATAGAGACTCTTATTATGAGGCAAAGGGTCTCCTCCTTGTGGAACAAAATATCATCAGGCCAGTTTCTAAAAGTGCTCCTTTACACAACAGACCTGTATCCATCATGTTAGTTAAATCAAACTGTGAAAGACATGGTTATCTACAGTAGGACATATTTTTTAGACAGTTTAAAAAATGTTACGACGAGCAAGGTTTTGCTTCATTGAAAGAATTCACATATTTTGTTGTTTTCCATCTAATTTGATTTTTTTTGTATATCATGGAAGTTTCATAAACTTAGTCCTCATACAGATCCTCATTAAATTGCCGTGGTTTATGTTATGTATTGTATCCATAGAGTTGCTCCGACATTTACCCTCTGGTGGAGCATCTGAGATCATTTCATTTTTGAGATCACTTTAATTTCTGTTTGTAGATTTTTCTTTTACTTATTTGAAACTCCTTTACTTTTAATCCATAACCTGAGATGAAAAATGAACCTATGACGAATGTATGAATCACCTCTCTGTGTCTCAAATAGCCATGTGAGGAATCCCCTTTCCTGTGCTGTCCATTCTTAAAGGGAAGTGAAGACTTGCTTGTACAGCACTTTGTTTTTTTCTTTTCATGCAGACGCTACTGTCAGCACATACACTTGCAGCATGAACAACTCAACTGAGCTGTCTTCCTCATTGGAAATTGCAATGGCCCCTGAGGAGTTTGACGGTGGGACCGCACTGGCTTGCGTGATCCTGGGCCTGTCTTTCCTGGTAGGAGCTCCGGGGAACCTGCTGGTGATCTGGACTATCCTGAGACACGTCAAGCAGCGTTCCCACACTGTGGTGCTCATCCTGCACCTGGCTGCTGCAGACCTGCTGGTCCTCATCACCCTGCCTCTGTGGATCTACTCCCTGGCCCACCACTGGGTGTTTGGAGAAGCCTCCTGCAAAGCCATGGTGTTCATGATCAACGCCTGTATGTATAGCAGCGTTTTCCTCATTACCCTCATGAGTGTGGAGCGCTTTGTGGCCGTGCGCCACCCCTTTGCCTCGGCTGACTGGAAAAGGAAAAAAGCTTTAAATAAAGTTCTGCTAGCTCTGTGGACTGCAGCATTTGTGTTCAGCATACCGGTCATCCCAACTCAGGTTGTAGGGACGCATGCTGGTGAGGAGCACTGTCTGTACCGGTTGTACACTTCTGTGACCCAGGAGCTGGTGTGTGTGCTGCTAGAAACACTTCTGGGCTACATATTACCCTTCACCATCCTCGTGGTCTGCTATGGCTGCCTGTGCAGCCGGATTACTCAGATGAGCTTCAAGTCCAAGCGTAAGTCCACAGTGTTGATTGCCAGTGTAGTGGTTGTGTTTGCCATTTGTTGGACACCTCATCACATAGGAAATGTCCTCTCGCTCATCATCCTGGCCACTGAAAACTCCCTCCCGGACGCAGCAAAGAATATGGAGAGCGTCAGGAGCACCATGACTTTCATCGCTGGAGCCATGGTCTTCATCAGCAGCACTGTTAACCCCATCCTCTACATGTTTGCGGCTCGCTCCTTCAGGAGCTCCCTGCGTGACACCGGCATCCAGAAGCTGTTCCGCCATATCTCCAGCACCTCCCCAGGTGAGGGCAATAAAGAATTGTCCTTTGTGTCCAAGAGACAGAGCAATCAGACAAACAGTTCTCAGTGTGTGTCTGAGTCAAAAGACCAAATGGACATTAAATAAAAATGTGTAAAAATAATCTGTCCTGATATTGAACATGTACTGTATGTAGTGTCTGTGCTGTGTGTAGATATTCATGACATTCAGATATTCATATTCATATTTTTAAATGAAGGAAATGTTGCCTGAAATGAAACTCATTTTGTGTGAAATTACAACACAGAAAAACAAGAAGTCTATATCTGTGCAATACTTGTCCAATTCTGTAAATTACCTGTTTTACATGCATCGTTTTTGTGTTGTGTTTCTTTTTTAGAATGGTGAACATATATTTATAAATATGTTATATATTATGTATTCCATATTGTATTCATAAATAGCACAATAAATAATCATGTAAAAGAGACATGGTATTGATTATGTTTTTGATTCTGTCTACAATTTTCTTTTAATTGCCAGTAGGTGTGGGAACAGAACACAGATGTTCATCTGGTAATCCTGTGAGCCACTTGTTTTTTTTTTATGCTTTTGCCACAGAGAAATATTTTACTCACAGCTATGGCTGTCTTAAATAGAGTTGCTGTGTCGTTCTTTGTCGGGAAACTAACATCTCTGATACAGTCTAATTGGGAACTCATGTAACAAAACTGTTGTTCAATTCACCTAATGAGTTTTCATCATAGAATCCATAACATACGACTTTGTAAAAATGTTTTTCTCTCGTGACAAGGTGGCATCCCACTACAGACAACAGCCAGTCTTTCAACTTCCTCTCAATGAAAAGATTGCAAAATGTAAAACTTCATGTTCCCTTTGTCGAGCAGCAAAAAGCGGAATCATGTTGTAATGTTCATCCCAGTCTTATAAAATCTAAACCTGAGAGTTCAGTGTTATACTATTTCCTGATATTTTTAAAATGCATATGTCAGTCAGATAATTATAATATGCTTTTATCATAGCATCTTAAGTTTATCTGTTGCCAAAACTGCAGTACACAAAACATGTCCTAACTAACTGAGACAAAACCAGTAGATGGCAGTGGCAGTGGTTTTTTTTTTTTTTTTTTAGTTTTGACTCCTTTTCACTGCTGCCTTGCTTCATATTCCTTACAAACAAATATGCCTGTGTTGACAGTGAAAAATGGAACCAAGCAGGAGACATCCTTTCTATACATTTTACAACTTTGAACAAATTAAGAAGAAAAATGTAGAAATGTCACTTTGCATCTAACTTGGTAACATTGACTTCACTTTGATAGGACTTGAAACTATTTGACATTTCATACTAATGATTTTACCGTGGGGTGACATTTGTATGTTGTGTTAAATGAGGTGGCTTATGTGATAATGATTTGAACTGAGAATTGAATAACACGTCACCTTTAAATATTAGTGAGTCAGGATGATTTCAACTGTGACAGTGGAAAATTACAGAGGGCAAAGTGTGTGACAAAAAAACATGTCAGATGAATTCACACACGATAACATAGCTGACTCTGAGACGCTAGACCTTTTCTTACAGAATGAGGAAGCAACGTGTACAACATCAGCAGTGTGGTGCTGTATTTAATGTGTTTTCATTCTATTTTATTTCCTTGTTTTATACTGACACAAGCTGGGGGAACAATATTTCATTTTTTGTATGTTCGGAAGTACACATGGAAATGACAATAAAGTAATCTTGAATCTTGGTTTGTGCCTAATGTACAGATTGTCTTTCATTATGCATATATTTTTACAATATGTCTGTACTGTACTTTTTACTTGAATCAACACTTTGTCCTTTATCATCTGAATGTCGTTTATGCTTTGTTAAATTATAAAATATTGATGAATAAGTAGCTACAAAGATGAAAAAGAATGTAGGCACAGATCCTTGGTATTTAACTTAATGTAAATTGATCACTTTTTGCCCTCAAAACCTGCCTCATATGAGTAATCTTTCAAGCTCTTTCAATGGAACCCATAGCCACCATATAGCTAAAAGTACACCACAGAACGAGAGCTGCCACAGGGAGTCATGAATCTTGGCTAAAGTTCACTGAGAAATGTTGGTTGGCATAACACGCTGCTTTTGCCACTAGCTTGTTAGAAGACCTGCAAACACCTCGCACTACATGATACTCATATAAAACACGTTCAATCTAAAGTGTCACGAAGAATCTTAGTCCTGTGTAAGGCAAAGCAGGTATGGGATCACAAATCACTGCATATTCTATATTGTTCATTGGTTTTATCTTATTTAAATTACTGTGTGGCGGTCTGGGGAACACCTATAAAAGCACACTGCAACCACTGATCACACTACAAAAAAGAGCCATAAGAACAGTCCATAAAGCAGGATATTATGATCACATCAACTTACTGTTTTTACATTCCAGAGCTTCCAGAAGTTCATTGATCTAGTTGAATTTCAAGCCGCACAAATCATGTATAAAGCAAAAAACAGACTAACAGGTAATATTCAGAACTTTTTTGATAGAGAGGGGGGTTATAATTTAAGTGATAAGTTTAAATTCAAGGTCCTAGACTATAAAAAGTCTGTGAATTACAATCAGTGGTGTGAAATTGTGGAATGGTCTGTGCACAGAACTAAAGCAATGTCCAAACATAATCCAGTTCAAAAAAAGGTACAAAGCAATGATTTTCAAAAAATATAAGAAAGGAGGGCTTTAACAATTGCAATATGTGTTCATTAACGTATGTGTATGATTATGTGTATATGTATATTATAAGATAAATGTGATAAATATAAATAAGAAATAAATATGTGGTAAATGAAATAATAATAATAATAATAATAATAATAATAATAATAACAATTTACTGAGTTATGGAAAAGGGGTAGGATTAAATAAGTGTATACTTCTTCCTACTCCTTTTCAGACATGTCTGTGTTGGCTAATGTTACTTATTGTTTATTGAATGTTTTGCTTGTTTATTGATTGTTTTGCTTATTTAACTTATTAGCACATTTCTTTGATGTTTTGTTTGGTTTATTTATGTCTGAAATAAATTTCTTCATTCATTCATTCATTCATTCATTCATTCATTCATACTACCGCTGCAAAGTTACTTTCTGGATACAGTGGTGGGTCTTACAGGTTGCCTTACACCTGCTGAAACAAAGACTTAACATGCCATTCTGGTGCCACAGACAGATGGCATGTATAAGCACGCCTTATATATGATGTCATGAAGATAAATGTTCTTTGTTGTTGTTGTTGTTGTTGTTGTTGTGGGGATGTGTCTGGAATTTCAGCTGAAGTGTTTCCCAAGGTGTCCAGCAACTAATCAGACTGGTTCAGCTGAAAAGAATGATTTCACATAAGGAAGGCAAAACTGAGAATTACTCTTGAGATTGGGGAGATTTAAATAAGCGAAAGGAGTTGAAGAGACAAAAAGCCTTGAATTAACTACAGTCCCATAGCAAGCAAGATGGGAGTGTCAGGAGCAACAAAACATGGCATTCTGGGAACCAGGCCAAAGATTGGGTGAAAACTCCAGCAGGCCAGTAAGGACCTGTGAAGTTTTTAAAAACTCTATTGTATGTTGTTGCTCTTTTAAAGTGCCAGATTTTATTTCAATATGAAAGCTGCTCATATATGAAGGTATAGCTACACAAAAGAGTGTGAGTCTTCAAACTGTATGTATGACCAGAAAAAGAAAAAAATAATGTACAGTAACAGTAAGTTATTCCATATCCCAGTGGGAGTGTGCAGCAACACGCAGCAGTATGGTTTTGTATAGCATGAATAAGGATGACAGGTTGAAAGCATGTAAGAAACAATAAATAATACGCTACTTTCCATCATGTACAGGCTGATTCCATTGTTATTTCTACCAAAATAGCAGTTTAGAATGCAAGAAATTAGCAGTTTGCAGCACATTGCATTGAATAAGCCAGAGGCTTACATAAAATATGTGTTCTAAATGTTTTTTTAATGTTGAATCAGCTTAGTTGCAGTAAAACACTGCTGCCCCCCTGTCATCCTTAAAATTGTTACACCAACAAAAACCTGGGACGGAGGTAGGCCTAGGTATAAGACAGACAACATATTGTCTAAACTCTTTTTAAAAAAAAAAATCTTCAGCTCACATTTTGGAGCCTATTATTTGAAGCACATGTATTATCAGCACAAGTACAAAACAAATGTTAATGGAAAATAATAAACCTTTTAAAACACAAACATCTAAAAGTTGCTCTATGTTCGCAGGGTGGATGGTGTTGCATTTATCACTGTTCATTTACGCTTTACTATCAAACATGCCTCATGGAGGTACAGCCACAGCTTACAGCCATAGACAGTATACAGCCCTGTTTTGTCAGACTACTTCCTGATTCAAATGATCTGACCAATATGATTACAGCACTCACCCCAGTCTCCCGCCCTCACCTTTCCAAACCAGCCAATAGGCTACGTCTGTGGAGCTCTCCTCGCGCAGAGGTCGAGCCACACAGGTAACTCAGAAAAAAATAGAAAGGAGAGGAGGAAAAAACTGCAGGGGTTGTTATGGAGTTCGTGTGAAAGAAAAACGGATTTCCACCCTTCTTTACCAGTTAAACCAGTATCTCTGGATAGAACACACTCAAGTATACTTCAACAGGTAGAGTCTCTGAACGCAAACTCTTTCGTGGCTCCTCTGAAAATAATCTCCCCCCCTTTTCTCTCTGCGTTTACCTCAATTGAGTTTCAGCCCTTTTGTTCGCTCTTCTTATCACTTGGAAAAAGGTGAACCCTCGTGTTATTTTTTTATTTTAATCTTTGCTTTAATTGTAGTTTTTACCCTTGTGGTCCCTGATGGCTTCGCACAGTGATACTCTGGTGGTGTTCTTTGGGGCAACAGCTGGTGCAAATGGGGGTAAACTGGGTTCGGATGAGAGGGAAATAATTCTCTTGGTGTGGCAAATTGTGGATCTACATGAGAAAAAGGTACGGACCTTTCTGACCCGTTCGTTCGTTGTACGGTTTCTTTTGTACCCAAAGTGTTTGTGGCATAGTGTCTACCTGTAGTGAAACAGTATGTTTGACATTTAAATCAACATGGTGTGCTCTCTAAAACCGTCCGCAGCATGCTAGCTAACGCTACATCAATTCTCCGTCCGGCCGTCTTGTTAGCTCACCTTTTACAGGTGTGCGACCAAAATTTAACAAGCAGGCGAGGACTGTAGTTTCACCTCATGGAGAAAACACACCGTTTTGGTTTGGCATGTCAGCTTCTTGATATAGGCTAAGTTACAACGCTTTATTGACAATTAAGTGCTTTTTGCAACTACATTGTCAATTGTTTGTTTGACTTTTGTAAGAGTTCATTTTTCTGAATGTGGGTGTTATAGTCTATAATTTGCCATAAATTAGCATTTTGTTTTACGCTGTGTTCTGCGCCATGAACCGCTAAATCCATTTACAGGTCGGGAAGCTTCATAGATGTCTTGTCAAGCCAGACACTTTAGAGCTGACAGACCAGTGTAAAGAGGAGACAGGGCTGACTGTGGAAGACCTCGTTAAAGCTGAGCCCCTGGACAAAGTTCTGCAACAGGTGAGTCCCACTGGTCGTCATCATCATCATCATCATCATCATCATCATCATCATCATATTCTTTATTCAGGACACATAAAAAATGGTACATAGCATAAAAATGGTCCATAAATGTGAAGTGCATTTCTACATAAAGAGTATTTAAGAAACATTTCACTCTCTTGTTACACATGCACATATAGGCCCAAATACACACACATGCACACACAGGAGCTATAAACATCCATTGTTTTTGTGGAGAGATGTCAGAGTGATGGGGCTGCCATAGTTAGAGCTGTTGGGGGTTTGGTGCCCAGGAGTTGAACTGGCACATCCCCAGCTACTAATCCACGTTCCATTCCTAGACTTGAACCGGCCACCCTCCGGTCCCTACTCGTGGCGAGCGGCGACCCAAAAATTTCTTTCCATGTGAAATAGGCCTTAAGTTAAAGGTCCTGGTGCTCAGTTTTACACCATGTTTGAAATCTCTCACAGGGGTACTGAATTCATAAAAAAACAGCAAAAGCTCATAAAATCTCTATGCCGTCAGCAACATTATAAGAAATTCAGAAGCTAATTAAACCGAGGCAACTTATCTCTGACAGTTTATGCCCAGAGCAAGATGGGACATGACAAGCCAGATTCGGCATTGAGCTGTAAGTTAATGTGAGGATTGTCAAATTTCCCTGATGACATTTAGAAAAGTGGTCTTTCACATGGTTGAGATGTCATTGGCTTTGCCCTGACAGTTAAACTCTGCTGACAGTTTGTAAAAGCTAAAGGGCTAGGATAGGCAGAGCCAGAGGCATCTGACGATAAGGAAGAGTCGCAGGTCTAGTCTTGTCCTGGCCTTGCTGCAGACATCTGGAAGGCGGAATGTTTACATGGGACCACACCTCTGTTTGAGGCTGCAGGACAGACAGGAGGGGAGACTTTCAGATCTTAGGCTTCGTTATTAGCATGGCACTTCTTGACATGAATTTGCTTTCTGGTTCCTCCCTGTCAGGAGGTGTGTGTCGACAAAAGTGCTTATGTTGCCACACTCGTCTTAGCAAGAGTGTTTGTTTGCACTGGCTGCATCTTTACCACCCCTCCAGTATGTCATAGTTAAACCTCTCATTATCATGCTGGACCAGTGTGTTTGGGTTGATATTAGTGCTGCTGTGGTCTAAATACCATGCATGCACAAGCAGGTTGGTTGGGGTAATCAATTTAAAATGGGTTGTTTTCTTTACATTCTTTCTGGGGGTTCTGCTGGGGTTATAACGCTAGCTTAAAACACTTAACGTTTCATGGGAGTTTGGTCCAAATGCTGAAGTAATTTATGCCTCATACAGACCTGGTAAGACTTCAGCTCCACTGTTGGTTAGTTTGTGTGCTGAAGCTTCAAATATTAACCCAAGTAATCAGTTTGTTCTTTTCATACCTTTCTCTCACCAGTTACTTTCTTTCTCTATTGGGCATTCTAAGATTAGTTTTATCCTTTTTGATACAGGGAAGTAAAGGAAATGAACATTCTTCTAAGTAGTTTGAAGCGTTGTACAGAACTGCAATATAGAAGGGGGTGTGTGTTTTTTTTAGATGGGGCAGTCCATTTCATCTCATTCAGTGATAGAGGAAAACAAGCACCTGCCTTTTTAAGGCTCTGACACACCCCCCCACTCCCCCCTCTCCCCTTTCATATCTCTCTGCTTTCCTATCCAATAAAGGCAGAAATGCCCAAAAATAAGAAAATAATTTAAAAACGATACCTCGGAACACACTGAAGTGACGCCCACTTGAGCGTACATTCTACTCGTGTGTTAGACGTAATAAATCTCCATAACAGCAGTCGGGCCAAAAGGACCGATTAGTCGACTAATCGACGAAGCCTACATGCTAGTACTCGAGCGTGTGTGTTTATGACTATTGCTTTTATCGTGTGTGTGTGTGTGTGTGTGTGTGTGTGATATATCTGCAGTTCTGTTCCTGGGAGTAGGCTGATGGATGGTTTAACTGTTGTCAGGCTGCTGCTGACTGTACAGGCTTGGGTTTAGTCTGGAACACTGACAGCATGTCACAGCCTGTAGGGAGCTGCACATGATGTGAGACCTCACACACGTTGTTGTTGTTGTTGTGACACCGTTTTTCAACTGTTAAAGACCACAGGCAGAAATACTGACTACTGGCTCCAGCAGTTAGTGAAATTTAAGGATGATGTGCTTGTTTACAAAGGCAACTATATTGTGACATAGACAACTTGATGAATCACATCTAACAGTGATTCACACAAGCTGGATTTTAACACTAAGGGGGAAAAAAAAGGCTGCACAAAGATCACGTGCAAAAATCACTCTGATTTGTATAAGCCCAATCCTACAATGATGTATTCCTGGGTGTGTCCAAAGACTTCTAAGACCAAAGTGTCAAAATGAATGCCTTTTATATAAAAGGAAGATTTTAAATGAATGTTGATGTTTTGTGCCTGTTGCTACAATGACTGTTGCATTCACACAAGAAAGCAAGTTTTCAGGGGAAATCAGACTTAAGGCACAAAATTACTGGAGGAGAATATACTGAAGTCATCTGATTACTTCAGAATCATGTTTGCACTCATGTAACTATATAAGTGTGTTAAAGATAAGGCTAATGTCAGAAAACGGTATACTGTATATGACACAGCAGCTTGAAGAGATGGACGCAGTGAACACTACCCTTTTCTGTGTACATGTTTGTGAATTTTACACACATTGGAAACTTATTTTCTTTCAAGTTTTAGACATATTTCAGTTGGGACTTTTTATTTTTAATCTTTTCTTTCATCTCAGTCCACTGTCAGTGATTTTCCTGTGCATGTTCTTGTGGTGCACATGCTCACAATGTAAAAACCTTGTTAGAAACTGGCTGAAGAATAAACATGGCCATTGAAAAAAAAAGTGGATTTTTCATTTACACGATTATCTATGATCTGTGTGAATTTTTGCCCAGTTAGAATCATTCTGAATCAAGCAGCGGCCAACACTTGTTATGAGATATGCCAATGTGCTGTGGTGGCAGTGTCTGTTTGCCTTTAGGTGCCTTTTTTAAACAGTGAAAACAGCAGGGACTGCCCCAACACTCCCTGCTGCTCTTATCGGAATTTGTTTCAGCCACCACCACCCCACCTCACCTCTGCATGCAAACAATCCAGTTAACCCGGATAGCAAATTGTGATAGGACCATGTTCAAAGGCCACTTCCTCCCCCTCATCTGTGGATATGCTTTCCAGAGGGTGGAGTGAGAGCAAAAGTTGGTTTAAGATACATTTGGTTATGTGTGGATTCTAAAAATTGTGGAGAAACAGATGTTGATTTTTGAATTGGAACTAAAATAAATGGATTGTATCATTGAAATAAATAAAAAAAAAAATCATTACTGTATTTAAGTTGTACAGCTGAATGTTTATTGGCATGGCTATTGGCAGCAAGTTAAAAATATTATACAGACAATCTTAGTATAAAGTGGAACATGAATAATGGGTGGTTGTTTGATTTCACACATTGCACATTAATAGCCCAGATCATGCTAATTGAAAATGAAAAGTAGCTAATTTAAGGTGGAAGCACTCTGACCTTTTTCTATGTTCTTTTTCTTCTCTGTGATCTGTTCATGACTTTGGCTCAATGGCCTGTTGCCTCTACATATCTGTCAGTGATGATGTGTCTTCTGTTTAGCTTAATTGCTCAATTTAAACTTTTTTTTTGACACAGTGGAGAAAGGTAGTGGGGGTGCCGCTATGTTAGAGCTGGGCAATATATCAATATTATATTGTTATATGAGACTAGCTATTGTCTTAGATTTTAGATATCGTAATATGGCATAAGTGTTGTCTTTTCCTGGTTTTAAAGGCTGCATTACAGTAACGTGATGTACTTTTCTGAACTTACCAGACTGCTGTAACTGTTCTAATATTTGCCTTTACCCACTTAGTCATTATATCCACATAACTGATGATTATTTATCAAAAATCTCATTGTGTAAATATATTGTGAAAGCACCAATAGTCAACACTACAATATTGTTGTGGTATCGATATCGAGGTATTTGGTCAAAAATATCGTGAGATTTGATTTTCTCTATCGCCCAGTACGCTACGTCATCAAAAGCATTTGGTTATTTCTCAGTAATCCGGCTTTAGTAATTGGCCAAGGCGGAGCTGCATGCACAGCTATGAGCAAACATTAGTCCTGTTATCACTGTAAACATGAAAGTATGCAGTATGGCTGTGCTTAACGTGCTGATGGATTAATCTACACAATTTTGAAGTATCATAGTTTTTAAGATTTTTGTGTTTACTGAACAATGAAAGCTTAGGTATTAAATTGGATTAAAGAACATACTTATTGTTTTTTTTGGTATTTTCAGACACATACCTGAAAAAATAATCTCCCTATAGTGAAAACTGTAATGTGACTTACTGAGAATTTGCACATTCAGTGAATGAGGGAATTGAAATCTAGGGACTTAGAATTATTTTATTTTTTTTAAACTTCTTATTTGCTACTTACTTTGACAGCTCCACCAAAGCCTGTAATACAAGTTATGCTGCTGAGGTGGTGTGTTGATACTGTGGTCAGGAGAGTTTGTTTACCTTAGCAATGCAATATGCTAATTGAACTAGACTTGATCAAAACATGTGAGGGCAGGTAGATATGAAGTTGCCAAAACATCAAGAGTTAATTATATCACTTTATATTGTGAGTATAATAATTAACTCCCTTGGAATAGATCTGTCCTCTGTGTACATTGTTTCACAAATTGTTTCTGGGTTCCACCTTTTAGTTAGTCACAATATTGTGGTTGACTTAACCTATTGTTCTCACATACAGTTTATCGTCCTCGCCCTAAATTAAGAAGTCATTTATGTCTGGGATTAATATGACAGCCAGAACAGCGCATTTCTCAGCCAATTATTCTGTTGTGTATCTATGGCGGCTATATAAATTAATAACTGCTGTATCTGATCCAGGCCACCACACCAACATTCACGTATTTTAATAGCTCTTAGACAATGTGAAAAGCATCTATACGGTCCATATTTGTTTGACCCACTCTTGAATGTTTCATTGTAGGTCTAATTCCTAATATATAAAGGACATTTGTACTTAATTATCAGACAACACAGTATATCCTTTTCATGCGGTTTGTCAGCTAATAATTTAGAGCTTCCCACTTCTAACACCTTCTGCATCTCATGTTAAACGCTTAAATGCTAAATCTAAAACATCATATCTAAGAACTTTGTGGTGCTTTCCTTCTCAAATGAGCCATGGCAAAAACATTGGAAATTGTACAGGGTCTTGAGCTTGCATGTGCTTGAAAATTTTTTAAAATACTCTAGCAACTCCTATTTTCACCTGACCCTGACCCCGAAAATTACAGAAACATTTACAGGGTAGGGTGAAAGAGGCTAAGGGGCATAGTTGAAAGAATGGTAATGACTGTCCATGTCTTTTTTTTTTTTTTTTTTTACTCCATATTGCACAATGGCAAAGAGAACTTACAAAAGAATAGTTTTTGAAAATAACTTTATACATTTTTAAGATGAGTGACCAGTGATCTTTTACTTGTCCGCTTGTGTTCATGGGCTTTTGCTGTTTTTTTCTCAGATCGATGATTCTTTCAGGTTTCTGTCCAGCCACCCTAAAACCCCCTTAATCTATCCCTGAAGCATTGTTCCCTTGTCAGCAGCTGGTACGTGTTGCCAAATAGCTCTGTATTTCTCTGACTTTTAAGGAGCATGCTTCAACATGCACCTCTAAAACTCTCTCACTGTCTGAAGATCAGTCCTGAATAGCCATTGGCCATGTAAAAATAGTCAGTCATTGGGTTTAGTTGGTCTCACACCCAGACGGTCTAATTTTGCACTTAGACAGGTGACTTTGAGGATTCAGGGAAGAAGAAGGGAAAAACTTAACATGACAACTTTCTGAAGAGGGGGAATAGTCTCTTGCATAGTAACATTGAGTAGCAAAAAGTGGCATTTAAGTCTATATGACTTGAGAAATTATGCAAAGTATTCTGGGTTGGAACCTATGTATGAGATACTACAGATACCCCCGTTATGGTCCCCACATCCTTTCCAAAATATATATATATATATATATTTTTTTTTTCAATAGCTGCTTAGCAAAGCGTTCAACCTACAAAAATAAAACGTGGCTGCCCTTGAAGATTAATCATCTAAAATCAAAATAAAACCAGAAGGGCACTCCCAGAGTGCAAGCCTCCGCCAATGCTATGCCCTATCTCTCATTGTTAACGAAAGTGAAACATAATTTGTGTATACGCCCTGTGATTTGGATCTTCTCCAAAATGTAATGGTTGTGACTACACTACCCCAAGTTTTATCAACATCAGGCCAGTAGTTTTTCCGTAATCCTGCTGACAAACAAGTAATGTAAAACATTCTCAGAAATGCAGTCCTGACGTGTGTGTGTTGAAGTGGTGGCCTCTGTTGACGTTAAATGCTGCCAACAACTGGTTGACACAACACAGAATGGGCTCATTGAATTTTGTAGTTATAAATAAACGTACAAATGTGGGAGTTGCTGGTATCTAGGATTGGGTGTTGGTTAATCAGTTTACGCAAAGTAAAGACAGGCAGGTTGGACTCGTATGGGTTGTTTTTCATCTTGTCTGGCTGTGACTGTTGGTCATGCTAGAAAACTGTGGTGCTGGTATTTAGTGGTGTGATCATTCCTCTCCTTTGTCTGTTCCCTCCCTTGCTAGGCAAACACTAAAACCTGTTAGACAAGCCTCGTTCCTAATGAAAAGCAAACGCACAAACCCCATTTCCACCTGGTATTAAAATCTGATCTGAGTGTTCCGATCACAAGTGGACAGCTATAGGTACGGGTGGGAATCAATGCACATAGAGCACATTGAGATCGGATCACCTAGACCACATGTGGTGGTTTTAGGCCGCATGTTACCACACTCTTAACTGTGTGTACATGTATGTGTCCTGGGCCACTGGACCGCCTACTCAACTGAGCAGAACTACATACTCATTCAAAGTATTTCTCATGTCACAGAAACCACTGATATTAAATTGTGTGTTTTGGATGTCATTATCATACTGTTGGTGATATGTCAGTGACGTTTTTGTGCTGCCTGCTCTTATACCACCGGCTGTCTGGAGCTCTGTGCCCCACTGTTGCCTGGAAAAGGCAGCTACCGGTATACAATGTTATTTTTTTAGTTTCATAAAACATCCCTGAATTCAGAAATATGTAGGCTATTACTACAGACATACCTGCTCTTAATGCCCAAATTGGACATGAAACGTAAAATAAAGCTGATAAAGAAACTAAACTTCAAACCACAGAGATTCAGTTAGAAGCTACAAACGTTCTAAGAGCAAAACACACTGAGACTTTAAAACGTCTTTGTCTTCTACCCAGGTCCCGCTGCTCAGCAGTAGACCTCTTTATTTTGGCTGTTGGCAGCACTTTTTCATTAGTCATTGCACGCTTCTAATGTATGATTTATTTGAGAGTAATAACTGAAAACACACACACACACACACACACACACACAACCAGCCTATATGCGCATTTGGAGACACATTCGATCTGGCAGGTGGGAACACGTGCATACATACATGCGTATCTAGAGCAGAACAGATTTTAATACCAGGTGGAAATGTGGCCACAGTTGAACGCAGCAGCTGTTTGCCTTTTAGATTAAAGTACACTGTATAATTCTCACTTTTACATAGCGGGTAGTGTTACATAATGTTTGTAAATTAATGGGGGTGAAATAATCCAAAATAAAGAGATTTTTAGGTATTCAGATTTGATATTGACAGTCCCACTTTCCTGTGATATGTACCCATTTTAATTAATTTTTTAATTTAAATATTCTCCTTCTTCTTTGCTTTATTACGCAGTTCCAGCAGTCAGTGTCATCAGAAGTGAAATGCCTCGGCAGAAGCTCTTTCACACTTTGTGTCAACAGTCCCCTTGTCATCCGACAGGCCCTGCACCCCGAAGCTTCCAAAAAGGTGTGTGTGTATGGTATAGCTAGTTCATTTCTAGAAATGTGCTGGAATTAAATGTGATAACCTTCAAGTTGACCTATATTAAGAAGTAATTTATTTTAAATTAAATTATTATTTCCTCCTTTTTGTGTTCTTGGTTATACCTCTGACACACATGGTGTCAGCATAACTTTTTCTTCTGAATTCTCTTTTTTTTTTAATTTTTGTCTGCCGCTAGCTTCCTGGTGTGTCCTATGTCATACTAAATCCTTTGTTTTTTTTGTCTTTTTCCTTTTCAGAATCTTGTCCTTCCTGAATGTTTCTTTTCGTTTGTGGACGTAAGGAGGGAGTTTCACAAATGCTGCCCCAATGCCAGCCCCTTGCAGAAGCTCACACTTGCCTCCATGTTAGAATGTATCCTTTGCTATTATTAATAGAAACTCCTTTAGCTGTATATTTCAAGGAAGATGCAAGGAAGATTGGTAATGTTTGCAGAACTGTATTATAGATTGTGTATATAACTGTATTTACTGAGTATATAGGCTTTTCATTGCAAAAAGACAACATTGCAAATCCAGTTTAGGTTTACTGATGTAAAACAAAGTAGACGCAGATCCTTGCAGCATGACACGTCAACAAGTAGTACAAAGTCAAAATAACAGGCCAATTAAACTAGTCAGTGTCCTTAACTGTGTGTGTAGATGTTGGTCTTCCTGCTGTGTCAGAGCAGTCGGTGGGGGTGATGGAGGTGAGCAACATGGTGCAGCTGACACTTCACATCCTGGCTGAGCCCTACAGTAAGTAACTCTCACCCTTTGTAACTAAAATGATCAGACATTAACCTAGATGTTAAAAAAAAAAAAAAAAAATATATATATATATATATATATATATATATATATATATATATATATATATATATATATATATATATATATATATATATATATATATATATATATATATATATAAACAAACAAACAAACAAACAAACAAACAAACAAACAAACACCAATGCAGTGGCAGGCACGGTTTGCAAACAGTCATTGGTATGCATTAACCTTTGGCTACCTGCTGGTTTGGGTTTATAGAATCGGCACTGTGACTGCAAGACTTTGCATTGTACCACAATCGTCTTGCATCTTTTTAATTGTATGAAACTGGAACATAGCCCAGATATTCAGAGAGAGAGAACACTTAACTAGAAGGTGTGGTAGTTTGATCATTGAAGAATGTCTTGATTATATTATTGCTAATTAACAAGCCAGAAATGCTTACACTTTACTATTCTATACTACATTAGACGATTTACTGCAGGATGGGTGGATGTAAGATGACTCCAGATATGTTTCAGTGAAAATAAATCAAACTCTAATCATCTTGACCGTGGCAGTCGCCTCTGGCTTTATCCACTTAATAACAGCCAAGTATGTCTTTGGGTGTGACAAGTAACAGGAATGCAGAGTGCTTAAAGCACACACTGCTTGGCAGGGTAAACCTGTTCACACCAAAAAGAAAGAACATTGTTTTGATCCTTTAGAGATGCAACAACACACTCAATCATACAATTTTATTTTCATTTATTTTTTTAGACCACAAGTTCTCCTGTGTTGAAACAGTGAAGTACAAGTTTGATTCCGGCACATGGTATGTATTAACTTTTCAATAGATGTACATGTATCTCACTCCATCTTTGTTCCTACCACACCTGTTTGTCTGTTGTTTACAGACTGACAACCCCCCTTCAGCCATATTCAGCTCTCAGACCTCGGTCCCTTAGCATTGATTACAGCAACAAGGAAACCACAAGTGTGTCATTAAAGCTGTCCAACTTTGCCATCAAGTGCTTACCTGGCTATCTAGTAGCAGAACACCAAATCCTGTTGCTCTCAGACAGTCAAAAGCCTGTCACCTTGACAACCCCCTGACATTTAATCCTGGGAGTGTTTTACTGTGTTAAGCACTTACTGTGAGTGGCCACTGTGTCTGCAATCTATAGACAATCTCTTCAAATTTGAC
The DNA here is from genome assembly GCA_023631565.1 of Gymnocephalus cernua. Lineage (NCBI taxonomy): Eukaryota > Metazoa > Chordata > Actinopteri > Perciformes > Percidae > Gymnocephalus > Gymnocephalus cernua. The sequence goes on along the minus strand of CM042426.1, from coordinate 10,041,902 downwards.
ACAAGCGATGTTGTATTTCCTAAAAGCTATAGTCATCTGCAGGGATGTTTTTTAATAATCTCTTGTAATTATTCTTCCTTACTAAATATAGTCAGAATGTCATTAATGTTTTTTTGTTTTTTTTCTTTCTCCCTTTTCAGCAGCAAGACAGAGCCAGTGGACAGTGAGACAGTGATCAGAGCGCGGGGGCTTCCATGGCAGTCTTCAGACCAAGACATTGCTCGCTTCTTTAAAGGCCTCAGTATTGCCAAGTATGTTGGACTTGATGGACATATTCCAACAGTCCTGTTACTCCATTGAACTTAATTTAAACTTCTACTGCGGCAAAACATTTTAGGGTGCAGGGGGTTTTATTTTTTGAAAACAGCTAGTGCTCTCACTTTTGCCATTGTGATTGCAAAATCAGTCTTCTGTAGATTATAGATCATATAAAATGCTCTTTTAAAAGTCCATTCAACCTCCAAGATTAGTGTTAGTCCATATCATTAACAGTGTTCGTACTCATGCAAGTCTCTGTGCACCGGTGTTTCAGGGGTGGCGTGGCCTTGTGTCTCAATGCTCAAGGCAGGAGGAACGGCGAGGCCTTAGTTCGTTTCATCAACTCAGAACACCGGGACCTGGCCCTGGAACGCCACAAGCACCACATGGGTAGCCGCTACATCGAGGTTAGATTCAGTTCAGTCATTCTTGTTCAGTCGTACTGTAATTTAGTTTTGTATGTTTTTAAATGATGCTCAGCTGTACACTAAACCCCTCTTTAAGTATAAAGGCAGTTGATGTGAGTCTGTAAAAACTAAACAACGATTATGTTTGTTATGGTTAAATCTAGTTTTCCTCTTGTCTTCTCAGGTCTACAAGGCCACAGGAGAGGAATTCCTCAAGATTGCTGGAGGTCAGATTTCAGACCTTTTTTTTTTCCTCCCCTCTCTTCTCATCATGTTTGTTTGAGGAGTCATAGCGAAAGGCTTTCTGTTAGTGTGAGGTAGACTTTTATTTCATGGCTTTCCCACATCTTCGAGGAAAAACAAGACCACATCTGTAAAAGAGCAGCACTTTAGTGACCGTAAAACAGGGGATCTCATTTGCGCTCCGGCTCTCTCTCCTATTACCTGTGTCTTTACCTCATCCTAGTAACTCTCCAACAGCTTATCTTGGACTAATGAAAGACGCTTTGTGAGGAGCCTTTCCCAATGCCCCCCCATCCCTTCCTCATCCCCAGTCCAACCCTTTGAAGAGAACATTCACTCTCTACAGCAGCAAACAGCAGCTCACCTGTTCAGTTCTGCCTCGAGCTGCACTCCCCTGAGGGAGAGCCGGCTGACGGCCAGTGAAAGGACTGGCTCAGTGCTGATACAAAGGGGGTGTGAAGAGACAAAGGCAGGGCCCGGAGCCTCTGGACCATAGAGCAGCAGCCACCAGTAACACAGGACAGAGATAGCAGACAAAGAAACACAGTCACACAGAGCAGATAACTTACAGTGGCTGCCAGTCGGACTGTGGACTTTACTCAGATGAGTTAAGATCAGTACAGGTTGACGGCACATTGGACTTTAAGCAAATAGTTCAAGCAGACCCGACACAGCTGCATTTATCAATAGACATCAATTTGAGGATTTTTTTTCACCTTTTGCCATACAGAACAAACCATGAATATGGGTCTGAGCCACTGAACTTGATATCCACAATGTTTATTACCTTCATGATTGGTCATCAAAATGCTTTTTATCTGTCTGGACATGTAGTTTAATTTGTTGCATTTACTGTAAACTGTCTACATAGTTACAAAGTGATCAAAGACAGCCACATAGTTAAAACAAGGCACTGTTAGCAAATGTCCTGTATGTACAAACTCTTCTGACATGAGGTCACTTGGTTTAACAGCAGTACCAGATGGGGTTACTTGCAAAGTTAAGGGTTGACTGTGAGATAGGATGAGATGATTAGTTTTTATAGCCCCTGTTTTCTTGGTCATATAAGCTAACATATTCTCTTAGTTTCCTCTTAGTCTCACCCCAAACCGATTCTTCTTGAACTACAGCAGAGTAAAGAGGAACATGATATAAACAAAGGAAATAAACCGAAAACCAAATGCAGGTGATTGTGTAATAGGGGTCAGTGAATAAAGCCATGTGAAAAATCTGCCATGGTTCAGCTGGCTGTGCAAGACCAGTGTAACACTTGGGTTGGAAACCAGCCATTTTGCCTGTAAGAACACCTTTTGATTTTGTGATTTAGAACTCCTTTTTACTTTATAATAAACTTTATTTCTATAGCACCTTTCTTACAAAGTGTTTTTCAGAAAAAACAGTTGATAAAAACCAGGAACAACCTAAAACAACAATGAAATAAAATACAAAAAATAAGTATCTTTATTTATATATAATGGGCAAGGAGGGATGATAAAACCCAACAACAAATACATATTCAAACTTTTCACTTTCCCTAATAAAAGAAAGTTTTAAGGAGGGATTTATAAGATGCTAATGATGTGACGTGTCTGATTTCAGTAGGCAGTCAGGGAGCTCTGACAGCAGAGGCCCAGTCGCCTTTGGTCACAAGCCGGGATCTTGGAACAACCAGCAGACCTGCACCCAACGATCTAAGGGAGAGCCCAGGGTCATAGGGGGTCAATAAATCCTTGATAATTTGGAGCAATTATCACATCAATTTTAAATCAATACGGAAAATGACGGTCAGCCAGTGTAATTTGTTTAGCACAAGAATGTGTTCATATTTCTTGGTGCCTGCCAATTTGTGCGGCAGCGTTCTGCACAATTGGAGTAGGTGAAGGGATATAATACATAAATTCTTTATGAATTTGAAGGGATATAATACATAAATTCTTTATTTGAGCATAGAAACAGAGATTTGCATCAACTATTATGGCAAAATTTCGGCTTCATATTTCTTTTGTGAGGGAACCAAACTTGCTGTGAACTAGGCTGGAAGAGTTAATTGGACGAGTGACTGTGATCTTGGTTTTATCCTCAATTACATTTTAAAAATGCACTTGACATCATTGAGGCAGGCAAGGAGGTTATCTAAGCTACTGGAGTTACTGGACTGAAGAGGGATATATAACACAATGTCCTCTGCATAACAATGATGGGGGACGCTCTGGTTCTGAATGATCTAGCTGAGAGGAAGCATCTATGTAGAAAACAGTGGGCCAAGAATGGACCGAGCAGTAGAGTAACTGGCATTTTCTATAAAAACAGAGAAGGTTCTATTCGAGTTTCTGCTACTTTGCTGTCTAACACATAAACCTTGTTTGAGTGGCATTTGGATGGCCTTATGATGCCAGGGGTGTCATTGCTGTCCTCTTGATTCTAGGTACATCTAATGAGGTGGCCCAGTTCCTGTCCAAAGAGAACCAAGTGATTATTCGTATGCGTGGCTTGCCGTTCACCGCAACACCCCAGGAAGTGCTGTCCTTCCTTGGTCCTGAGAGCCCAGTAACAGATGGTGCAGAGGGTCTGCTCTTTGTCAAGTACCCTGATGGACGGCCCACTGGCGATGCCTTTGTGCTCTTCTCTTGTGAAGAGTACGCCCAGAATGCCCTGAAGAAGCACAAGCAGATCCTGGGGAAGCGCTATATCGAGCTCTTTCGAAGTACTGCAGCCGAGGTGCAACAGGTAAATTCTTTCTGTTGTATAGGCTGAGGAAATCTTTGAGCTCTAATTTTATTTATATATATTCATTATATTATTGAGACTACTGCTGGCTAAATGTGCCAACATACTGCATCAAAGAATTTAAAAAGATGTAATGTAAAAAATACAGAGGCCATTGGTGTATGGAATGGGAGGTGGTCCATTTTTGAAGATTAGTTTTGAGCTCCCCTGTGCAAGATGCGTAATGCATTTAGGTTTGCATTGTGTAATTCCAGAAATGTCTGTTTCTAAATAACATTACGACTGGAATATGAGGGGAACTTGTGGCTTTGGTTTTCTATTTCATACACACGCATGCCATTCCTTGGCAGTAAATGGAGAAAGCCCTTTTGACAAAGCCTTTTTTGTCATCAATGAATCATTTAAAAAAAAAAAAAAAGTTTCCTTTTTATGCTTGATAGCAGTCAACATGGTAAAGGTTATTAAAGAACTGATGTCATGACAACAAAGAAAAACATGGCATCAAAAGTATGCAACGTCAGTCGAGACATCCGATAAATCTGATGATTGTGGAATTTGCCCAATTGAAAATAACATTTATGTTCTTTTAATTACCTGGAGAACTGCTGTGAACCTTTTGACCTTCAGCTCGTTCCTGTTGGCTGTGAAATATTAATAACAAGTGGACCATACCTGATTCAACCTTTTTTTTTTTTTTTCATTTTTGTTTTTCTGTGTACATTTTCTTTTTATTGTCTCTTAATTTGCACATGCCAGCCTCCTATTGACAATGCCGGATTTCCTCTGTGGAGAATAGTTTGTTAACCGTAGGAGATTTCAAGCATTTGCAGAAAACAAGCAATAATGACTTTTTATTCATCATCGTCCTCTTGTTTGCCAGGTCCTGAACCGCTATATGTCCGCACCTCTGATCTCCACACTGCCCCCTTCACCCATCGTCCCTGTCCCGGTCCTTGCCACGCCTCCATATCTTCAAGCCGCCAGCAGCACTCGCGACTGTGTCCGCCTTCGTGGTCTGCCCTACACTGCCGGCATTGAAGATATCCTGGAGTTCATGGGAGAGCACACAGTAGACATCAAACCACACGGAGTCCACATGGTCCTCAACCAACAGGTCAGACTGGTGGGGACTCTTGGGCTCAGGAACCTAACTGCAAAGCTTCATTTCTTAAAACCATGTTAAATGTCATCCCCCTTCACACTCAAGTCTCTTTATCATATATCACTATAGTAGAACAAAACATTGCAAGACAGATCAAGTCTGAGCAATTAAATATTTACAGTATTTGATTAAATCTACATTATGATATTGTTGTCCAAGTATAGCATTAACTAAAATTAAGAGGAAACTTGGAATGAGCCTACTTTACTGTTTTATAATTATCATTTGCTCTACAGATTGTTCTCTTCAGACAAAGACCCACATAAATGTGATGCTGTTTAGACTTTCCAACCACCACATGAATTACAGCATTATAGTCATAAAATTGAGCGGTGATAATCCCAGATGCATCAATGTTTGTTAGTTTGTTTTTAATAGAACAAAAAGCTGATCTCGAAATACTACTGACAGATTTTGACAGAATTTAACTTGATTACCCAGCCCTATCATTCACCAAATTTTAGCCAAATCCATCATGCTATTTTTTCAGTGAAAATGCCACCTCCTCTGAATTTGAATTGTTGGTAAATTCATGCTGTTTCATTATGATTACTGTCTTTAATTTATTCTGTCTGTTTCCTCCTCTGTTCTCTCTGCAGGGTCGCCCCTCAGGTGATGCTTTCATCCAAATGAAATCACCTGACAAGTCATTTATGGTGGCCCAGAAGTGCCATAAAAAGACCATGAAGGACCGTTATGTCGAGGTGTTCCAGTGCTCCACCGAGGAGATGAGCATCGTGCTAATGGGAGGAACCCTGAACCGCAGCGGCCTCTCCCCTCCACCCTGCAAGCTTCCCTGTAGGTTAACTCCAACAAATGTGTGTGTGTGTGTCTATATATATATATATATATATATATATATATATATATATATATATATATATATATATATATATATATATATATATATATATATATATATATATATATATATATAAAAAAAAAAATAATCTCTCAACTTAGAAATGCTGCCTGAACCAGTAGGCAGACATATTTCATGACTGCATTGTGCCACTGAACTTTAAGCAATTGCAACGTGTGTTTGTTGCTATGACGCATATCTGGTGCTGGAGATTAGATTGCCACTAGGGAGCACCTTCAATTCTTACTTTTCTGTGTGCATGTATTTATTTTTTATTGGTTATTGATTATCAAGTCTTTACCCTTTTTATCTTTTTGCATGCAGTTTTACCCTAACTAGCCTCCACAAGGTCAGCAGTGTTGTGTGTCACTCTGTTGACATTGAGGGAGACCACCGCTGCCCACAGCCCACACGGATAGTGGCTGTTTGTGTGTAAATACATCCATACTGGCATTTGTGTTTACGTTGTAGGTATGAGAGCCGGAAGGACACAGAAAGCTTTGTAAATGAAAGACCTGGCATACAGAAGTGTATGGCAAGCTCTGCAGTCTGATGTGGATGTGTTTATTTCTTGTTTTTAGAGGTTTTGCAGTCAATCTCGTAGTGTTCTGCTAATCAGCTTCCTTGCTGTGATATGGCTTAAATATGTCCACCAGGGCGTTTAACTATTTCAGGGTTTTTTTGTGATTATTTTTTGGGCATTATAGGCCTTTATTTGACAGGATAGCTGAAGACATGAAAGGGGAGAGAGAGGGGGAATGACATGCGGCAAAGGGCCTGCTGCGTCGAGGAGTAAACCTCTATATATGTGCGCCCGCTCTACCAACTGAGCTATCTGGGTGCACAGTTTAACTATTTCTAAACACCTAATTGAAAGTAAAAGTGAAGAAGAATGTTATTGCCTAGACCAACAGTGATAAGTTTCTTAACCTCTGTGACTGCATGTGTTGCTCTACCTTATTGTGTGTGCAGTTGTGGGGAAAGCAGTGATAGGAATATTGGCCAAAACTATGACAAAGCACAGGTTGTTTGAAAAACAATAATTACAGCTGCAGCTAGCTTATTTTCATTATTGATAAATTGGTATTGGTAAATAAATTGGTAGCATGATTGTTTTCACCGCGGATAAAAGCAGCGCTGGGCTAATCCATGAATGAGTTTACCAGTAATGTTAACGTTAGCTGTATAGATAAGATGACTAGCTAATCTAATGCTAATTTAGCCAGCTAGCACCCCGGTCTGTCTGCCTGGGATAAGAGCTGACAACACAGCCGGGACATGTAGCAATAGCCAGTTACCGTTAGCCCATAGCCAGCCAACAGACAGCCACCATTACAGCAATCCATACAGTATAAGTACTATACAGCACTTAACTCCGGTGCCGGGTGCTTATGGCGCTAACGGTAGTTTAATGAAGCGTCGGGAAACAGACCATAAACGACCCAGACCCAGATCCGAGTCACAACAGCGGCCATCCATAGCTAATGTTAGCTAGCTCTATGTCTCCGTTAGCGCGATCTACCGGTGTTCGTGCCGAAAATCTCCTCCCTGCCGAATCTCTCACCCCTTCGCGTTTAGCTGTCTTTACAGTTGGCTAAATTAACCCGACAAGCACCAAAACGAATAGTTAAGATTAAAGAAAAGTGAAGGGGGAGATCGATTCGGGCAGCTTGGAGATGTTCTGCTGCTGCACATCCCGGCCGGAGATTCCCCCGGCAATCCCCACCCACACCTGTCTCTCAGGCTCGTTGAGTAGCTAGCTAGCGTTACAACAAACCCCGTCTCACCCCGGTGTTGAAACCATCCAAAAGGTGACAGTGACATGTGAAATATATTGTGATGGTCACTGTGGTTTTAGCTGCTGGCTAACGTTAGCTTGCTGGCTCACTAGTTAGCTAACTGGTCAGCTACCAATACAGATTGAATCAAGAAAAAAGGAATTATGTTAGGGAAAATGCAGCTATGTTATTAGAATGACATGAATAAACGTTTCTAAACGTAAAGTGAATACATTTGAATGGGTAAGCGTGTCCGTGAACAGATGCATTCCAATCAGCGAAGATGTTTACAACTCCCATAATTCCACGCAACTTACCAACGTCATCAAAAGTCTGTGTTTACAATCCATTGTTTTGGTTGAGAGACCCCTAGCGGCAGAAAGTTACATATTGTACGTTTAATCAGGAGATACTTTAACTGTTATTATGTAGTATTTCAGTGCGGTCTGGATCATCTTTTGCAAGCTCGAGCTTCCTTTTTTTAGTAAGAATTGTTTTATTAAGGTTTGTTGCAATTTTTATAACTGACTGATTTAAATCTCAACCCTGACATCTGTCTTCACTCATAATGACTGGAAGTATAGTGTAACACATGACACATTGTTTCTGTACAGTTTGTAACCTGTTGAAATCCCCATGCAGCATGTTGTAAATATGAATTTGCGTTCTTTATACTTCCTTTTACTACTGGCAGGACTGTGCATGCACTGAGAACAACATGTAAATGACCAGACTCTGTACGTATACTTCTTTGTCGTTTCTGTAGGTCTGTCTCCCCCCACAGCCTACGCTGCTTTCCCCACCCCCCCTACCATTCTCTCTGAGGCGGCCCTCTACCAGTCCCCCCTGCTGGCTGCTCCCAGACCACCTCACACCGTCGCACACGGCCCTGCTCATACTCTGGCCTACTACCCTCCTCATCCACATCTGTACATGAATATGAACATGAACTACACAGCTTACTACCCCAGGTTAGTACATCACCAGTAATGGCTAACTACTAGGTCATTGAAAAAGTTTCACATCTCCCTATATTTGTACCGTCTGCCTTAACTTCTTACCTCTTTGGTCCTTTCACATGTCTTCCCACCTTCACCTGACATACTCTCTCTCCAGCCCCCCAGTTTCTCCTTCCACAGTTAGCTACTTTGCAGCTCCACCGGGAGCAGTGGCAGCCCAACCCCACCCTGCTGCAGCTGCCGGCTCTTCTGTGCTGCCTCAACCTGGCGCCCTGGTCAGGATGCAGGGCCTGCCCTACAACACTGGAGTCAAGGACATTCTCAGCTTCTTCCAGGGATACCAGGTCAGCACATGTTACACTAAAATGAAGCCACAGATAACAAAAGTGCATTGGTATTTGCAAGTAAGTAGGGGCCACCCAAAGATGCCCAGTGTGCACATTTGCAGCCATATTCTGCAAGAGGTTGCCTCAAGTTTATTGGCAGAGAGGAAATAAGATATTGAGGTATTTTTTTATTTTAACTGAGTCAGTTCAGCTCCACTTGTAAAATGCTCACACACTTGGCTTAAAGCATCACCTTCTTTCCAGAAGGCCCAGTGCAGTGTTACAGTAAGTTGTGCAAACCATTTACACCTGCCACTTTATTATGTTAAATTTAAATGATGACCAGGATAACAACAGTGTGTGTGGCTTTATTTTGTGGATTGTAAACTCTTCCCACAGCCTGCAACCCTTACATATAAGTCTAGAGCTGCTACTAAGCTCTAAACCCTGCAGCGAGTAACATTTACCCGTTACCATTGGTGCTTTTTTATTGCAAAATCGCACCATAGTAAGATTCAATTAAAAGACGTGCACTTGTGCTGTCCACCTTTCTTTGTGCTTCCCATATTTTCCGCTGCCAGTCTAAATTAAGTGGAGTCCTCTGAAGCAGGTATGAACCCTGACAGGTGTGGCTTCAGTTTGGCACATTGTGGAGGGAAGAGTAGGAAGGGTGGGGGTTTGAGGTGAGGGGTAGTGCTCTTGTTTTGGCATAGAGTTTGGGTCTCCTGTTGGTCTTTATGGCTTATGTCATTTAGTACTGGTACAACCCCTGTGTGTGGGTGTGTGGGGGTGGGTGGGTGGGCCTTACTGTAGGGTGTAGACAGCATCACATTTACACCAAGATAAGCTCTTCTTTTAAGTTGCACTCTGGAAAGCTTTACATGCTGACTGATAAAGCAAAGCTAACTCCAGTCCTGACTGTTGGCTGAACTACCGTAACAGTATGCTTAATGGGAGTTAGTGTGTGTGTGTGTGTGTGTTTTTTTTCTGGCAGCAGTAGCAACTCTCACACTGGCCTCGGGTGAGAAAACAGTTCCCACACCAGTATTGATGTCCTTTACCACAAAATCCTATGCTTAATCACACATGTGCGGTTCAAATGAAGCCTGTTCAGCCTGTATTTTGTGTGTGAGTTTCTGCTTCGGTGTGTTTGTCTTCCTAAAACACCCTGAGTATTTTTGAGAGTATATACCTCTGCATCTTGTGTGTATGTAAAACTGTACTGTTCATGTGTAAAACAATGTGGAGGCCTCCCACCCTGACTGTCCGTTCATTATCATGCTATCTGTAGTACGCCCCTGACGAGTACAGCAGCATGGTTCAGATGAGTGAACAGGCCCGGAGTCTGATTCAGCCCAAAGAATGGCTCTGTCTTTAGGCACTCACCCCAAGGTAAGAGGAGCCTCCGGACCAGAGAACCAGAGTGGACGGAGAGGGCATTTCCTTTACTTAAATAACATCTGTACTATGTTTAGGCTAATGCACAACATGCAGCAATGGACACAAGAACAAATCACCACACATGAGCCATTATACACATGCCAGCCACATAATAATTTGACAGGACTAATCTAAACAGGAATGCCCAATCTAGTCAACAACGTTCTGAGCTCCTGAACCGGCATTTCGGCCTGCTGCTTCTCAAACAAATCTGCCTCATGACTGAAGTCTCTCCTGTACGCCTGTTAGTAGTGCTGAGTCCTGACACCTAAATAATGAGTGAATACATAATAATACATATAACACAGAATGTATAAAATATCAGGGCCGTTTGCTTTATTGTTGTGTCCTCTGAAGTGACTGCAGGTCAAAACTGTTTTCTTACAGCCATAACACTGCGATTCACTACCGTAGACATGGCTGAGTTCTGGCTGATTCTGTGCCAGTCTTGTGCCTTCCATTTATTCCTTAATGTGGATTATCAGTTCAGTTTTACAACTTGGACCGCCTCCTGCAGAAAATTTGCATGTCGTATGTTTGCAGAAGACGACAGCCACTCTATGCAGGGCGTTTGGTATTGAAAGTGTGGCTCTAAGTAATCATTAAAGAGAGGAAATTAATGATTATTGGCATGAAAATCTAAATCTAATTATCAAAAATAAATGTTTTAAAGGGTTGTAATGCGATATCAGGAAAATGTTCTTGGTATTTTGTACATTCTGTGTAACAGTGTTCTGCAGCAGATGCAGATAATCGGTCTGCAGGTTTTTCATTCCAAGTGAACATACCCAGCACGGACCTGAGAGAGGAATTAAACCGTTAAGTCACTCAGGATTCACATGTTGGCACATCCATGTTCTGCAGTGACAGTGAAAACTATTTGTATGCTACTTCCTCAGGGAGAAATACAACCTTCACAATCAATTGAGCTTTTCAATAGTGATTTAAGAGTTACTGTATCACTCTTTTTGTTTATTTTAATTTTCTCAACATTGTCACCTAAAGCATTGGGTTATATTTCACCAAACGATACCGTTAAAAGACCAAGCACTACTTACTGAACAGGACGGAAAAGCATTAGATACTTTCATATTCTTCCTCTGCTAACAGAAGTATCTTAGGATCACTGCTAACGCACAAAGTGCAGTTTCACTCAGTCTTGAATCACACACACACACACACACACACACACACACACACACACACACACACACACACACACACACACACACACACACACACACACACACACACACCTCATGAAAATGGTTTCTAACCCAGGGCCCACCTCACTACCTCGACTGTTTCCAGTGAACGTCTCCCTCTCTCCTGCTCTGACATGTACACTTAGTGGATTTTACTGCTTTCATTGCTAATGTAATCAGTGACTTGTTTCATACCTGCATGTCAAGAAAACTGATTTTTATTGTTTTATTTTTATTTATTTATTTATTTTTTGCATCAAAATGAAGTTTGATGCAAGACATGGATGCATGCAGACTAACGGATGATTACTGTGTGTGGTGTGCCTTGTGGGTTCCAGGTACCCTGGGAACAGCATGTACTCTGCTTTTGCTCTTTAAGCTCTGCCCATTAATCTTTCTTTTTTTTTTCTACCTAACTGGACCGGTTTGATGAGATGATCTTTTCCCAGGGCATTGTTCATCCTCGGCTTTGTGGGCTCCCCCTGGTGTTTTGACGGTGCAGCTGCATCAAAACAAGTGACGCTTATTGTGTTGCGTGTTTGTCTCCGTTCCTTTCTCTTTCTGCAGCTCCAGCCAGACGCCGTTCTCATCTTGTACAACTTCAGCGGCCAGTGCAGCGGCGAGGCCTTGATCACCTTCCACAGTGAGGAGATCGCCAGGCGGGCCGTAGCCGAGCGATCCAACCACCCCTTCTACGGCCAGCGGGTCCACTTGGTCTTATGTAACTGACCACTAGCCATTCATCTCTCTTCCCCCGACTCCCCGTAATTTAACCTCACGTTGAAGCATATTATGCAGCAACAGTTTTTCCTGTTGATCCCAGTGCCACTTAACAGTTATTGAACCTCTCCCTTTCCCCGTGATCTGCCATTATGAATTCACAGCTGGCCGGGACACTCCTCAAGCTGTTTGTTGGAGTTTGGACATCACTGGTGAAGCAGCTGAAGTCAGTAAAGCTTCATCTTGGGCTAATTACTTTGTGGATGTCCAGATAGCATTTCTGTGTATTTGCGCCTTTTGTAAGAGCCGGTTGTGGAGATGAGATGGTGTGGAGCCTGGACAAATATGCATATGTGCCCCCCCCCCCCCCCCACACACACACACACACACACACACACACACCCAATATGTCTGTACAGATGTTTATCCTGAAATGCTTGAGGCTGTACAAACCACTTCTGCACATGATCATTTTTGTATATTTCTAAAATGTCCCTCTTAACCACTGCACGACTTTGACTTTCCAGAGTTTATTATCCTTTGTGTTAGCTCTATGCAAACACAGATGTGTATATGTGCATGCACAATGTTTATTAAGTTGATGGCCTCCAGCAGTGTAGTGGTGCCATTAAAAAGAGAGAGAAAGAAGCCATAAAGACTACTGAAACAACAGAGGAATATCTAACTGTAGTTCTCAACTGTAATGGATTTATTTAACCCAACGTTGAGCTGCAGCGACTATTAGTTAAAACTACAGCAACACCACAGATGTGCCAGTGTACCAACTAATTTGTAACTATTTTTTTCTGTAAAAAGCATTTGTGTATACATATGGTATGTCATCCCTTTTTAGATCTTTTCCAAGCACTACAGATTGATTTGCTCTAATGTAAGCGTTAAGTGACAGAGCGTCTTTAATGGAGTAGGACAAACTGATTCTATTTTTATTAATCCAATTTCCCTACACATTGTTTTGAGATTTTGTTATGAAATATATATAAGGTCAGAGGCGTATCTTAAAGCCTTTTATAATGATCGACCTCAGCTACTAGATCTCCGTTTTGGTTTCCAGATGGTTTATAACGATCAGTCTGTAGCTGCTTTAATTCCTGCTTATGACCAGATTACTGTGTAAAAGCTGCATGAGTTTTTCTATGGTAGGCCGGCTGACAGCTGCCCCCCCACCCCCACCCTTCTTTACCATGCCTACATTAACCAGAGTGCAATACTCACCCAAACACAGCTAAGTCATCCTCTGGTGCAGAGGAGAGATTTGTTTCTTTTGTTGCAAGTTTGTCACTTGTATGAATTTAGGTCTGTGTAAGACTGTACACAATAAATGTTGACAATGATCTGTGTTTCATTTGGTCTCATTTAAAGAGATTAATTCATAAAGCACCAGTAAAATTATTAATAAATGTTGCCCAAAGGAAAAAAAAAAGTATTTTCATAAAGGGAATAAATACACTACATATGTGATGTGACATGCAGTGTCTCATTTAGTCAAATGGTCACAGAGTGAGAATAGTCTGAATTGCTTGGTGCCCTATTCTATTAAGAGACAACTCCTAATAGAACAAAAAAAGGCATGCTGTGCATTTCTGTCTGCAACTATTTCTCTCTTGATAATACCACTAGAGAGTGCCAAATCACACATCTTTTAATTCTATACATATTGTTCTGTGATGGTGCATTATATCTCTTTCATGAAAGCCAACTTAGCTGAAGTTTACCAAAATTTTCACCTTTTATTTAAATTAGTACCAAACTACTGCCAACTATACATACTGTAGTAATATAAGTACTCACTGTATACTTACATACTTATAATTATTCTGCACTAATATAAGACTTTATGAAAGTAAAAAGTGCAGTCTCCATCTTTGTTATGTCTGCCTGGTAGTTTAACCTTTGAGTTAATACTTGCTGTGCTGAGTTGGGAAAGAAAAGGCTGCTGTTTAGGGCTGCAACTAACGATTATTAATCTGTTGATTTTTGTCTCGATTAATCGTCTCTAAAATGTCAGAAAATGGTGAAAAATGTGGATCAGTGTTTCCCAAAAGCCCAAGACGACGTCCTTAAATGTCTTGTTTTGTCCACAACTCAAAGATATTCAGTTTACTGTCAGACGAGAGAAGAAACTAGAAAATATTCACATTTAAGATTTATAACATTCAGTCTGGCTGGGATCAGAGAATTATTACTTTTGTTTTAAAAAATTACTCAAACTGACTAATCGATTATCAAAATAGTTGCCAATTCATTTAAGAGTTGACAACTAATCGATTAAACGATTAATCGTTGCAGCTCTACTGCTGTTGTATCAAATACATGGCAAAAAAGTGACACAAAGCCACAGCTGAGTTTTGTGTTTTATTGATATACACTACTTTAGAGCCTACAGTATGATGCAAGGTATTCCCTTTGAATAATTTCAAAAAGCACTGCAGTCTTAAAAATTACAAAAAATGTAACATACAAAATATACAAGAAATGACAATACAAGGCTCGGTAAACATCAGCTAAACCTGTATTTCCCTTATATTTTACAAAACATATATATGTATATACACATGTATGTGTGTGTGTGTGTGTATATATATACACACACATATATATATATATATATATATATATATATATATATATATATATATATAATATATACACACAACACTCATACATGTCCCCAACCTTTAAGGAATGACATCCATTTCAAAGTATCAAAAATAGAGTTGTACAGTCTCTGTTGCTTTACCATAATGTAAAATGTGAACATATTGTTCGGTCTTTGGTTGTGACAGACGAGTACGGCAGACAGAGTTTACTGTCAATGCTGGTTTTGTTTCACTTTTTGTTGAGAAGTCTTTCAAGCTGCAGAACCAGCTTCATATGCAAAAAAAAAAAAAAAAGAAGACATCTCCCTCCTCCCACCCAACCCTCAATGTCCACACTGTGCCCCCTTCCTCCCCTCCAAAAAAACAAGTGAAATAATAGTTACAGGAAAAAAAAATCAAACCCAGCATACAGACACACTGACAAACTGGTTTTCAAACAGGAGTTAAGGCATCCTAATTGTTTACATAGTGACATGATACTCTCACTATCTGAATGTTCATTTTTCTTTCCGCTCTGCAAAGTTCATAGGCAACAGTACAAATAGTTTATAATCTCGTTTTTCATATTCATTGTCATATCTCACATTTGCTGCTGTTACAATTTGCATAGCCTAAATGTGTGTGTGTGCTTTTGTTGTTGAAAATAGGACTCTTAAGAGTTCCTGTCTTCTGTACAGCATATTTGGTACAAACACCAACCAACCATGCATCCCACGCACACACACACACACGCACGCACGCACACACACACACACTGAACTGAATTTATTAAAATGCTCGCACTGTCCTTGACAAGGCAGATTGGCTGATGGACAACTCCAGAACAGAATCAATCAAGCATCTACAACAAGTCTACAGTCTACTACATAGAGGCATCAAGGTCTTTTTTTGTTGTCTTTTCTTCCTTCTCATATTAAAAGGCATTAGCAGAATTATAATGCATAGCAGAATCATTTTTGGAAACTGTCACCTGGAAACTGACTTCAAACACTTCTCAGCTCTCACATGCAGGAGTATTATTGTCAAGCTTAAGGCAAAAAAAACAAAAACAAAACAATGGGAATCTGTCCACGCCAGAAACCTGTCTGAAGACACTCTTTCCTCGAGACTGTGTTATTGCTGCCGTCCAGGCACTGCATATCTGTCAGAATAAGAAATATGAATACATCATCGTGAATAGACACCATTCTGGAGGAGACAATTAAAGAAGAAGTGTTTGATTGTGAACAGCAAACATTGATTGTGGCAAACGGGGGAAATGCATCCAGATGTTCTCTATACTTTGGGATTTGTCATTTTACCTTGTTCATTAAAGAGAGGGGGAACAACACACATGTAATATATAAACATCTTTAAGTATAAAATACTTTGCCATTATATTGTCATACCATCACAGGTATGGTGGCTGTCAGGAATTCAAAGGCACACGAGGGCCCCTGGGAGATTTGGGGAGTTATTGCATGAGAAGAAATTTCAAAGGCAGAGACGTCTGTCTCTGTGGATTATTAAAAACACTTCTCTGTAACGTGGAAATAAGGGGCATCTTTAAATATCTTTGAATGAAAATTAAAGGGGTAACTCAGTCCTTAAACCCCCACTCATCCCTCTTCAGGATTCATGAAATTGTGTTTCCGAAACAATATTATAGTCACACTCAAAGCCAGCTGTGCAAAACAGCAACAAAAAAGCTTTAGCTACCATTCAAAGCTGCTATGTGTTAATAAGGCATTTGTTCAACTTGAAGAAGATAAAGAAATACAGGAGAGGGAGGTCGTAAATGATGAAACACACGAGACAAAAGGAGAAAGAGAGAAGGGGATTCATGTACAGATATCTACACGGCTGAAAGGTTGCTAAAAGTTGTGGAATGTTGCAGATCCCAGACCAGCGCCAGAGGAGCTTGTCCTCCCCGCTGGGTCCCTGCACTCCAGACCTGAATGGTTGTATCATCTGAAAGGGACAAAAACAAGGAGCGGACAGTGTCGTCATCACTGAGCCAAGAGTGTTCAGCTAGATATTCAAATTCTTTTGGAAAGTTTTTTTTTTCTTCTTTTTTTTTAACTGATAATTGAAATTCTGATCCTTCAGGGTGGTTAGATTTGAATTTGGCAATCCAATTTTACAGCAAATGAATTTCTCATCTCTAACTTCCAAGTGTGATTAGTTACATGAGTAACGATCTTCAGAACAGTTTGGAATCCCAGCTCTGGCTTCCCACTCCTGAGTTTCTCTGATTCTTATATGTCTCAAGACGTCTTCGTTGATGAAGGCCGATGCTGGTGACGGGGAGGACAACACACACTTGTTGTATTGTCTCTGCTAGAGAGAGTTCCTCGAAAAGCGAGTGCTCCAGAGTCACGGACAGCTGATTGGTCAGGAAGACAGCGACGCTTTGAGAGCTTTGAGGGCAGGCACACACCTAATGAAGAGAGACGGGGTCGCATCTTATTCCCCAACCATTTTAACCTCGCTGTAACTCGACATGCTCATATTCCCCTCGCTCACCGTTCTCTTACTCTGTGCGTGGTTGCGAGTTCTGTATCTATATCTCTAAATAAGATAAATTGTTTTTAAATGAAATCAGAGGAGACAAATGAGTGTCTTCTTGTCAGGCTGGTGGTGGAGCAGGTCCATGAGGCTTTGACAGAATCTCCAACCGTATACTGTCTTTGACCACAGTCTCTTATCTCTTCCTGCCCTCTTGTCCCAGACCAGGACTGGGGGTCCGGGGTCAAGAACTGGAGGGGGTGGGTCATGTCCCAAAAGTCTGTGTAAGGGCCCAAGTGTCGGCTGGGCTATGACTGGCTGTGTGCTGTTGGAGGACCATGAGTGCTGGGGGACTGGGACATGTCTCTGCCGATGATTTCATTTACTGTGAAGAGAAAACCAAGCAAAACATGTATTAATACCTATTCAAGGTATCATTTACTTAGATTCAGGGGTGCAGGGGTCATGATTCGATTGGATATCTATTTTTAGGCTCACGATTAGAACTGGGCAATATATATCGATATTATATCAATATCGTGATATGAGACTAGATATCGTCTTAGATTTTGGATATCGTAATATGGTAATATGGCATAAGTGTCTTTTCCTGGTTTTAAAGGCTGCATTACAGTAAAGTGATGTCATTTTCTGAACTTACCAGACTGTTATAACTGTTCTATTATTTGCCTTTACCCACTTAGTCATTATATCCACATTACGGATGATCATTTATCAAAAATCTCATTGTGTAAATATTTTGTGAAAGCACCAATAGTCAACACTACAATATCGTTGCAGTATCGATATCCAGGAATTTGGTCAAAAATATCGTGATATTTGATTTTCTATCGCCCAGCCCTACTCACGATTTGATTCAAAACCGATTTCCGATTATATATATATAAATAAACTAAATAAAAAATAAGAAATCCACATGAATGTACTAAGGGATAATATTTAGTATCTTTTATTGTCCATATTATTCATGTGGATTTGTTTGTTATTTTAACATTCTGTTTATGATGTATGTGTATGTTGTGTGTGATGTCTGTAAGCTACTGGGACCTTGAATTTCCCCTTGGGGGTCAATAAAGTATCTATCATGTGATTGCACACCCCTACTTAGATTACATTTTAACATGATTTTGACTATTAGTGACGGGTGTACGATGCCGAAGCTCTGGAGCTTCTTTTCCTTCTGTAAAGCGCACCGTTTCAAGACATTGTGTCAAATGAAGAACACCACGTGACTCATGACGTCCGAAGCTTCATAAAGTGCTTCATTCAGTTTGACAGTTTTGCAGCTAAAAGATGCAAGTGATATACACACTGGTGGGAAAATAACAGAGGAGAATGATTGAAAAATAGGGTGATGTACACTACAAAAAAATTATAATGGGAACAACAACAAAGTAATAAGGTAATAAAAGTAAAACTTGAATCAATACCAATCTCCAGTCATTACATTGATAAACTACAAGAATGAAACCATGAAGTCAATGAGCCGTTGTCCTGAAAGGCTGCTATACGTTTTGAAAACCACTAGATGTCACTGTGCATGTGGAGTTTGAAGCCTCGAAGCTTCACATCTGTTTTTCCGCACAAAACGGAAAGAAAGCCCCCGAAGCTTCACAAGGCTTCATCCGCCCCATCACTAGTGGAGATAAAGTTCAGGAGGAGGACAGATTTCTGACCAGCAGAAGGCAGTGTTGTTCCACGCTGAGCTCCTCACAAGTCTGACAATTCAAACTCAACAAGCCATGAGCTCAAAGCAAAAAAAACGAAAAGAAAGACCCAAAGGTCACAAAAGTCAAAGCTCTTACGTGAGATATAATCACTCCTCACATAACAAATGGGAGAAACTATTCCATTCACTAAATGTGCCGGTTCTGACCTTTGTTTGAGTCAAAAGTTACCAGTCACCACAGCACATAAACACAAGCCTGCCGGGCTGTCCGTTACTTCATTAGAGCGTTAATGTCGGTTCAGTAGTAATTTCCTCAGGCCTGTTCATGGGGTTTTTAAGCATGCCAAAAAAAGGGCCGTGTGAAACCAATCCAGTGTTAAAAACACATTGTGGAGCCCGGGGTGGCACTCAGGCACAGCAGGGTTAATTACTCCGCCGACTCCGTTACAGCCTGATTTAAAATAAATAACAGATAACTCTTTCTCTGCACTGCTGTTTTTCAGCCAGCGTGTGGGATTGTTTTACATCTGCTGCCTGCATTCAGTATTCACACTGGGACCACAAGAGACACAGCGGGGAGCTAGTAAAAAGTGCAGCCGGGAAGTAAATCAACTTCAAATACTTTGTCATGGTGAGGCAGAGGCGAAAACAGACGGGCGGAGAGAACACCGTTTGGTAAAATTCACGGAAAATATCATGTGAACAGGGTTAGAGCTGTAACAATTCCAAATGTTGCTGTACAGTTAACAATATAATTGTCTCAATTATAGTCAATTATATATCAATTATAGTCAGTCAAATTTAAAAAATATTTATTTATTTATTTATTACTTATTCAAACAAATTAAAGGTTTGAATGAATTCCAGGATACATCTTTTGGTTATATAATCACTGTCATGTGACCCAGATAATGTAATAACACATGTACACAGTAAACACTTGTTCCCCCCCCCCCCATTTATTTTTGTTGCTATGAACGTGTAAGAGTCAAGTGCCAACACCTAGCATAGCTTTAGCTGTCCAAACAGTCAGACCAATTACTTATACAATTACAATTTGGCATATCTAAACAAAATCAACAATGACCATCAACAGTCATAACCTTTAGCGGTTAAACAAAGAAACAGTGAGACAATTAGAAGATTATGTGATAATTGTTACAGGCCTAAACAGGGTTTTTTTACTGTAACAATGTGTGTGTTTGGTTTTTGTCCTGTGATTTCTTCCATGTCATTTCTGGAGGTGATGTTGACAGGTCAGAAACAGGTTTGGCAAACTGGTTTGGGAGGGTGCAGCAGAGACCTCTGGCCCAGTCTGACACTGGGAGACGTTACGCGTCGTAGACCTGTCTGTACATGACAGCTCCTCTTTCCTCCACCTACCTCTGTCCACTTGTGCAACTGTATTGTAAAATCACACATCCCTCAGGCCATGATAAAACACATGTATTACTGTAACTCCATAACAAACGAATAAACAAAAAAAGGAAGAGGCACAGGGGATGACTCAGTCAATGATGAGAAAATGAACCCAGACAAGTGTGTGTTCCATGAGAAAAAAGAAACCATATTTAAATGTGATGACACACCGAGTGACATGAACGCTGTGAAATAAAACAAAATGTGTTCACAACTGTCATCAGTCCTTCATATTTGTTTCACAATGTCATCATCTTCTCCTCAAACTACAGTGCGCTCTAAGTGAATTTTTCTTATTATTAACGGCACATTCCATTAAACACCTTGTTTCTTTTAGTCTTTGTCGCGGGACCAACAGTTCATTCTGTTGTTTTATTTGTGTTTTCTGCTGCTTGCTTTTGTGTCTGGCCACCATCACTCACATCATCCTGTTAGCGTGGGAGGCTCTTCCTTTCCCATGTCAACCATGTTCTCACACACACACACACACACACACACACACACACACACACACACACACACACACACACACACACACACACACACACACACACACACACACACACAGTCACACACAGTCACACTCAGAGCACCACCACGCATTTATGAGACTACACTGTGACTATCAAAGCAAACATTTACTTTTGTATATATAACACTAAGGTACAATATACGTACATTAAGTTAGCCAGTTTATTGATTTTGTCACGCAATTCCATTGGTGAAATAAAAACTGTGACGGAGGACTACAGATCTCCTTTAAAGGCCATGACTTTTCAAAAGACACGTGTTGCAAAAAACAGCATCTTGCTGCTGTTAAAGGACCGTCAGAGCAGCTGTATTCATACTAGTAGCTGGTACAGTAACTGGGCTTCTTTTGTTCAAGCTCCACATTCATTTAGTGAAATGTAGCTAAGAAATGTTTCAGATTTCACTCCTATATTCTATATTTCACTTCTTTTAACAAAACAAATGTTTAAAACACCTTAAATGTGTCTACACTTATCTTTCAAAACCGATCACGGTCTGTATAAGGCTCTAATTTAAACACTAATAAATGAAATGACTGGGTCAATCACAGAGCGATGTCTACGGGCCTGTCACACACAGCTGACATGTTGTGTGGTAAACTCTGCAGCTCTGTTGATTCATGGGAGTGAATCTGCTCCACCAACACCACCACAGGAATATGAGCAACATAGTGTGAAGTGCTACAGACCGACATCAAGTGGGCGTCTGCAGAAATCATATCACTTTCCGCTGTACTATTCAGATTGTTGCAGAGGCAAACATGACCCTATCGACTGATAAATAAGAGAGAGAGAGAGAGAGAGAGAGAGAGAGAGAGAGAGAGAGAGAGACACACACCGGGGGCAGTAGTCATCAAACAATCTAAAAAACCCATGACTCTGTCAAGGGCGTTACACTAATTCCTCTCAATTTGATTCACTCTGTTTTCTCACATAAAAAAAAGTGGCAGAAGAGGTTTTCCCACTCAATCTGGCAGAAAGAGTTTCGTTAGGCTTCGCTCTCGCTATTACAGCTGCGCTCAATGTAAATTTGGACGACTTGATTATGGGGCCATTTCAAGAAAGACTAAACTCATTCTGAAAGTGAATTTCCATCTTTCTCAAAACAGACAGATCTCTTGTTTTCCTTCAGAGAAACAAGTTAGCATGTGTATACTAAAAGACAAAAGATACAAAGCCCAAAATGAACTGATGTCATCTACAAAAGTTTAATCAGTTGACAAAATAGCGTAAGCGTTAAGTATTTTACATAAAATAAAGGTTCATTTTACCATATCAGTGAGCAATAATCTATGCTTCACATAAGATCATTTAATTAAAGCTGGGGCTCCACACATCAATAATCCAGAAGTGAAAGAGAGGTTTGAGTCAAGCCTGACCTATGAAGAGTTTCACATGCTGATAGTGTTTTCTCAGATTTACTGGTATTGTTCATGACAGTGCAACAGAAAGCCGATGATTCAGCGCTGCCTGCCATAGTAAGTGCGGCTCTGAATGGCTCAGCCTGGAGGGAGATCCTCTGCAGATGACTGCGAGGGGGGCTCCCTAGTCAAAATATACATCTGCAGTCAGAGTATTATTACTACTACTGCTACTACTACTACTACTACTACTCTCAGGTAGGCTTATAACACATGTATCCTTCCCCTGTGTGCTCATGGCTTTTAATACTACGTTTGGTTGTATGCAGCCATTTATCAACACTGCTTCATCTTGTACTGTGCTTTAAATGTTTTTATTTTAATATTTGATCTCAAATGTCCTCACTAATCTTTAGGACCAGGCTTCTTTGTGTTTCAAAGGAAACACAAGGGAAATAAGGGCAGGCTTAAAAATCTCCATAAACGAGGCTATTTACAGTCATTTATTGAATTAAAGCTATAGTGCGTAGTTTCTGTCTCCCCCATGAGGAATTCTAAGTAATGACAACAAAACAGTTGGCGCGTCCACATGATACAAGCCTTGATCGTGCACCGCTCCCACCCATCCCCCACGCAGTTGCTAGTAGCCAAGGAGGACATGGAGGATTCAAAAAACATGATGACTTGAGGTCATTATCTTCACTTGAGTTTCTGCACGCGAAACTGGACGCCTCAATCTTCTGAACATAGCCATACAGAGAGTGTTGTGTGGAGCTGATAGTCTTAATTAGTTTTGTAGGAACTCATTTGGAAATGGCTTGAATGTAACGGACATTGATTAATACTGAAAAGTTACGCACTAAAGCTTTAAGCATAATTGTTCACAAGCCACCGATTTTTGATTAATGTCAAACAAAATGTGTCTGAGAAAGATAAAACCGAAAAAATAAAACATGGTCACAGTATTTGCAGCTTTTCAAGTCATTTTTGCCTTGAGAAAGATACATTGTCAACTCTACATATGCTGAATGAATTGTTTAACATCTAGCAGGAGACCACTGAGATTGGGTAATCTCACGTCTGTTTCTAAAGTGCATGTCAAAGGCGGTATAATGAAAAGATTTCCATAATGCAAAGCAGAAGTGAAATAAGCAGATGGACATTCAGTACGATAAATATGTCTACTGTCAAAATGGAAAATGGGTAATTATCAAAACACTCTATGACACATTGAAAAAATGTTCCCTGACCCTGGCTTAAAAAACATTACTCTGGCAGAGCAGCTAAGCAAATAACTCGAAGATTGACTGATTCTTGAGTCCAGCAAATGAAGACAACATGCTACAATGGAAAACATTTGTGCAAAAGGAACAGACAGGCAAGACTTGGTTTGCCTGCGAGAGGGAATATCCAAGCACAGTTTCCACTTGCAGGGCCCTGTAATGACATGCACACATCTTCACAGAGCCTCAGGTATGAGAGAAAACGCAAAGTGAAAATCCAATGAGTGATCACACACGCACTGGAAATAGATGGTCAGTTTGATGAAATCAAAATCTGCCAGGTCGACTCACTAAAGATTGCTCTGGTTCACTCGTGTAACTTTGCCGCTACTCTGTGATCAGTTTTATTTTAATTTCTTCTTTTGGAGTAAGCTAGTCAGTGAGTGGGTGAGGGACCAGAGCACTCAAAGTCACTCATTTCTGTGAATCATCGCTGGATTTCCCATTTGATCTGACGGTTAAGTGATTCACAAGACTCCTGCCTTTGATCCGGGACACAAAATAGTGGCTCCACTCAGCAGATGACCACAGAACACAGCTTTAGGAAGGAAACCGCTGGGGCCCAAATGGCCGCGAGGGGAGATCGGCAAAGCTCATTACGATGGTTAACAGTACTTACTGTATCAGCAGAGAGCATTAGGCTCTGGTGTCAAACCATAATAACCCCAAAGCTTTCCCTGCCATTTAACAGATGGTGGTCAGGAGCTGCTAACCCATATGAGATAATAGATTTGTTTTTCACTTGAGCAGAGAGTTTTGGTTAATGTTTCCCGTACCATGAAGATAATATACAGCAGTAGAGCTGCAACTAACATTATCATTATTTTTTTTATTATCATTTGATAGTTTGGTCTGCCAAACAGAAAACAGTAAAATTGCCTGTTCAAATTTCCCTGAAGTTCAAGTTGATGTCTTCAAATTGCTTTTGTGAGTCCAAACTACAAAGATATTTAATTTACCGGGTGGTGATGGCGCAGTGGATATGACACATACCTTTGGTGTGGGAGATGTGGGTTCAATTCCCACTGCGATACCTCAACCAATGTGTCACTGAGCACACTTAACTCCTAGTTGTATTTTCTGACATACTGTATATAGCAATTGTAAGTCGCTTTGGATAAAAGCATCAGCTAAATGATATGTAATGTAATGTAATACTAGCACAAAGGAACAGCTCTTTACATTTGAGAAGCTGAAATTACAGAATGTTTTGTATGTTTCAACTTATTTGTTTTTCAAAAAAGTGTAAGAGTAGAGTAAACAAAATGGTATATTCCACACTGCAGCTGAGGTGACTCATCAACACACACACACACACACACACACACACACACACACACACACACACACACACACACACACACACACACACACACAGAGAGACACACACACACACACACACACACACACACGTATACACACACGTATACACACACATGTCAGCACCTGTACATTTACTAGGGGGAGTAAAATGTACTACTTCACTACTCTGTCAAGTCCTCACTTGTGGGCCATGACAAATGTGGTGACTACTATTCATTTTCCCGTCAAACACCGGCGCTCGATGCTTGGCTGACAAGCACAAATCCACACCGACACAGAAAGAGCAGCCGACAATGCAACAAACTAAATCTTGGCAAAATCCCCATTGAAGACAGCGCTGTCAATTTTCATAATAACTTGGTATATCCAGAATCATGAACTAAGAGTTCTCCTCCTGACTAAAGCAAAAGGCAGCACTGGCACCGTCCTCGCACCAGGCTCCAGCCTCTGCCAAGACCTCTGCATTACACTCTCTAAGACCTTAATTGTGTGGAAAGATGACACAGAAAGTCTGTTTCCACTTGTTTCAGGGGAAAAGACCGGCAAATGTTTGCCATTGTTTTTAACGAGCAGCAGCAGCATTTGATGGAAACATATTTTCCTTCCACTGTTTATTTTTTTTAATGCCATCGAATCAAGAGCTCTGTGTTATTACTCTGTTATGGTTGGTTAGTGGCAGCATGAAGCCTCTGACTAAAATGGTCACACACACACACACACACACACACACACACACACACACACACACACACACACACACACAAGTCTGTGCACACAAACACAAATTATGATTTATATCTGGTTGTTTCATACAAATAATCACAGTTAAATTAACTACAGATATGTTTACATGTATTCCTGGTTGTGTACACACACATAAAAATATCAGAAGTTATGATTATGGAAAAACTATTGTCGGATGCAAGATCTATAGTGATGTGATGAATTCAGAGTTGTCAACCATTTAATGCTTTTACTGTAAATTACTTTGCTTTGTTGATCTTTGTGATGGCAGTTATTAAATGACAATAAATGAGGCAGGTGTACCTTTACAGTACAAAAAGAACAATTGAGCAAGTTCAAACAAACTTTTTAGGCCTTTCCAAAAGGCTAAAATGTGAATCAAGACCATTTACAAAGGTAGCCAAAAAAAAACTAAAACAAAGGTCATTTCCAAGTTCAATTTCATGTATAAGTAAATTTGGGATACAAATGGAGTCGTATTTCTCGCCAAGGTAAATCCAATATTCACTGGCGCTTTCTACCCGGTCTGGTCGGCCAACTCCTGAGAAAAATATCCTTTTTATTTTGGACTGCTAGAAGTTGGCCTCTTCACCACTGACTTGTTTTATTCATTTACAGCTCTATGCCATTTTGCAACATTCAGGGACCCTAAAGTCAGATTATGGGCACAGAGTCAGCTGGCCATGAGCTGAAGGAAACTTAAAACTGAGATGTTGCTGTTGATTCTCAGTGGGATTGGCAGTGCTGACGAGCTTTTGTCTTTACATACAGCTACTTGTTTTGATGTTAAATCAATAGTCAGACATGTGAATCTTGCCAAGAGTCACATTAGTAGAGCATTACCACTCTAATATCTGTCCGATAAATATGAGGATGCTGTCAGTAGCCGGTTAGCTTAGTTAGCATAAAGATTGGCCAACAGCTAGCGTGGCTCTCTCCGAAGGTAACAAAATCCACATACCAGCACCTCTAAAGCTCACTAATTAACATGTCATATGTCACTTGTTTCCAGTCTTTGTGCTAAGCTAACGGGCTAAAACAAGTTGTGATTTTACGGGCCGGACTATGTCTTGGCCAGGAGCAGTTGCAAGGCAACCAACAGAGACTTCATGAAGTGACTGTAGTCCAGCACAAAGCCCTCGCAGAACCACAAGATGTTGTTTTTACACTTGGTAGGTGGACTTTGTTGCCTTTAGACAATCCAAGCAGATCCCAACAAGCTGTTTCCCCGTATATAGTCTTCATGCTAAGTTAAGCTGCAGCCTCATATTTAACATCCACACAAGAGTGGTATTGATCTTCTCATCTAACTCTGGGCAACAAAGCAGCTAATCAATTTTCCAAAATGTCGAATTAGTGTTTGAATATAAAAAAATAAGCATGTATGCAAGCCTCTGAGTAACAATGCTGTAGCCTGTTAAGTCAAAAGTTTGCCTGAGAAATTAAAACGTCCACAACAAGTTTCTGTCTATTTCTACACAGTCCATGGTCTTGTAAAGATATAAAAACAGAACAGTAAAAACCATATATATAAAAGCTGTGTTCACAGCACGGACAGTGCTTTGTATATTTGATTACATCTACAGGATAACAAGTTTTAGCTCTGTGTGTGTATCTGTGTGTGCATTTGTGTCATTACTGTTGTGTCTCTCTTAAGGAGTCTATTTTAATACCCTAAATGCCGTGCTCTCAGTTTGAGGCAGCTGTACATTTTGGGCAGGGCAGGGCCAACAAAAGACCAGCTTTTGTTGTAAACACACTGCACACACTACAACACCCCAGTAACTGTTTACACACACATACGCACACATGCACACACGCACGCACGCACGCACGCACGCACGCACGCACGCACGCACACACACACACACACACACACACACACACACACACACACACGGACAAACGGACAAACACATACGAATGCTATCTCTTCCCATACAAGTGAAATAACCTGTATTTATTTTGTTAAGGTATATGTGCCAAAGTGATCATGAAAAACTTTGATAATACTTCACGATGGCACACCCAACCTTACTGTTGTTTTGATTTAGACATCAAAGCAGTATAAATACACAAAGCTGCACATATTAGTGACATTCAGTTATGTCCCATGCTGCTTTGATGAAAAATTACTTTGCTTTTCCAGTTCAATGCCTTTGTTAACAAGATCTAACAAAAGAAATAAAGCCTTGCTGTCCGTCTGCTGTGATTCCAAAGAGGCTACTTTATATTTAATATATATTCTTTAACATTTTTGGATTAAAATATCCAATTTCACTGTAACAAAACTTCATTTAGTTGATATGGACACATTAAAATATAATATACATGTACTTTATTAAAAAAAAAGTTTTTAATTATCCAGTATACACTTTAGTTTAATCTCAGATGCCAAATACATTTCAGATTGAATGTCTCGGCTGAGTGACCCTGCAGTGGGGTTGGAGCCTGACCTTGTCTGTCCATCTGTCTGTCAGTCTGTTTTCTCACATCCTGTGTCTCCTGCTTAGCACACACACACACACACATACAGTACACTCACACCTCCACAACATCAAACACAATACCCCATTTAACACACACACACACACACACACACACACACACACACACACACACACACACACACACACACACACACACACACACACACACACACACACACATCTCAAGCATGCTCTGGTGTGCGTCACAAGGGCCATCTGCTTGCTAACCAGAGCAGTTTTCTACACATTCACATTTGTATTCCCTCTCTTGCCACGGACACACAAGTCTGTGATTGTACTGTAGTAGTTCACATACTGTATGATTGTATGATGGAAATATAATGATTCAATCTCAGCTTTTTACAGGTTAGGCTTTATAGCTTTATAGCCTTTTTCAATACACATTGAATGTTTCACTAAAAGCTGTATTGTATTAGTACACATTAAAAGTGGAGGACAGCAGGATAAATACAAGAACAGGCAGAGGTGGAGCAACCTCATTCTCAAATGTCTGTGGTAAAGGGTGACGTGTTGATGGCAGTTACACTTTGTCTTACAGTAACTGTATATCAGAAGGCTGGTTTCCCCGGTTCTAACCACATTAATTATGTAGCCAGTCACAGTGATTATATGCACTAATTTAAAGGTCCCATGGCATGAAAATTTCACTTTATGAGTTTTTTTTTAAACATTAATATGAGTTCCCCCAGCCTGCCTATGGTCCTCAATTGGCTTGAAATGGTGATAGGTGTAAACCGAGCCCTGGGTATCTGCTCTGCCTTTGAGAAAAAGTAAGCTCAGATGAGCCGTTCTTGCTTGTTATGAGGTCATAACAAGCGAGGTTACCTCCCCTTTCTCTGCTTTGCCCGCACAGAGAATTTGGCCTACCCATGAGAGAGAGACATCAGGGCTTTCAAACGAGCAAAGTGGCAGTTGGTCAAGGCCACACCCTCCACCTTGCCCCCTCCCCCTCTCTCCTCCTCAATAGCTACAGACACAGAAATGGCACGTTCTGAGGAAAGCTCATTGTGGGACTGGCTCTAGTGGCGGTAATTCTGCACCAAAGCTGAATTTCAGGAAAGAGACTTCAGATATAGTATTAGGGGACCACTAAGGTCTATATAAAAGCATCCAAAGAGCACCATGTCATGGAACCTTTAAAATGTAATTGGTGCATAATTGCTCTGGATTAAATTTGAGTATATGAACAGATTTAACAATGGTAAACAGCCACCATTTACATATGTACGTATATATATGTGTATCTTTTATGCTATTTGAATCTATATGCATTTTTCACTACTCTATATATGCATTTGTGCCCATCCCGATCTGTCTGTCCAACTGGGGTGAATATGGTCTACTTAAGAGAGTGTGACCTCCTAAAACTCAGAGCTGGATGTAAGCTTCACGTTGCTACTTCAAAACATGGCCTACAGAGCTGGGCTGGCACAGAAAGCTATTTTTAGCAACAGGCTCAAAGGGAGAGCTTACATTCCCGGCTGAACCATGTCACTCACAAACTTTTCTCACACTTTTTTTTGTAAGAGTGCGAGTGCAGCCAGCTACTTTCAGAGTTGCTGTGTGTCTGTCTCTGCATATATGATGGGGAGAGACCGACTAAATCTGAGTTACAGTTTTATGTGAAACATGTCTGAGTAAACAGATTTTATGAGTGCACATGTGAGCCTGTAAGAGGGAAAAACAGAGAAGAGACAGTGAAACAGGCTTTTTTTCTCACAAAGGTTACATGTTTAAATGCGTGCATATGCATAAGCACTGATGAACCTCAGTGGTTGTCGGTCTTTCACACACTACTTATTGACAATGGCCCAGTGTTAATTAGGCTGACCTTTGCTAGTGCACAATATCACACCTCCCTGACACAGTCTTGCCAGGCTATTTATTAACCCTAAACCTTTGGCACCCTCATTTGAATATGGCACTGGGGTTAACAAAACCTAGTGATCCTCTAAACAGCAGATAAGGAGGTAGATGATTTGGAATAGTTTGGACGCACAGATTACAAGCAGAAGTAGAGTTAATGGATAAGAGCTAAATGCATGCACTGACTTCACGGTCAATTGTTAAGTCAACAAGTTCTCCTAAACACGCTAATTTAGAGCTCTTAATGCACATACACATACGCTCATATACACACAAACGCATACAGGGTGTAATCACTGCAACAGCACACAACTGTAGTCTCTGTGTTCTAGCTACAGTCTTTGCAAGTATAGTAGCACAAAATTATGCAATCCTCTCCCCCTCCCTAGTTCCAAGAAGCCAACACATACAACGTGTAATTAATCTCCAAACTGCTGCCAGAGATACAGAAGTTTAGTGATTTAATATGATTCAATAGTTATCAGTCCTATTGTCTCTATGTTACCCAATACTAAGTCACAGGACCCCTCAGTAATGAACCTGTGCACACAACTGTGCGTCGCAACAACAGATGAAACACTATCACCATAATCAGGCATCAAGGTTTCAGCCATTTGAAAATACAACAACTGGTGCTCTGTATTGTTTTACATCATCAGATATAAATGCATCTTGCGCATGACATATTGCAGGGTAAATTTAATCCCTCAGCGGCCCCTTGTTTTAGACTGTAAATTAGATTGTTCACAGATCGGTGTGTTGTGTAAATATCTTGTGTAAAAGGACAGGGCGAGGGAGGAAAATGTGATAATGAGAGCAGAAAGACCGGACTGACAGTAAACTGGAGAATGAGAGTCAGAGCAAAAACAAAAGAGACATGTAGTTACACAAAGCTAGATGGAGTGAAGGTGTGTGTCCACTGGGTCTTTGTCTGAGGGTCAGTTTCTGTTTTTAATTGTTATAAATGCTTGCAACCAAATGTGATCAAGTGTCTATTTCTGTTTGACTGCCTCCATGAGCTTCAAGTTAAAATAACTTCTTCTTTGTCACTTTTCATGAACTGACCAATCACAGTAGAGAAGGCACTCTCAGGCTTTTCTGCTTGTTAAAGACATCAGTTGGACACTGACCCTTGGAAGAAAAACACCAAAATGATTTTGTAGTCACAGAGATCAACATGATGAATACATATCTTACCATCATCAAGCGTGATGTCCTGTAGGCCGATGGAGCGGAAGGTGGGCTCCCTCTCCTCTGGCTCCTCTTTGATGTTCAGCCTCTCTCCGTCTGAGGGGAAGGGTCCCTGCGGGCTTAGAGGGTGACCCAGAGGCCCTGCAGCCACCGGGGACAGGCTGGCCATGACCGGACTTGTAGCCTGGGGGGAACGTTGTCCTGAATGCTGCACGGGCCCCAGAGGACTGCCACCAGAGGTGGGGGAGGATGAGGTGGGAGACTGGTAGGGTAGCGAGTGGAGCTGAGGGGAGGAAGGCCCAGAGTGGGGAGAGGGGATCATTCTTGGAGCAGGGGCACTGGGCGGTGTGGGACAAGAGGCTGACCTTTGACTTACTGGGTGGTAGCTCATAGCCCTCTGCAGTTGGGAGGAGTGCTGCCCCACAAGGGGGTGGCCACCCGGAGAGGGCACCTGGGTTGGATTTGGGGAGCAGTGATAGCCTCCGAGTGTGTGCAGGTGTGGGGATGAAGGGGAGAGCAGAGGTTGCTGGCTCTGGGGAGACCCAGCAATGGTATTGGTGGTTGAAGAGGAGCGAGCTGATGGTGAGGAGCAAGGGGAAGAAGGGTACACCATTCCCATGCTCATTGGGTGTGACGCCTCACTGGGGCTGTGCTGAAAAGGCATCCTGTCATAGCCCTGAGGAGGAAGGCTGGACTGGCCATTGAAGGGCAGGCTATGACTATGACTGTGGTTGTGCTGCATAGGCTGGTAGGAGGGCCGGGGGGGAGCAGGAAGAGGAGAAGGGGCAGAGCCCGGGTGGAACGTCATGTGGCAGTCAGCAGGGGGGTGGTGCAAGCTGCGACCCTGGAGGTGAGGCAGGTGCTGGAAAGACGGGGAGCCCAGGGAGGGGCAGGGGGCCTGCAGGGGTAGCAGGCCAGGTCCGGAGCCGGTGGCCAGGCCGTGAGGGGAGCTGGACAGAAGGTTGTCCGATGGGTGGCACTGCTCAGGAGAAGGCAGCTGGGTGCGCACCAGACTGGCAGCATGTGCCAGGGGCATGGCCATAGGGGGTACTGCAGAAAGGTCCAGCTCTTCTCTGTGCTCCTGTTTCACCATGACTAAAGGGAGAGAGGTATATACAGAGAGGGAGGAAGAGAGATGTGATGAAAGAGGAAAGACAGACAGGATGAAAGAAAAAACACATTGTCAGTAACAATCAAATACTGTATGAAGAGAAAGAAAAGAAACAAAATCTATACATTTGTCAAGTTACTGCATTGCAACATTGACTGCTATGTTTGCTTCAGGTACAGAAGCTTAAAAAAGGCAGTAGAATTTTAAGTTTTCCCTTCTTCTCAAAACCCACCAATTTTCGCAATCCATGGCTTAGAAGTTGAAATATGTTTCAGTAAAACCTACAGAACAAGGTCATAAGAATCTCAGAGTAGTTTCTGGTATAAATGGATTGTGAAGTGGGTCTCCTTCTAGATGAAAAAGGCCTCCCAAAATGTGACATTGTGATGGTAAATGGGGCCATTCCATTTTACTGTGACAGCTCACAGCACTGCTATGCCAATCAGTAACCTATTTCCCAATCTGGTGCCTTGTGACAGTGAGTTTTATTTTTATCCAGCTCTGAATTAGAGGGAGAGCATATGTTGTCAGACTGGGTGCCATCGTGTGAAATGTTGTGTGGGAAGAGGAGCTGAATGCCCCGCAGCCCAGATCAGACTAACAGAAAATGAGTTCACTGTTCGTTGCCCTCTACTCACCCCATCATGCCTCTGGGATTGACAGGCAAAGGGGCATGAAAAAGCCAAACAGGATTTATTCTGGCTAAAAGCAGAACCAGAGGGACATTGAGGGTAAGGGAAGGGTAACGTACTGTATATTTAAACACTGAACATAATTGTTTAGATGTTTTCATTTTTTTACCCAACATTAATACAACCGCAAAATTGAGCATACCCATGTGACATTTGACAAATAGTGTGGTCCTTATGTTTGAAAAAGACAAAAGACAATTTTCTATATAAAAAGGACATGTTACTTTTTTCCTGACAATTCTCTCAGAATGTATCCTTAAATTGGGCCTCTGCAGCCCAGGCCACGATTCAACTCCCCCCCCCCCCCCCCCCCCCCCCCACAATAAAGCAGGTGGTGTCCGTGGTAACATTAGTGGTGTCAGCGACCCAGCTTGACTGAGCAGGGTAACTCTACTCTGCTCGGATTGGCTGCCCTAATCTGTCAACGGTGAAAACAGGAACTGTCAGTGCAGAGTGGGCGTGCTTGCAAACAGAAAGGCTGGGTGGGTGGAGGGGCAAGGCAGCTTATATGCGTATACACACACACACACACACACACACACACACACACACACACACACACACACACACACACACACACACACACACACACACAGCGTTGCGGTAAAACTCAGGGGTTTGGATATGTTGCACTAAATGCTCACATGTCATTATATTCCGCCAACTGTGTTTTCAGTTTGACTGGCTTCAAGAGGAAAATAACACAATAACAATATCAAATAGCAAGGCGGTAATTTGACTTTGATGAAAAACACTAAGGAAACTTTCAGATCAAAATATTATGACCACTAAGTTTCCTTGTTGCCAAAAATGATCATATGAATCTACTGGTCTATGTATAGTTAATAGTTTCCTGGATAGCAAAAGATTTGCATCATAAAAGCCCAAGTAAATACTTTGTACAATAAAAAAAAAAGTTGGCTTGGGAGTTTCAGTAGGCTTTACAAAATAAACAGTTGGCAGGTGTTAATGTTATTGTTAGTGGAAGAGCCCCCTCTAAACCACAGCAATGCTTTCTTTGGAGAGAGAAAGAGAGAAACGGGGTTAGTGAAACCCCTGTGGAGAAGTGTGCAACACGAAGAGCACGTTACAACTGTCTCTGCTGTCAGTCAAACTTCTTTTCATTGCCTTGGGAAATTAACTACAGCAGGAAGCAGTACACCCAAAGGAATGCAAAGTAAAGCTGGAGAGAATCTCTTTGTGTAAATGTCTGTAAAATGAGTTGCAAGAAAATGACTTCGGATCTCAAAAGCTTGAGCACCTAAAAACAGCATAAGATTAGCAAAATGATGCTCCCTTGCCTAAGCTGTTTTGTTCCCCCAAGGATTTTCTTTCAAATGTAGCAGTTGTAAGTCAAAAAAATAAACAAACAAAAAACAGTTATTATTGGTTTAAGATTCTTTCCAAGTCATGAGAACCTCTCATCTCACCTGAAAGGTAAGTGAAGCGTTGTGATTGGCTCCTTTTCCGCTTGCCATTGCAGACATAAAACTGCACCTGCACAGCTGAGCCCACAGACTTACTGTGGTAGGGAGGGACCTCCACCACGATGCAGGACTACAAAAAGACATTTAACAATATTTACATACACTTATTGCCAACAAAACATAATACCATTTATTGCATACAATACAATGCAAATATTAGTACAAAAATGTACAACAGACAACAAATATTACAGGCAAAATCCTGTACAACAACTGTACGGGTAAAAAAAAAGACTACTTACTCCTTGAGATTTCTCGCGCATTATTTTTGCCTCAACTTCCCATTGTGGTCGTCCATCTAGGAGAAATGGTTAAGAACAACAAGTAAAAAGCTAAATGCATAGCCAGTGATAATCCTAGTGCCATAAACAGGCAGAGACACATGTCACACAAAATAATACTGATTGGAACTTTTACTGTACATACTACAGGAAATATTTCCATTATTCATGTCACCCTCAACTCTGTTTCCTTACATTTAACATTAAACTTCAAAATCATAAGAAAAGCGCCACATGTGACAGACCAGTAAATCAGAAAAACACTTTTTCCCGACAAACGCAACAACTGCTATTATGCGTACAAGTGACCTCAAAATACATAGTTTAAATAGGCATAAAAACAACAAATGGACAGAAAATTAAACTGAATATAATCAGCCCTGATGACTAAAACAGAAGCAGTAATAAACCCAGGCCACACATGATCACTGATGTTTTTATAATTTAGACCCCTTTTGAATTACAGTGTGCTGTTTTTCAAAGTAACTTTCCTCATCTGGAGTAGCTCTTGTTCTCTATTTTCTATTTTCCTAAAGATGATGTCAGTGAACAGTGCTTTCTCAAACAGACGGGGCTTAAGAACCACACAAGGCATCAGAAAAGCACACGATTTCAATTTGTCCTGGAGAACCAAGAGACATCAAAATGATGTAATTTGTGAAGGCCCAGA
This sequence comes from Gymnocephalus cernua, assembly GCA_023631565.1. Lineage (NCBI taxonomy): Eukaryota > Metazoa > Chordata > Actinopteri > Perciformes > Percidae > Gymnocephalus > Gymnocephalus cernua. The sequence goes on along the minus strand of CM042426.1, from coordinate 10,006,552 downwards.
GGCCCTATGGAGAAAATCCTCACAGCTATTAAATAGTAATCAAATGTCCAAATATCCTGCTGTTTGTCTTGCCTGGTTAAAATTATGGAGAGAGCAGTGGAATAATTGTATTTATTTTCAAATGCCTTTACACACTGCCAGGTTTCTGACTAGAAAACATCCTTTCCAGTTTTCCTACGAGGGATCTAATTATTTGGCCAGACATCTTAAGGGCAGCTGCTTGAAGGGAAGCAGTTGGGGTGAAAACACTGACAGGCTCTCCGTGGAAGAATCACAGTCATCGCAGCATCGAAAAGGATAAAAACTGAAAACTAAGTTAGTGCTGTATAGTCTCTCAGCGCAATCAAGTTCAGTTGCAGTTTCATGATGCTCACATGGTGCAAATATACTCTGCACCTGCATGGCCTCTTCCTCAAAACCCAAAGGATTCCCCCAAATACCACTGTCAGGCATCTGCAACATGTCTGCAGAGAGGACTAGACTATATGTAGATTCTACCAAAATCCACACTCTACTGTAGCTCTAAGTAGGTGGTTTACCTGATCGGATCTCACCCTAACATTATCCTTAGTCGTAGTAATCCACTGGCACATTAGCCAGTCATAACCCCCAAAGAGACTCTCTCTGTTGTGAAGGTAGAGCTATAGAGTATGTATTTTCCAATGAGCAAATCACCTTGAAAGTCTTTGCAGCTGGCATCAGTGCATTGTTGCAGGGCAGCTTGTTGACATTCAACATGAATGAGCAAGGGCCCCACATGCTCTGTCAGACAACAAGCAGCAACAGGAACCTCATACCATGCTAAGACAATGACTTGGATCATTCAGACACCCTACACACCCCAGTCAGAGGGGAAAAGAATGTGCACCCACTGTGCCAGAAGATCGAACAAAAATGAAAATAAAAGGGGATTATTGTTTATATTGCAACATCTTTGTAAAAGCCCACGGTTGTTTGGCTTTTACAGCAGAAATGACACGGTGACTACAGAGTACACGCTGTATTAACTACTATTCAGGGCAGTCAGTGTTATATCCTTTAAAGTCCACTCTTTATACTGTATAAACACTCATCCTTGTAAAGTTGAAACACTTGCGCCAATTATGGACTTATTTTTAACTTTAACATTTGATGAAGTCTTGTACCTCAGAAATACTAATCTTGGTTTTAAGTACAGACTTTACAGACAAAAAAACTAAACAAGAGAAAGTAAGGAAAACAGACATCTATCACTGATTATAAAACAGTATTTTCTTCTGGTGAAGGCCTTTCAGTTAGTAGGCTTTCAGCATTTTATCCACTTGCCATGAGAAAAACTCTAAAGAAAGTAAAGTTTACAATAATGTAACAAAAAACAAACAGGAATCACACCAAAGCTATGCATAAGAGATATCAAACCTAAACTATTTCATAACAATGTATCTGCTTTAAAATAGGATCTGACATCACAACAAATGCTCGGATCTCTGTTTCTGTATATAGTAAAGTCATTTATAGTGCCATCCCATAATCTCTGTGTACTAGCAACAATAGGTCAGTCTCTCCAGTTCCTCATAGATCTACTGTTGTCTTTCAATTATGAGAGATGGTGGAAAAATATCTGTCACTGCCTCTCTTTCTTTCTTTTCTTCCATTCCTATACTTACCCCAATCAGTGCCTTTCTGCACTAAAGCAGGAGGATTAGTCATGATGAGGGGAATCATTTACACAAACCTAATCAACATCATCTTCCCCTCCCCTTTCATATTCTTTCTGTCTTCTCCACAGTCCGCTGCCTTCGTGCACCATGGGGCCCAGCTTTCCTCCCTACCCAAGATGCACCTCTCAAAGCTTTCCACTTGCTGCAGTGCTATAAAGACTTGACCATTAGTGAGTTCTGTTAAACGTGCTACTTTTCTATGCCATGCTTCACCTGGTACACCTGAAAGAGCTAGACATTCCACTGCGCTGCTTTTCCCCCTAGAAAATCTTAGAGAATGGCTCTCACTCACAAGAACAACACCGCTCCACTTTCTGCCATGTGTGAACTTGATTCTGTTGCTCTATATTACAAAGCTACCTCAGGCAGGCAGAGACTGGCTCAACGAATGTTATCCATTTAAAATTTCCATCCCAGGGAACAGCTATTACATGTGTTTTGATTACGGAGTGATGTACAAAAGAGAAAAATATGATAAGGCCAAGAAAGACTGGTGACTTAAAGAAACAGGGTAATCAGCACAAGGAGTTTAACTAAGTAATCTCTTTAGCTGAGGCATTTGTTAAACAGGTATAATAGTAGTTACAGTGTGTTTTCTTTTTCTCGTATAAGCGTCTTTTAAAGTCACAAATACTCATTTTAGTATGTTTGTGTATTTCAGTATTAAATTAGCATATTTAATGACCATATTGGTCTTAAGCATGTGTCTGTGAGTGTGTTTTTTGGACAGCAATGGCATAAAAAAAATCTTGCCTACCTTCACTATGTATATTGGATTTTCTACATATATATATTTCTGTAAAGTATTACTCTCTTGTCACATAAACTAATTAAAACATTTTCATTGTCTTTATGATTGTTTGAGTAAGCGTGTATGATGAACATAAGGTTTTATTTTTTGTGTAATATATTGATACTTTGGTGGTGTGATCTTGATATCATTACTAGCAGACATAAATCTGTTCTGCATTTGAAAAAAATTCCCTGTGGGAATGGAGGACTTGTTGAGGCTAAGATAATGATACATGTCATTTTCACATCCCCGCAGACTTGTATCAGCCATGACTACTATAACATCTTTACAACCTTCTGCTGACTTCTGCAAGATCTACATTTGCAAGATCTACAAAAACAACTCAAAGTTAGTTTTTTTTTGCCACTAAAGAATATGTGTGTCCAACAGACCACACAAATGACACATCTCATGTTTTAGTTGCAGTGGCCTCTGATCAAATCTGTAAGGCAACCATGAAACATGATTTTCTACACACTTAATTTGCACAAGCTGTTTCTGCAGAGGTGGTTCAAGGGTAAGCTGCTGTGAAGACGTAACACTTACCAGGACCTTTCTCCAGGAAGATGACTTTGGACTCTGGGAAGAAGTTGGAGCCGGTGATGACCATCTCTTCTCCCCCGCTGACCAGGCAGCTGGTCAGGCTGGATTTCTCAACCTGGGGCAGCTCCTGAGCCGAACGCTGGGCTGGGAGAGATGTAACGGGGGTTCAGAAGAAAAAGAGGGTGATCATTTGCTGAGCTGTGTTCATTCACACTGCAGTCTATATTATATTTAACAGGAGCACCTTATAACATAATGCAGTTTAATAAAACTGCATTATGTTGTAAATTGTCACAGACAATATAGCCTTGAAAATGACCACAGATTAGTATCAACTCCTCTCTGACAGCCTCAACAAAAAAAGGTAGTATTTATTACAGAACTATGGTAATGGCACAGACAGAACTGAGCACATTTACATTTTTAACATCTATCAGACATTCTTATCTAAAGTCACTTTAAATGAGAGCAAACAGTAGATTAAATCAACATCTCAAGTCAACCAGACTGCAAGCTTGCCAATAAAGAAGTGTGTGGAAAGGTGTGTGTGTGTGTGTGTGTGTGTGTGTGTGTGTGTGTGTGTGTGTGTGTGTGTGTGTGTGTGTGTGTGTGTGTGCGTGCGTGCGTGCGTGCGTGCGTGTGTGTGTGTGTGTGTGTGTTTGCCTGTGTGTGGTTTTCTGAATGAATATGTTTGGCTGTTCGCATGTGTGTGAGACTCTGGCTGGGAAGTTAACACTCACAGCACTCCACAGGAATAGAGGTAGCCTGCAGCGACAGCACCTTCCCATTGGATTGAGGGATGTGTACTCGGAACACCACACGGACTCGTGTGTTCTTTCTTCCTATATCCGTCTCCCCCTTCCGCAGCTCAATGTCTGAGTTCCGCAGCTTAAGGATGCCAGCACAGTCGATACTGCAAAGTAGAGGAAAAATAGTTGGCCCCATACGGCACCACCGGGATGGCAATCACTAAGACATACATAAGCAGTGAAGGCCTGGGAGTGACCAACCACAAGCCCAGCAGGGGATTGGCAATGAGAGGCAAATTAAGTGTTGAATCACAAAATAAAAATGCCTGTGAATATGATTTATTACAACTGTAAATGAGAAAATCCCTACCAAATCCCTTCCTGTGAATTCCAATATAAATGACACCAGACCTTATATAAATATAATCATTCAGGTGATGCAGAATCATAAATATTTCAATAAAGTGTGCTTCTCTGCTCCATAAAAAAGATTTTCCCTGTTTTCCCTAAATCTCCTTTGGAAGCTCTCACAGCCGTATATGATCATAAACGTGGTTATTTTTTCATCTGTTCCTTCATGGTGGTAAGCTCGTAACTCATAACCGAGTAATGTAACCCTGAAGTCTTTCAGACACCTACCTGGCTGACATGTTGTTTTCAGGCAGGAGAGGAATTTCGAGAACTTTGGTGCTGGAGAGTACAATTTCTTGGCTGGCTGTGGCTACGGTTTTACCGGTGATCCGGTGCACCTGGTAGAAGGCGTGCGGCCTCAAGTACCGGTCGTCTGCTGTTCCGATGAACATCTGCAGGTTGATGGGCTTCTCACTGTAGCCAATGAGCTGAGACACAACAGAGAGAGATAGAAAAAACAGAATAATAACAGATATGAGTTCTTGGGGTCCAGATGAGAGGTGTGAACAAAGGAACAGTCTTCATTTCCATTGCCTTTAGAAGGCCACCTTTTTTGGAGGCATTCTAAATGTCAGGTCGAGGGTGTTGTGATATTTCTGGCAGGGCCATTGGAGTTTCATCTGGCGCTTTGGCCTACAACCAGTTTGACACTGATGTTTTCAACTAATAGACTTATAACTTTTTTCCCTTCCACGCCTCCCTGTTAACAGGATTCTGTGCAGGACACTGTTACCTCCAAAAAAAAAACTCAACAGAACCTTAAAGGCTGGTCTGGTCAATCATTCCAAGACCAAATAAAAGTCATATAATGTATTTACAATGGTTACCACAAATAAAACAAAAGTAAGAGAACAGAGTTGGCTTTAAGAGATTATGAGAAGAACAAATAGCTGGTGTACTAAATCATCATATCAATTTAAAAAATGGACAACAAATTATACAAAACCATCATTCAGACGATCTTCATGTCATTCTGTGAGGTCTCGTACATATAAAAAGTCTTTTAATGGTTACACTGCGGCTTGAAAAAAAACAGCCTTTTTCAAATCCAGTGGTTCATGTGTGCCAACCTGGTTGGCAATGGTGCACCTGGACTAGTAGCTGCCCTCTCCATTAGTCCCTGAGCGCTGGCACCCCGGTTTCCACTCCGACAGGTGAGATGTTGGATGAAGGAAAAGTGTTGCGTGTCAGGTAGAGACAAGGGGAAGATGGAAAGGAGAGCAAGACCTTTCCTCCTCAGAGGGACAGAACAAACACACAGGCCACACAATCCCACCACTGTTGTAATGTTGTACTTGGCAGACTGTGTGACGGCAAAATGCCCCCCCCCCCCCTCCCCTGCACATCTACACTCCCACCACACTGCCCTCCCAGTCCATACCTCCAGCTCAGATGGAGGGCAGCCCATTGAGTTTAACAGAAAAGAACAGGGCCATTCATTGCTGTTTTACCTCAGGAACTGCCAAGTCAACCCCACCACAGCTGGCTGCTGACCCTTCCCTCCCTGCAGGTTTGTGTCACACCGCAGTGTCAATGTTTGGTACAAAAGTGTGGTAGGTGGAAGGAGAGAAAGTGGGTGTAGCTTTGGATTTGTCATGTGCTGTTCCAAAACCAGCTAAAATAAAAAAGAATGAATTGGTCAAAATCAGGCCTTGGAAACTTGTGTACCTGTGAGCAAGGACTACCAAAGAAATGCCTGCTTGGTTTTCTCTGAAGCCAATTATCAAACTATAATGGTTGCAGCAGGATTATTAAACACAGCTTATGTCCAGCATTATTAAAAGGTGTGCTGTCATTGGATTTACTGGTAGCCTTTGCTCAGTGTTATGTCTCCCTCTCTTTTCTCTCTCAGGTGCTACTTCTGAGATGGTCCCCTGTGGTGAAGGAAGTTAAGGTATGGGGGCACTTTCGTTGAAGTGAGCTGTGGAAAAACTGAAATATGCTGTGTTTACAGCGGGTTATGTGAGAGGACAAGCCTCCAGAGACAGATACTAGGCAGGCAGGGAGCCGGAGCATAAATCTGAATAATGATTCACTGTTCTTATTCAAGTAAAACAACCTTGTATCTTAAGAGGGTTGTGCTACTGAGCTCAATAAAGACCCATTGGTTCCCAAGACAGGGCTGAATTGAAAATAATACATGGGAAAACCTGCTCCTGGCAAGTAAACACAATAAGACATTTAGTTACTACTTAACAGCAAGTTAGTTAAGAGCACACTGGTTACCTTAACCTCACCTTCAATATGTTTGACTTTAGCAGATTGAAGATGAATGATTAGCATCTATTAGCAGGTAGCAAGGACAAATTGTGCAATACACAAGTCTAGACTGAGAAGTGCGGGTCCAGGCTTAGCTAATGCAGCGAGTGAGCTGAGGGAGAAGCCACACCGCTTGTGGACCTTCCTGGTTCACTATAACACTTGATACCTGTAAGCAGTGTTTGCCAACAGTTAAGTTGAGAAAAAAAAATAAAAATAACAAAGGGAAAGAACCAACACTAATATTAACACACCTTTACAATTTTAGCCTTGAACTGAAATTAATTAATTTATTTTACACTAGACAGGGTAAGACTTGTCTGTCTTGACTTTCAAAATAGCTCTTCAACTTCCACTTCACCAAAAGTCTGTGGAAAGCATTGTTGTATTTTCAAAAGGAAGTGGCAGTTATAGTCCTGCATAATTACACAGGGAAAAGTTTGTTTATCGGTACCAATAAATCAGTGATTCCTTTCCCAAATGTTTTTTTAGGCTTTTAAATTTCCAACCCAAGGCGTTATTTTGAAGCAAAAACTCCCCGCCCAAAGGTAAGTGGATACTCCTTCACCACATCCTCCATGTGTTGTTTAAGTGCTCAGTGATGGAGGCATGTCTGAATTAGAGTGAATGACTAAACAGATCCGTAATTCACGTTGTTTTGGGGTGTGTGTCTGCGTCTCTGTGCTTTGTATGCAGTAAGCTTGACTGTTGGTTCTTGTAAAGCAGAGGTTGCTGCAGGTGGCAGAGTGAAATTCCTGGGACACTAGCCACAGGGATGATGACCCGACAAGGCAGCCTCCTCCTCACACACAATTACATATAAACTTCTAAATGTGAACTGACAACTACAGCATAGAATGAGATAAACTTGTCAAACTGGATCCAAACTGCTTTATGGTGCACATGAAATGTATTCGGAAGGAAGTTGCAAGAAACAGCATGAGGCCCCTATAATAACCAGTAATGGGTTCATCCTTGAAAACCACATTAGATCTTAAGAGCCACATGAAAGTACAAATCTTGCTAGTAACAGGTAATTATGCACCCCAGTCTGAATGAATCCATGGCTATAAATGACACCATTATTCTGGATTCAAAGAAACATGGAGTCACAGGAATCAACAGTCTTGTGGGTTGTGTTGCTTGTTTTATGATCATGTCTGCACACTATGGAAGTAAGCACAGACAGACAGTGCTTGCACGTGTGTGTGTATGTGTGGGTATGTGTCTGTGTGCATGCCTGTAGTGCACATTGCATGTGTGTGTGTGTGTGTGTGTCAATAAATCAGGGCATGTTTATTCGCAGCACCATGTGTGTTCCAGACAGCATAAAATGAGTTAACAGTGTCTGGAGGAATGTATCTGTGAGAAAGGAAAGACGGAAGTAAAAAAAAAAAAAAAATGAAAACTGTAAATGCTTCATGGGTGTAAATAAGAACACAACAAAAAGCACAGTTAAAAGTACATTGGCAGTTTTTGAACACCAGTGTTAATGTGATACCAGGGTTTTTTGTATTAGAGAAACTGAAATTGTTGAGGCGAAACATGCTTAACATTGTGTTAAAGCAACATTATGTTACTTTTACCATAAAATAACTTCAAAATCATTGTGATGCTACTCTGACTTGTGGTGCCTCTGTTATTCCTAGTGCGCGCCCTGAATGCCTCGCACTAAGTAGCTTTACGACACTATCCACTGGATCATAGTTTATGGGAAAAAATTATTGCTGGTGGTGATGTGGCGGCAGCGGTCTCGTGCCAGAGCCGGAGCAGGGCGAGCGGGCAACGGGACACTCCAGATATCACTGCAAAGGCTAGAAACCGATAAGAACACCAAAGGGGCTAAGAAGAGAAAAGGAGAGAGTGACCATGCTGCTGTTGGACAACTCGGACTGGCTTTTAGTCATTGGCGAGAGCTTTGCGGTTGGACTTGAAAGTAATATTAGCTGGCTTGCTATGTATTGCATTGTTGCACTTGCTTGATGTTTGGCTGTGTTAGTAAAGTTGTACAGCAGTATATATTTATTAAGGGTGCTCCGATCGATCGGCCACCGATCGGTATCGGCCGATAATGGCTTTAAATAGTTTGATCGGTGGTCTCCATAAAGGCCGATCAGATAGGCCGATCAGATGACGCACTACCATGGATGTATTAAGAGCGCACTACTCCTGAGAACATTTTCAAAATGGCGGCGTCCCTACATTCAGCGGTCTGACAGTTCTACAAGGTGTCTGAACGGTTTTAGATTTTGAGCTAGGACAGAAAGCCAAACAGTTACTGATACATTCTCTAAACATGTGTGACTGTTATGTAATGGCGTAATTTTCAGTTCATAAAAGTGATCGGTGATCGGTATCGGCCGATACGTCTTCCAGCAATCGGTGATCGGCCCCAAAAATCCTGATCGGAGCACCCTTAATATTTATGACAGCGGTGTAAAGGTGATCTGAAACTGTAGGGGCGCATTACAATCACAATAATATCAAAAGTTCCACGGTGTTGCTTTAAATAAAGTAAAAGTTGTCCAAGATTTTTTTTTCTAGTTTGTCAGTTCTACCCACCAACACCACAAACTGTCACCATGAAAAAAAAAGGTCCCTATTTTTTTTTTTCTTTCCTTCCATTTGCTCCTTTCATCTCTGCCTCTCTCTGTGCCCTCTTGTATTTTCTTTATTTCTCCGTCTCTGCACATGAGGGATTTGGTGTGGAGCCAGAGTGTTGACAAACATATACTTAGCAGGCCAGGGAATTCTTTCCAAATCAAATAATCAACCAGGAAAACCTGATTAGAGGGCCAAAAAGAAAGGGCTCAGTTCAGCAGTCAAAGTGAATCAACAGTACCGGCCAAACAGAAACATACTACACACAGCTGGGCCGATTCATTCACTCTGCTACGGTCACAGCTGGTACTATACACACAACTGTTTTCTGTTTGGTTTTCCCTCTATGCTGTTCAATGTGATTCATTTTAGGTAATTGGAAACAAAATAGAGAGGCTTATAAACGTAAACTGTAAAAAGTAACACAACTTACTAAGCACACACAACACGGAGCTGGTTCAGAGAATAACATTAACTTTAGCAACAAGGCCTCAGCACATGGTACTGGTACATTGTGTGGGAGTGGAAGCTGAATGGGAAAAGAAACATGTCAGAGCAGGTCGGAGATTGTTCATACTAGTTTTTTAATACCATAATACGATATTCATTGATTTTAATTGATCCCAAATTCTCAAATCAATGTAATTCGCTTTCTAGCCTGGACACTATGTTTTACATCCTGAAGACTGCATTCAAACTTTGTAACAAATGCTGAGTACAATGATGCCATGAGCTACTCAAATAGCAGTCCAAGCACACTACAGGGGCCTATTTGTACCTTCAGTTCAGAAAATGGGTAAAGCACCACCTGCAAACAGTGGGACATGTAAACAAGCACACATGGAGAGTACCATGGTCCTGGCAGAGGAGGCTTCTCGACGACACAGACGACTGACACTCTTGACTTGTTTCACATTCCTGAGAACCCCCCCCACCCCCTAAATCTAAGCTTGAGTGTGAAATACCACAGGAGGGTGGTCTCTGCACTTTTAACTCCTCACCTTTCTGCCTGTCCAGAGTGCAGCCCAGCTGAAATAATGAGGCCTGATAGAGATCACTTTTTATATTAAACCACATTGACATTAAAGCCAGTCACATGTCCCTGGGATAGTGCTTGTTGAAGCCTGTAACTAACTTACGGCTGCCGCTGCTGCTTCTGACTGTGGATCAAATTTAGGATGAATTCCCTCCCCTAAAATAAAACCACTGGATACGGTTACATACTCAGCTCCCACTAAATAAAGTCCACACTTATTTTTGGCCTTCATCTGTTCCACTGATCCAGTAATAAGGCTAGCAAGCTGTGGGGGAAAACATATCCCAACACTGCATACAGTACACACATAAACAGGCACCCAGACATACACAAGCCAGCGTTTTAACATCTAACTTCATTTTTGTTTAAAATATAAATATGACGGTGGTTTTGAGGGCTGATTTGGGCTAAGAATTTTGATAATGGGATATTTACATGGGCAAAGCTAAGAGGGAGCACATCACCTGCTCCCTGGAGCAAAACACTCCTCTCTCTCTCTCTCTCTCTCTCTCTCACACACACACACACACACACACACACACACACACACACACACACACACACACACACACACACACACACACACACACACACACACACACACACACTGTTTCAGCAACAACTACCTCCAAGCATTGCTCCTTCCATTTCTTTTCTGTGTCTATCTTTTTCTCATTTAATCCTCTCCTCTCTGTTTTTTATTTTTCCTCCTTTCTTCATCTTTCCTCCTTCCACCCTGTCCTATTCTGACTTCCCTTCCTACTTTCATCTCTTCCTACTTATTTTCCCTTTGTCACTCTCTCTTCTCCATCCCTGTCCTCGACTCTCACCTACCTCAGCTCCAGCCCTCTGCCGTAACTCAACACTTTCTCACACAGCGAGCGCCTGATCTGCCAAGTTGTTTCCCTGTGTTGCTCCACTGTTGCCATAGTGAGAGCTGTGTGTGTGTGTGTGTGTGTGTGTGTGTGTGTGTGTGTGTGTGTGTGTGTGTGTGTGTGTGTGTGAGAGAGCAGCTACGT